>OY856188.1:155506017-155530617 GCA_963693315.1 Diogma glabrata | reverse complement strand
TGTATATTAATACAATTGCTGAAAAGCTATTACACAAATGGAGAAATATTTTAGAACTAGCAGTAGACAACATTTTTTGTATTGGAATTGGATATGATAAACTTGTTACATACAACAGATTACTTCATCAAATATCAATATTCAAACAATTACAACTTTTTTTTAAATGAAAAAGTGTTGTGTAATAGAAATTACGATGTTCGACATAACGACATGAGTTGTTATGTCGAACATAAGATTTCATAACAACATGCGGTTTAAGGTGTTGGTGAACGCTTTGTTTTTCGGTTTGAGCAGTTTTTAATTGAACCCCCTCAAGATTATTGATTTCGGCAAATCATTCCGATTCTTTAAAAAAGAAATATAAAAAACAAAAAATTTGCGTCCATGAAAACCTATGTTGTTGTGGGATCTAGGTCTTAAATAGTATATTACATATCTAGAGTCGTAAATAGCATTTTACATGCGAGGGAAAATTTTGCGCACGAGACGCGTAGCGTCGAGTGCAGTATCTTTACGAGCATGGAAAATGCTTTACAACTCGAGATTTGTTATATACCTTTTCTACGACTTTGTTTTAATGCCCAAACGCATATAATTACTTGAAAAAATGAACTACTAATTATAAATTAAATGCAAATAGTTTACAAATTGTGATAGGCTTTGCATTATTCTGTGTCAAAATGACTTGAAATATTTAATTTTCAAAAATCAAATTTTTCTTTAAATAAAAATTTTTATCCACGACTACTAAAGAATATATGCTTTCCAAGCGTATGTCTTCCATTGTAACTGTATTCATTCCACAATTAGTGAATTTGATTAAAATTCTTTAACAGTTCTATAGTTTATTAAATATTCCCCTAACAAATTAAACAACAAATTGTTTTGTTTTTCGCTATCTTTGATGTATTTATTTCAATATGACGATACAAAATTTTGCATAAAAACTGGAAATTAAACGAAATATATTACAGTCGTGGATAAAACAGCATCTTGTATTCGCTTAGGATGATGGCAATTCTTCACTCGGTTGATTCCTCGAACTTCATCCTCGTGAAGAATTGCCTGCATTCTAAGCTCATACAAGAATCTACTATTCTTTTGATTAAAAGCGTGCCATTACGCCAATCCATTACCGCACGCTTTTTTTTACTTACCGCAAGCTATTTGAAATAATCAATTTACATGTCATGGATAGTGTGAAGTAATTTATAATTTACTGTGATAGGAGTAGAAAAAGGTTTTTATGTGTTGGTTAGACACATATTGGAATTTTTACTACACAAAATATATTATTTTAAAAAAATTTACACACTTATCACCCCATTGATTAAATGATAATGATATCTCACCGTGATGATACCGATATGATAACTCAATAAAGACGAACATATATAGGACTCCTAGATAATGTCATTGCAAATTGTGACTCCCTATCAACAAATGCATCGCATTCGTGTAATTATTTGTCACCGATTCTAATACCGTTGATACATTGAAACAAAATAAAGCAGATGGCAGCCAATTTTATAAATTGGTATGAATATGGATTTCGATATTGATGAGAATTTTGTTTTTGTTTTTCTTACTAGCCAACAGGTGATGCCACTATTGTAATTCTACAATTGTGTAAAAATATAATAGTGTAGGTTTTACAATTTATTAATTGGATCAGCCAATATTGTATTCCGAAGAGAAGACACTTTATTTTTTGTGACTCATCGAAAATTATTGCTAACGTAATTCTTAGTAGGTAACAATAATAATTTAAGGAATATGTATTATATTAAATAAATATATTATGTGTTTTAAGTGAAGTGGATTTCTTTGTAAGTGCCAATAAAAATGAAGAAGATTTAAATCCACCAACACAAAACATCCAATCCAACACAAAACATTTACAAAATCCGAAAATAAACTTTTCAATCAAAATTTAAACATTTGCTTTCACAGTCAGAATTTTAATTAAACTTAAAATTGAGACACAAAGTTCAACTATAACAGTTATTTTGCCGACTTAAATTTTCTCAGTTAACTGTCTTACTAAAATCTATTTTCATGTTTTCTTTGAAATCAATTTTATTATACTTAACTCAAACCATAAAAAGTATTGGTTACTCCAAACAGTATGTCAAAGTAGACAGAATAATATAAATTTGCAAAATTGGAATCATTGAATTGATAACATAAAATACATATTATATTACAAAATCTTTTATTGTATTTTTCTTCTTTTATTTTGTTTTTGTTGCCATTTGATTCAGTTAAAAATTGAAACAATAAAACCAATTTTTTACTTAATTTGTAATAAAAACGAACCATAAAATACACCGGCATATAAAACAAGTTATATTTTATTAAACCAATGCGGTTTTGAAATTTGTTTACAATATATTTTGTTGTTAAGCATAATTTAGTATACGTTCGGTTTAGTTCGATGCAAAAAGTATTAGTTTTTTTTAATATAATTTGGATAATAGCCTCACTCTGGAAGTCTGACTTTAATTATATCGTACACCGAACGAAGGAACTTAAATGTCTAGAAAATTATTTCCAAAAGCGTACAAATGGAATGTTTTGCCCAAATCAAAAGCATCGAGTGCCTTCGAGTGCCATTGAGTTACAAAATTACGGTTTACTGGATACCTGGTCATGCGGGTAGTGCTGGTAATGAAGAAGCCAAAAATTTGGCAAGGCAAAGTGCTTTTACATCTATTATCGGTCCGGAACCCTTTTGTGGATTGGGGACAAAAGCCATCCATGAAAAGATGCGGAAAGTAATTATGATGGAATGCTCCCAAACCTGGAACAACACCGCGGGCTTAAGGCAGTCCAAGGAGTTGATTGGACAGTTTAATCAAACGAGAGCAGTAATGTGCTCTAGGATGAGTAGGCATAACCTGAGAATACTGACAGGGGTTCTTACAGGATACTACAAACTAAGAAAACAGCTTAAGAACATTGGGGTGGAGCCGAGGGACGAATGTAGATTCTCTCTATTGGATTAAGTCTGGTCCACTCTTTACAACTAAGATCGAAGCCAGAAACACAACAAGTAGGGTCGATCATCAAACTGGCATTCGGAACAGGTGAAAAGTTCCACATACATTTCCATCTTATTTTCATATCAAACTTTACTTCAGAACAAATAACCATGATGGTTTTCTTGATGACAAACGAGATTCAGGTAAGTCTTGCAAAATGTCATTAAGAATTGAGTTTTGATGTAGATGACTCATTTCAAATTCTTTAATGCAAGCTGCTTCCCGTTTTAATGACCCAGGTTCAATGTTGGCTAAGACAGAAAATCATGGTAAAGGTGTGGATTTTAAAGTTCCAGTTATAATTCTCAAAGCATTGTTAAGTTAGATATCAATTTTATGTATATGAAAAGAGTTAAGCCAAACAAGGGCACAATATTCAGCGCAAAAATAGACTAGTGCAATAATTGAAGATCTTAAAGTACATACATCAGTCCCCCAATTAGTTTCGGCAATTGTTCTAATGATATTCACTCTGGAACATAATTTTTTGGCCAGTTTTTCTAAATGCGCCTTAAAAGACAATGTTCTATCAAGTGTGACTCCTAGGTATTTAGGAGTAGAATTAAAGCGAACTGAAATCCAATCAAACTTGTCTTTGAATTCTTTATGAGGTTCTTTGTTGTTCAAATGAAAGGCACATGCTTCCGATTTAGAATGATTAGGTGTTAGTTATATGATCGGCAAATTGAAACAACTTTGATTTAGTTGATGGTAAATCAGCTACATATAAAGTGAACAAAATTGGAGAAAGAACGTTTCCTTGAACAAGACCATTGTTTAGACGACCACTGCTACTTGTTTTTCCATTTAATAAGACCTGAATAAACCGGTTACTTAACATCGAATCGATGAGATTTACCAAACAGGAACAGCGTAAGGTTATTGCAAGTTTTAGAAGTAATCCATGTCTCCAAACAGTGTCATATGCAGCAGACAAATCTACGAACGCTATCCCAGTTTTCAATTTCTTCTGAAACCCAGCTTCAATAAAACAAGACCAAAATCAGTACAACTCCTGTTTTTCCTAAAACCAGTTTGAGTTTTAGGAATTTTTCCATCTATGATTGGTTCAATACGATGAAAAATTATCCTTTCAAATAGTTTAAACAATGTACTCAACAAGGAGATAGGTCTAAAGTGAGAAACAACAAACCCATTCTTTCCAGGTTTTACTACAGCTAAGACTTTTTCTTTTTTAAATAAAGATGGTAGTTGAGCTGAATTCAAGATTTTGTTAAAGAGTTCCAGAATCAAATTCTTAGTTCTTGGTCGGAAATGTGATATAAATTCGCGATAAATACCATCTAGTCCTGCAGCCTTACCCATATCAATGCATTTAATTGCTTCCCCAAGTTCAGACAATGTAAAAGTTGAGGACAGAGAAGGATTTGAAGTTAATCGTTGTTTTTCAATTTTAAGTTTTCTTCGTACTTCTTTGTATTTATCAGATGGAACTTGAACTTAAGTAACATTAACCAATCGAGAAGCAATATTATTTGCTGTAATATTGCTATTTGATGAGGAAGTTGGAGATAAAAATTCATTACCTAGTTTACGAAGTAAATTCCATGCCTTACGACTAGACTTCTTGAAACTCGTCCCACAGTAGGTAGGCTCACGCCACGCCAAGTTTTACGTCTATGTAAATCAAGTTCATCAAGAAGTTTAGTGGCTAGATGCGAATCGTTAGTTCTATGGTATTGTTTATACAGTTTGTTACATATTTTATTCCAACCTGGAACGTATTGTTTTCTAAAAATTATTTGCATTAACAAAGCGCGATACAATTGGCCAAGGATTTTTGACAAGAGGGCCGCGAAATGTATTTGTACAGCCATGTAAATATTACTGGAATTTTTTTAATTTTAAGATTAAAATTTTAAATAATTGTTTAAATCAAAATTAATTATTTTAATTTAATTTAAATTTAATTAATTAAATCAAAATAAATCTACAGGTTGATGAAAGTCTTTGATTATTTTTCAATAAATACTGTAACGACATGGCATTTTGCTTATCATTTTCGGAAAAATAAAATTTTTGGATTTTATATATATTTTTAGAATTTTGAAAAAAGTTTCAATTTTTGATTTTGAAAGAATTTTCGGAATATTTTTAGAATTTTGAAAAATTTTAAATTTTTGATTTTATTATAATTTTTAGAATTTTGAAAAAAGTTTCAATTTTAAGAATTTTGGGAATATTATTAGAATTTAGAAAAAACTTAAATATTTGATTTTATTCTAATTTTTGGAATATTTTTAGAATTTTGAAAAAAGTTTCAATTTTTGATTTTGTTATAACTTTTGCAATATTTTTAGAAATTTCGAACAAAGTTTTAATCTTTGATTTGAATTTTGAAAGAAATATGATTTTGTGATTTTGTAATATTTTCTCGAAACGGTAAATGGAAAGGTTTTTGAGTAGTTTGCTGAGTGTATCATCTTTTCACTAAATTATGTTAATATGTGATCATTTTCCGACGAAGACTTGATGTTTGGTGTTAGTTTTGTAATAAATTTCTAAACAGAGATAAAATAGTTGTACTTTTACAAAGAATTTTATGTTTGATATACATCGCTGCTCAAAAACTAAAAACAATGTCCTCATAAAAGTTTTATGCCGAAAACTATATCAAAATCCTTAACCAAAACCGAAGTCTTGATATCTCTTGTCTCTTATCTAGAGCTTGAGATTTCAGCCCCTCCATATTTTAATCTTTCTATTCTCATTAATGTTAACTAAGATTGTTTTTCTTCTATCGTGTTTACGAGTAGTTTACATTTTGTTTTATTTTCGTGAAATAATTTATACTTTTTTTATTTCCATTTTTCTCTAGAACTTTAGTCTGATCTCATAAAAAATAAACATCCACTTAAATTTCAAGAATACACTTTGGTTATGTAATAAAATGGTTCTAGAGCCTGAAAAGATAATTTCAGAAAATTGTAAATAATATAATATGAAAATGAGAAAAAGAAGTGTTCAAATACGAATATAAATGCATAGCATGAATGAAATTTTCATGTTTGTAGTTTTTTTGTATAGTTATTGCGATGATTATTGTGATTATTATTGTTAGTTTTATTACTCGAATGATTTCATTTCTGGTATGAAAAAACCATTGAAATTCTGATTTTGTTTTTTCTAGATTTTATTGTATTATTGTTTATTATTTTATTTTGCATTGATTGGTTAATAAATATTTTTTATATGCAAATACATTTCTTTGTTGTTAGTTACATTACATTGGCGTTAGTTACAGTGTTAGTTACAGTTAATTATAAATTATTTATTATCATCATAATATGTCAAGTTTATTGTTTTAAGGTTATGCATTATTAAATTATTATAGGGCATGTAATAACCGCGGGAACATTTTATGCTAGAAGGGGGACTGCTTAAAGGTTAAGAACCACTAATAAGTATATAGTATACATTTTTTAAGCTCCTATATAAATGATAAATTTATATATTAAGTTTTCAAAAGTTTTTAAGACTTAAATTAGAGACTTAATATTTAAGTCGTAGCGACGTTCGTGGAAGACTTCTGATTTTAAACCCGTTGTTGTCATATTTAGTCTTATTTATAATTTAGTTTGACATTTATTCTAACGAAATAAAAGACAACAGTTTCGAAAAACGAAAAAAATCTAAATCATAAAAGGTATATATCGATGGTCTAGCGCACAGATGTGGTAAGTGACATTTTTGAGAGAATGAGTTAAGTACTCTATAAAATTTTCATATATAATGTTAATTAATGTTATAACATATAATTTCTTATAATATTGCTAATAAGGTGTTATGAGCGTGCATTATACTAAAAACAATATGAACAATGTGGTAAGTACTTATGGTTTGCATAAAACTAAATATTATTCATGAAACTCTTAAGTTCTAATATGTAAAAAGACATAATTAAAATAAAGACTACATAACTAATATAAAACGCTTTCGAATTCAACCACATAATATTTGACATTGTAATGTAAACTTTCAAATGCCTGTACTGAACAATTTGCTAAATGTCACTTACTACATTTGTGCGCTAGACCATCGATATGTGTTGTTGTGACCGTTTTTTACTTTTGCTTTTAGCACTTTTAATCTGAAACTATGAATGATGTGCCACTTTTAAATAGCGTCAGGGAAGAGGATGTAACAATAATCTACAAATTACTTTTAAAACGTTAATTTGATTAACATTGCGACTACTTATCAAAGCTAATATCAAATGTTAGCTTACTACATATATAATACTTACGTATTTGAACTGTATTGCATGCTAAATTTTTTGAGTTTCTATCAATATAAAAAAAGATGTCGAGATCTGCAATTGCTCTTACCTGCAAATAAAATTCAAAATTATAATTTAACTGATTTTCCCACAGATAAAATATGATGAGTTTATATTATTTGAATACAAATATATTGATTTTTAGTCTAAATAAATAAGTTATTGACATCAACTGAAATAAATTCCACAGGACTTGAACTCAGCTATGCTAAAACCAATTCATAACTAGTGGGATGGGAGTTGTGACCATAGGGGCCACGCCAAGAACTTCCCGTAAGATTAAAAACTAACCAGTTACAAGATAAGGTATGTTAAAATACCTAACATAAAAAAAAATGTAAATATAATTTAACTGCAATAAATACAAATAAAAACAAAACAGATTTGAAAAAAAAGTCAACAAAAAGTAAATATTAGCTCAATGAGGGTTTTTAAAGCATCAAATATGCAAAATTAAGATTTATTTATTAAACGACACATCAAATTTAATATTATACTAAAACTCAGACTACAAACTAAAATAAATTGTCTAGACCAATTCAGAAGGCATTGAAAGGTGAAGATATCAGTAAAATGTCAATATCAAAAATGATATCCATCAGTCCAACACAATAACCTAACCTATCGGTAAGATAAAAGGTCAGCATTTGTTTGATGAACACCGACCACTGTATACAACACCTTAAAAGCAAATTATATCTCATTAACTGAAACATTTAACCAAAGAGTTGCCAAAAACACGCTGTGGCTCTTGTTGTGATATATTCAAAAGCATAGGATAAAGGTATTTAACCGAAAGTGACAAACCGGTAGTTGCAAAATTACTATGAACATTACAAAAACCTTATGCTCTAAGTTTCAACAAAATTTAATGTCAGGACTGAGTATTATTGAAGTTTAAAAAAACAGTTGTTTAACGATCCACAGACATGCTCCCTGGCCCCTTTGAGAAATTTTGAAAATAGTTCATATTTTCCAGCTCATTGTTTCCAAAAGTTTCATAAAGATCTCATGAATTTGCGTAACGGTAATAACACAAATTTTTCAAATTTTCTTAAAAACTCAAAAACTGAGAAAGCAATTGTTTATACAAATGTCATTAAAAATTGTTGAAAAAATTGTTAAAAAAAAAACAAAAAAAATTGTTAAAAAGAAACAAAATGTGAGGTCTAATAATCTTGATAACGTTTTTTGTTTACGTAATAGTTAAAGTAGAGATAATTTTCAATTTTTTGGAAACCACTAAAAAACAAAAGAACTGAGTTCGTAAGAAAAGGACTGGGCTGTAAGCTACGCCAAAATACATCGATTGTTATCCATTATCGTTGAAATCGGATCATCCGTTGTTGAGAAAGCTTTGGACAAATATTTGTTCACATACGACGATACAACACACATACTTAATGCCAGCTAAAAATAGCCAAACAAGAGGTCTTGAAACGTAAAGATATCATAAAAATTCCGATTTCGAAAATAGACCCAAAAACAATAATTTTCCATATCGGGAAGTTAATAAACAGTTGGCCAAGAGATCCACTAACGAACCTCTGACGTTTAAATCAAATTTAGATAATAACTCAAATCTTCGATAGTCAAGTAAGCCCGGATGCGTTTGCAGCTCATTTACATACCAAAATTTCGTCCAGATATCATGCGTTTGCGTAACGAAAATAACACGTAGTTTTTTCACATTTTCTGAAAAAACTTAAAAACTAAGATAGCAATTGTTTATACAAATCTCATTATAAATGGCTGACATGATGACAACCAATATGGAAGCTTCATGACCTTGAGAGCATTATTTAATCTCAATATATTTGCAAGAGATAATTTTCCGTTTTTTGAAAACCACTAAAAATGATTTAAATTCGCGAGAAAAGGACTGGGCTCTTAGTTACGCCAAGATACATCGATTGCGACCATTTTCATTAAAATCGAACCATCCGTTGTTGAGAAAGTATTGGACAAAAATTAATCCACATACAACGATACATATACACATACACACACACACATACAGACTGGCCAGCTAAAAACAGTCTAAACAGCTTCAGGAGGTCATGAAACGTAAAGATATAAAAATTCCGAATTCGAAAATCGACCCAAAAACAATTACTTCCCATACCGGGAAGTTAATAAAGAAACGAAAAAAAAGAAACGAAATGTCAACCTATTGGTCAGTTAACAAATCAGCATTTGTTTGATAGATACCGACCACTTTGTACAAGATACCTGACTTGCTAATTAATTTTTCTCATGTTAACTGAAACGTTTTATCAAAGATTAGTAAAAAACACTTCACAACTGTAGGATGTTGTGGTCATATCATTAAAAGAAAGATCAAAATACTCCACCGAAAGTTATTTTATAAACATTACAAAAACTTTATGCACTATGTTTCAACCAAATTAAATCTCAGAAATGAGTGTTACTGAAATTGCAAATGCACAGTTGACCAAGTGATCCACTCACTAACCTTTGAACTTTTTGTCAAATTTTGAAAATAACTCAGATCTTCGATATTCAAGTAAGTCCGTATGGGTCTGCAGCTCATTTACATACCAAAGTTTCATCTAGATATCATGCGTTTGCGTAACGAAAACAACACGTACTTTTTTCAAATTTTCTTAAAAAACTCAAAAAGTAAGATAGCAATTGTTTATACAAATGTCATTATAAAAGGTTGACTTGATGACAAACAATATGGAAGTTTCATGATCTTGATAGCATTATTTAATCTCATGATATTTGCAAGAGAAGATTTTCAGTTTTTTGGAAACCACTAAAAAACTAATTGGTTTTCACTAGAAAAAGACTGGGCTCTAAGTTACACCGAGATACATCGATTGCAACCATTTTCGTTAAAATCGACCCATCCGTTGTTGAGAAAGCGTTGGGCAAAAATTTGTCTTCATACAGCGATACAAACATACATACATACACACACACATACATACTGACAGTTAAAAATAATCTAAACAGCTTCAGGAGGTCATGAAACGTAAAGATATCATAAAAATTCCGAATTCCGAAAATCGACCCAAAAACAATATAGTGGAGTCATATTAGCATTTTATATTGATGTAAGAGCAAAGTTGAATTTTTTTTTTGTTTTATGTTAAGGACATAAAAGTTAGTGGGCATGTAATTATTTAGCAAATTTGGAGGTCCGGAAGTGCCTCAAAAATGGCAAAAACTGGTTTTTTGGTGTTTTTTGAGTAGGTCGCTTCACTATTTTTGAAATATTTCGGGCTCTAATGATCATAAAAAAAAACAAAAAATGCAAAATGTTTGTGATTAAATTTCAAATCCATCTAGGAGGGTTAGATACTTTAAAAGTGTAACCTAACCTCAAAAAACCGAATCGCGTGACTTTTTTTTTTTTTTACTAAATTTATGATAAGGGGCGGAAAAATCGTCGAATTTTCATGAAAATTTTAGGAAACATGTATTTTAATATTCTCAATATGGGATTTAATTTTTATGAAAAAATTTTAATTTTTTCGGCCACAATTGGCATTTTTCGTTAAATTTGGCAAATGGTGCCATTTTATGAGAAGTCATCCAAAATAAAATTTTTTTTTTTAATCTGTACTTTTTTTTATCTACCTTAACTTAAGTATAATTAAAATTATGTTGCCTTAATTTAAATGCCCATTTTTGGGCATGAAAAAAAAACATTAATTTTGGCATTTTTTTGACATTTTACCATATATTCGGTATTATTTATGTTATTATCATGTATTTTGCATAAAAGTGAAATAGGCAATTCAAATTAATAAAACATATTTTTTAAAATTATACATAATCTACAAAACTTTTTTTTCTTGCAATGCCCTAAATTGCTTATGGTAAATAATTAAAATTAAACTAACAAAATATACGACATAATAATACAAAATAGCAGTTGAAGTAGTATATAAGTAATAGTTTAAGCAAAAATTGTAATAATAATTTAAACTGAGGATGGCGTAAGTCGAAATCGATATTCAATAAAATAAAAAATCAAATTCAAATTGTTACTATAAGAAAGTTTATATTATTATTAATAAAATAAAAATTTTAAAAATAAACAGCAAAAAGTATATTTTTAAATATTGCATTTTAATTCAAAAGTGACAAAAGCACACAAACAGTGAATAATATGGAAAACCATAATAACGCATATAGAATTTTCAATTGAAAACATAATTGGCGTAAAATTATTTATGCTGTCTATTTTATATGTTTGAAAAATGTTTGAAAAAAATTGAATATTACATTTTTTCAAAATCTCATATCAAATATTTACGATAATTGTAAATAACATTTTAATTATTTACCAAAAGCAATTTAGGGCATTGCAAGAATAAAAAATTTTGGAGGTTATGTATAATTTTAAAAAATATTTTTTATTAATTTGAATTGCATATTTCACTTTTATGCAAAATACATGATAATAGCATAAATAATACCGTATATATGGTAAAATGTCAAAAAAATGCAAAAATTAATGTTTTTTTTTCATGCCCAAGAATGGGCATTTAAATTAAGGCAACATAATTTTGATTATACTTAAGTTAAGGTAGATAAAAAAAAGTACAGATTAAAAAAAAAAATTTTATTTTGGATGACTTCTCATAAAATGGCACCATTTGCCAAATTTAACGAAAAATGCCAATTGTGGCCGAAAAAATTAAAATTTTTTCATAAAAATTAAATTCCATACTGAGAATATTAAAATACATGTTTCCTGAAATTTTCATGAAAATTCGACGATTTTTCCGCCCCTTATCATAAATTTAGTAAAAAAAAAAAAAAAGTCACGCGATTCGGTTTTTTGAGGTTAGGTTACACTTTTAAAGTATCTAACCCTCCTAGATGGATTTGAAATTTAATCACAAACATTTAGCAATTTTTTGTTTTTTTTTTATGATCATTAGAGCCCGAAATATTTCAAAAATAGTGAAGCGACCTACTCAAAAAACACCAAAAAACCAGTTTTTGCCATTTTTGAGGCACTTCCGGACCTCCAAATTTGCTAAATAATTACATGCCTACTAACTTTTATGTCCTTAACATAAAACAAAAAAAAATTCAACTTTGCTCTTACATCAAATATATCACTTTTTTTTACTAATTTGACTCCACTAATAACTTCCCATATCGGGAAGTTAAAAAAGGTACTCGCCTACTATGGTTAGAGAATATCAATGTGGTTTGCGGCAAGGCCGAAGTACTGCCGATGCACTTTTCTTGGTAAGGATTATTTAAGAAAACTGTCGAGAGTTCAACAAACCTGTGTACCAACTTTTCGTTGATTTGAGGCAGACCTATGACTCTCTCGAACGAGAGACTCTATGGTCTGCTCTAGTATCAATGGGAATTCTTGGTAAACTGGTATCTCTATGCAAAATGACAGTACAGAACTTTCAATGCTGTGTACGAGTACAGAACGAAATATCAGGTTTTATAAAGTCGACTCCGGTTAAAGACAAAGAGATCCTATCTCTCCTATACACTTTAGTTTAGCCTCGAAATGTGTGTGCCGTTACAAAAAACTACCGCCTAACAACAATACACTAAAAAACTATCATTTTATCTACTAAAATTGCACTCTAAGAAAAATTCACTACTATAATAGTAGGAAATGGGTTGCCTACTATAATAATAGTAAAATACTTTGCTGTGTAAATTACAAATTTTACATTAAATAATGTGTATAATACGTTCAAACATTTTGTGTAAAGCTGCGTATTTGATATGTGAAAAAACGTATTATTTGTGAGAATTCACAAAATTTGTGTAACAAAAGGAATTTTTAATATGTAATAATAATTAATTTTTACTTCACCACAATTTTAAATTGTGTGAAGTAATGCAATCTATCGTGAAAAAAAAAAATCTTACATACCCCAAATTTTGTTTTTTCTTTTGTTTTGGACCATCCTCTATCCAAATAGCCAATAAAAATTTTGGTGTACGTCTGTGTGTGGGTGGGTGGGTGGGTAGGTGAGTTTTCTGCATAGGATCTTGATGAAACTTTGGCAAATGATACAGGTTCACTTGAAAATAGAAGATCTGGATTCATTTTAAATTTGGACAAAATGGCGGGGGGTCTCCCGAACACCTATAAGTTTAAATCTTGAATAACTTCTGATCCCGAGCTATGATCTTATTGAAACTTAGTATATAAGGTTTTAATACTGTTTCCAATACTTCTGCATACCAACTTCCGGTTTGTCACTTCCGGTTAAAAAGTTTTTTTTCAGGTGTTTATCCCTACTGTAGCCTACAATTACCAATCGATTTTCATGAAACGTTGCGAAAAGCTTTTAAATATCATGAGAAAGATTTTATCAGCTTTTGGAGCACATTGGATAAAGGGTTGGGGGTTCCACCATACAACAGGTGGTTTTTTCCACAAAGTTTTTATGTTTGTTGGGAGCATAAAACATTCATTCGTGAATGAATTTTGATGACACTTTGGAAAAAGATGCAAACATGTATGACAAAGAACTGATTAGTTTTTGAGCGATAGTGAACAAAGTGGTGGGGGGTCCCTGGAGCACCTGTTTTTTTGAAAGCTCTATAACTTATGTACCCGATAAGCGAATTGGATGAAACTTGGTACATGAGTATGTAGTACGGTTTAAAATAGTTCTGCATCCCAACTTCCGGTTTTTCACTTCCGGTAAAAAAAATTTTTTTGTACTTTTTTGAAGTTTTTTCAGTGTCTTTATGCACACTACAGCCTACAATAATGAAGTGATTATAATGAAACTTATGGAATAGGGTTCCAATTAGTGTGAAAAGATAATTATCATGTTTTGAGACACATTGATCAAAGTGGTGGGGGGTCTACCATACAAATGCTGACTTTTCACACTTTGTTTTTTAAGTTTGTTGGGAGCATACAGACTTCATTCATTATTCAACTTTAATGACACTTTGGGAAAAGATGGAGACTTAAGTAACAAAGAACTGATTAGTTTTTGGACAATATTGGAATAAGTGGTGGGGGTCCTCCCGAACACCTGTTTAATGTGTCACACTTTTTTCAATGTTTGTTGGGAGCACACAGCATTCGTCCGTAAACGAATTTTGATGACACTTTGGAAAAAGATGCAAACATGTATGGCAAAGAACTGATTAGTTTTTGAGCGATAGTGAACAAAGTGGTGGGGGGTCTCTGGAGCACCTGTTTTTTTGAAAGCTCTATAACTTCTGTACGTGATAAGCGAATTGGATGAAACTTGGTACATGAGTATGTAGTACGGTTTACAATAGTTCTGCATCCCAACTTCCGGTTTTTTACTTCCGGTAAAAAATTTTTTTTGTACTTTTTTGACGTTTTTTCAGTGTCTTTATGCACACTACAGTCTACAATAATGAAGTGATTATGATGAAACTTATGGAATAGGGTTCCAATTAGTGTGAAAAGATAATTATCATGTTTTGGGACACACATTGATCAAAGTGGTGGGGGGTCTACCATACAAATGCTGACTTTTCACACTTTGTTTTTTAAGTTTGTTGGGAGCATACAGACTTCGTTCATTAATTTATTTTAATGACACTTTGGGAAATGATGGAGATTTAAGTAACAAAGAACTGATTAGTTTTTGGATAATATTGGAATAAGTGGTGGGGGTCCTCCCGAACACCTGTTTAATGTGTCACACTTTTTTCAATGTTTGTTGGGAGCACACAGCATTCGTTCGTGAACGAATTTTGATAACACTTTGGAAAAAGATGCAAACATGTATGGCAAAGAACTGATTAGTTTTTGAGCGATAGTGAACAAAGTGGTGGGGTCCCTGGAGCACCTGTTTTTTTGAAAGCTCTATAACTTCTGTACCTGATAAGCGAATTGGATGAAACTTGGTACATGGGTATGTAGTACGGTTTAAAATAGTTCTGCATCCCAACTTCCGGTTTTTTACTTCCGGTAAAAAAAATTTTTTTGTACTTTTTTAAAGTTTTGTCAGTGTCTTTATGCACACTACCGCCTACAATAATGAAGTGATTATGATGAAACTTGTGAAATAGGGTTCCAATTAGTGTGAAAAGATAATTATCATCTTTTGGGACACATTGATCAAAGTGGCGGGGGGTCTACCATACAACTGCTGACTTTTCACACTTTGTTTTTTAAGTTTGTTGGGAGCATACAGACTTCATTCATTAATCAATTCTAATGACACTTTGGAAAAAGATGAAAACAAAAATGACAAAGAACTGATTAGTTTTTGGACAATATTGGGATAAGTGGTACGGGGTCTCCCGAACACTTGTTTACTGTGTCAGCATTTTTTCAATGTTTGTTGGGAGCACACAGCATTCGTCCGTTAACCAATTTGGATGACACTTTGGAAAAAAATGCAAACATGTATGGCAAAGAACTGATTAGTTTTTGAGCGATAGTGAACAAAGTGGTGGGGGGTGTCCCATACACCTGTTTTTTTTAAAGCTCAATTACATCTGTACCTGATAATCGAATTGGATGAAACTTTGTACATAAGCATTAAGTATGATTTACAAAAATTCTGCATCCCAACTTCCGGCTTTTTACTTCCGGTAAAGAAACATTTTTTTTAATTGTTGGCAGTTTTTTCAGTATCTTTATGCACACTACAGCCTAAAATAATGAAGTGATTATGATAAAACTTATGGAAAGGTTTCAATTAGTGTAAGAAGATAATTATCATCTTTTGGGACACATTGATCAAAGTGGCGGGGGATCTACCATACAACTGCTGACTTTTTACACTTGTTTTTAAAGTTTGTTGGGAGCATACAGATTTCATTCAATTACAATTTTAATGGCACTTTGAAAAAAGATAAAAACTTTATTGACAAAGAATTGACTAGTTTTTATACAATATTGGGATAAGTGGTGGGGTCCTCCCGAACACCTGTTAATTGTTTCAATGTTTGTTGGAAGCATACAACATTCGTTCGTTAAGTAATTTTGATTACACTTTGCAAAAAGATGCAAATATGTATGGCAAGGAACTGATTAGTTTTTTTAGTGATAGTGAACAAAGTGGTAGGGGGTCCTCCAAGCACCTGTTATTTTGGAAGCTCAATAGCTTCTGTACCTGATAATCGAGTTGGATGAAATTTGGTACATACACATTTAGTACGGTTTACAACAGTTCTGCATCCTAACTTCCGCTTTGTCACTTCCGATAAAATTTTTGTTTACTTTTTCTCGTACAACAGAATTTATGTTTGTTGGGATACTACTGCCCGCTTTAGTATTTTTATTATTAGAACTACGAAATCCATAATATTAGTTAGCTTTTAATTAAAGTATTTTATGGATATTAGCTCATTATATATCCAGAACACAATGTTTCCAGAGCTGTGGTGAAGTCAGCCTATGCATCAGCGTCGCAATATTTTTTTAACTACTAATTTGAGAAATCGTCATTATTTACTCGAATGCGAATGCCCCAATGAGAAGTAATTTTTCTCAAGCTAGGTCAATAATAATAACAAACAATTACCTAGGTTAATAATGACAAATTTTTAATTGAAATGAACAAAAAAACACAAACAAATAATAATTGCATTCCTTCATTTCGTTTTATTAAGTATGAAACTAAACTTCCAGGCTACTTGATATTTTAAGGTATTTAAACACTGAAATGGAAAATGACTAATATCAAAATCTAATCAAAGCATATATGATAATTAGTGTTAGTAGCTAAAAAATTCTATATATACCTCAGTTGAGAAGACTAATATAGACCTCGAACATTATATCCCTCGGCGCTACGCGCCTCAGGATCTAAAAATTCTCGGTCAATAATAGCTTACTTCTCAACCTTGTTATATAATGTACTATTTTGTGAGCTTTTACACAAAGTGTGTAATATTACATATTGTAATATGTAAAAATAAAGCATTATATGGCATTATATATGGAAATTGTGATGTTCTAGAAAATATTTTTGTTTCCATCTAATTATTTTATTTATTAAATATATAATAACTTAAGTTTATTACATATAATTTATTGAATTTAAATTAATAGTTTCTTCACTATTTAAAAAACATCACTGTAACACTGCCAAATTGAAATCACTGTAAAACTTTTGCATCGCTGCAAAACTGCCCAACCAAGAATTTTCTGTAAAATAAAATTTGAGAGATGAGTTTTTGAAATATATGTTTATACTTTATACAAAAATTATAAATCTTTTAAAAGTACAACATTATAATATTTCCTTACTTATAATTGTGAATTGTGATCCATTGAGTATTATTTGCTGGGTTTTCTAGACGTATTTTATGAATTGAATCGCCAAACTAAAAATCAAAACAAAATTTTATTAATTTCTAAAGCTAAGCCTAATAATTTTGAATTAAGTAAAAATTTTACCTTTTAATATTTTTAATATCCGTAACACAAACGTAGCAGGCGTCTTCCAGTCGATTTCGATGCTTATGCGAAATGAATAAAAAACAGGTTGTCAGAATGTACGTTTTTAATTTCATGCGTAAATTCACACACATAAGGTGCTTTAAAATGGAAATTACACAAAAGAAATGTAAGATCACACAGAAATAGTGTGAAATAGCGAATTCCGTGTAAAAACGCACTTTGTGTGTAAAATATCTGAAATTTCTACCCAAAACATTTGCCATTCGTTTTTTTACATATGAAATAGATAAATTCATTAAAAATCTGATAAATTATCTACTATTATAGCAGTGATATCACAATCTTAAAATTTAAGTTTTTAGAGTGTGATAAATATAAAATTTTTCACTGACGATAGATAGGTATTTTCTGAAACCGGTCTAAAACATATAAACATCCAAACAAAATCTTTAAATTTATATTTCTGCTATTAAAATATAGATGACACAATATGAATAAATTATCCAATTTCTATGTTATAAATAAGACCGTCTTTAGTTACAAGCCTGATTCAACTGTCAACTGTATACATATACATATATTTATTCTATTTACACTACAAAATTCTATATTTTTATTCTATTTGGTCTCTAAAGTCCCTAAAATCATTAAATAACACATCTTTAAAGGTTTGTTGTTTTTTCCATTTCGCGTCTAGTAGGCTTATAACTAAAGACGGTTTTCTAATAAACAAAGTTAAGTCTAAAATAAAAACAACAGTTTTGATTTAGTTTTTGTATGACGATGACGTTACGTAAATTCCTGATATATTTTAATATAACGTAAAATATTTTATGTAAATAAATATTTTTTTTCGTTTTTCTTAAATAAATAGGTGAAATCATTTTTTTTTAAATATCTTACCATCAACTGTTCGTTACCATACTATTTAAAAAGAATATGTGAATCTTATATAGTTAACTGTTATAATATTTTTACATTTTTAATGTAAATTGTCAGTAAATAATTCTAAAATGAATTAACGTCGTCTTCCCAAGAATGACACATTAACACTAACAAAATTAATTTATTGAATCAATTTATTCTCTTAACGGGTGTTCTAGGATGATTTATTCTAGTTAAGAAATTAGAAAATAGATAAATTTTTAAAAATTGCTTTCGTCACTAGGTACGAAAGTAATTTGTATAGGTTTTTTTATCACTGGTGACGAAATAGAAATTTTCGTTCATTGCATCGAACGTCGAAAGTAGATTTTTTAAATTGGGTAGTAGAAAAAAAAATTTATCAAATAATTACACGGTAGTCGCAGTAAGGCTAATATGTTAAAGTTTAACTTCAAGTCGGCTCAGGTTATCGTTATCCGATTGCAGTAAAACTTTTAATTTAAGTTTTTAAGGTCGATTCGAAAAAAATCTAGCGGGTATGCGTATGAAATTTTGCCAAAAAACTTGTGATCTCAAGGTCTTGGGACACCCTAATATATATATATATATATATATATATATATATATATATATATATATATATATGGGTAAATCTTTTATAAACCGAACACCTTTGTGACCGACCCATTTTTGATTTGGCTGAAATTTTTTTTAGGGGTTTTTTATCGAAAAAAAAGATATACGTGTTCGAGGATTTTTTTTTTTTGGAAAATAGAGCTGTTCTAAATTTCGAGAATTTCGTGATTTTCGGCTTGAAGACTTATTTTCAAAAATTCATAACTTCGATTTTATAGAAGATAGAAGGTTTTTTTTTCTTTATTTGAAAGTTAAAAGATGGAATTTTTTAAAAATAAATATTTTCAACAAAAGTTATTAACAAATTCCTATTGTTATAAACAAATAAAATGGTAAAACTAAATTTTAACCATTGTCCCACCCATGAAATTAGTTTTTAATATAATCATCGTATTTGTATTTTACAATTACATTTACAATATTTTTTTTAATGGAGAAATGATATTTACTGTTAGAAATAAATTAGTTTATCGAGCGCGGGACGACAAAAAATTCAATATATGGGTCATTCTTTTACATACCGAACAGATAAGGACAAAATGTGACTAAGGCATTTTTGATTCAGCTGAAAATTTTTGGGGGTTCTATATAAACATAACGATATACTTGTTTGAGAATTTTTTCTTTTTTTGTTTTTTAGGGGAAATAGAGCGGTTCTAAATTCCGAGAATTTTGTGATTTTTGGCTTGAAGACTTGTTTTCAAAGACTTATAACTTCGGTTCTGGTAAAGATAGACACTTTTTGTTTGTTTTATTTTAAATAATAGAGATGCAATTTAAAAAAAAAATTGTTAATCATAAAAATTATTAACAAATTCTTATTGTTATAAACAAATAAAATTTTAAAATCAGTTTTTAGTAATTATCTAAAAAAAATAAAGAGTGTTTAATGTAATCATCGTATTCTACGTTTAATTTTCAATAAGAAACGTATATTTAGTTAGTGGAGAAATGAGTTTTAATGTTAGAAATGAACTAATTTATCGAGCGCGAGACGATAACAAATTTTATAAATTTTTGCCGTCCGGCGCTGGAAAAATTAACTTATTTGTAACAGTAAAATTCATTTTTTCATTAATTAAATTCGTGAAAAAAAAATAGCGATTACCACTTTTGCTTTATTTGCTTTATTTACGCTGAACCTAGTAGACATAACCTCAAAAAAATGATTTGATCTAATGTTGTTTAACATATATGAACTTATGACGAGTTTGTAACATAAAGTCACCTTTAAATTTTAATTTGAAATAGATTTTGTACAATAAACCGTATACAAAATTAATTAAAACATAAAATTTCGAATACGATTAATTTAAAAATGAAATTTCAGACGAAAATTTATCATTCTAGTGACTTTTTGATTCAAGCCATCTATTGTAAGTTTAAAATGTAAATAAATGTAAATAGCTAAGACACTTTTTTTTAAACATAAAAACATTATAATATAATCTTTTGTAAATATGTATCATTTTATTAAAAATTACTTAAAATTACAATAAATAAAATATTCCTCATTAAAAATAAATTATTTTATTTATATCCGTGAAATATAAAATACATAGCAAATATTCTAATCCATCAATTAACATTTTTTGTTTCTCTTCATTGTACAACACATCCAAAAGTTCAATTACATTTTTATGTTTTAATATGTGATGTAGCTGTATCTCTTTCCTTACATTTTGTTCCACATTTTTAATCCGACCCAATTTTCTTTTTGTCAATATCTAAAGGATATAATACAAAAATATTAGCAATTCGTACATAACCAAACAATTTAGATTTACCTTCACAGCTCTTCTGCTTAACATTTCATAGTCTAATACTTCCTTCACTTTTCCGTAAGATCCTTCTAATATATCCCCCATTACATATTTTCCAACCATTTTACATTTCTTCTTTTTTGCTTTATATATTATATCAGCGCTATCCACTCGATTGAACATTACCGGTCCCTGGATCAATAGATAAATCCAATTTATCAATCTCCTCATCATCAAGCCATGTCACATTTTGTTGTTGACATAAATTATTACTATTTTTAACAACTTTATTTTCGTATGTTATCGTATGAGCGTGTGCGGTACAGGTATATGATACAAAAAATCACGTTATTAAACGTCAAAGTTGCTTGCTACTAATTTCACTTCGTTGAATATTACGTCAAACCGGACCGAACAGCCAAAAAAACAAAATGTATTTATAAGTCAAACTTTAGACGTTACTTTTATTACAATTAATTTGGTCACAAACGATAAATTTATCCCGAAAACACAAAACCAAATTTATCAAGAATAGTTATCACAAAAATGTAAGCATAAATAAAACAAAACCAAAAGCGTAAAGAACCAAATAAAATAGTTTTATTGACACCTAAATTCAAAATATTTTGACATTTAAACGCAAGAAAAAAATTGATGTTTTTCGTGAGAAATGGCCGCGTTTATACTATTTTTACTACAGAAAAATCATGATTTTTTTTATCAGAATGTATGTACCGAACACTAGGTTTGAAAATCGTATGAAAACGTTTTGTACATTTTATATACACATATCTGGAGTGCGTTTGATTACTAAATGAGATATTAACCATTTAATGAATCATTTAATGAATGACAGATGACAGCGTTCGAGAACTTGAAAACCCGATTACATTTAAATTTTCATTTAATGAAACCACGCCTCTTTTCATTTAATTTTAAATGCAATAAATAGCATATTTAAGTTTTAATGAAGTTTTTTATTCAAAAAAATTTCAAATCGAAAACCGGAAAATTTTGTTTTATAATTTTTAATTAATTTAGCTAATTAGGTATTACGAATTAATTGTAATATAATGAATTAAGGAATTAATTTTATATATAATAATTAATTCTCAATTGAAAAATATAAAGAAAATGGATGAAAATTTTGAAATTAGTGAGAGATAAAACCAACAGCTCCTATTACCAATTACATTTAACGATTGAAAATAAAATTAATTAACAAGTTTTTGCAACCAATTCAATCACCAGTCTCAAACTGCAGATTCCTTAAAGTTTTCGAGTTAGTTATAATCTTAAAATTTAATTTGTTTTTGAAAATTTTTAAAATAAAGTTAATTACGACGGAAGTAATTGAAAAATAATGCATTAACAGGGAGTAAGATTTTAATTTGATTATAACTTTTATAATCCAACATTTCGTTTATTTATTCATAGAAGTGTCAAAATTTTTCAAATTTGACATTATATACATTAAATGAAATTCTTTCGAATACTAAATGAACATCGCGTTTTTTGATTGGTTCATTAAATGTTTAATGAAAATGAGATCTCATTAAGTTCTCGAACGCACTCCTGAATTTGACTCCATTGTAAATTTATAAAAACATATTTTACTCAATTGGAACATACATTGTCCAATTAATTTAAATTTATTTATCTAAATAAATAAATAAATAAAATATTTAATTCTTTTGTTGTTTATCTTTTTGAACAATAATAAAAAATTTACAAAAAAAATTGCGAACAAATGTCAACCGGTTGATAGAAAATTTAATGTTTTTGTGTTGGTATCAATGTGTTCTGAAATATGGATAATTTTCGGCTTCATACATTTTTTAGTTTCGAAAGTTTAAAATTTTTATTTCGAAAAAGACAAACGTTTTAATATATTTTTGAATATTATCAATCTAAACGGTATATTTACCTAATATATGTTAAGACTGCATTCCAATTGATGCTAATTTTTACTAAATGTGGTAAATCAATTAACACTAAGCTTACACTAGTATCTAATAGGTACATCATTGAATAAATATCTATGGAAGAGTAGCTGCAGTCTTCACCGAATTTTTGAATAGAAGAGCTCTCGAGTTTCGAATAAAAGATCCAGTTCTTATATTTGAATGCGTGATAAATTTTTTTCAGTTCTGTATAAATATTTTATTAAAATTCAGGGTAAATATAAGCCCACAAAAAATCATTTAATTTAGTCTGATTTTTGCTAAGACAAATCTTTTAAAAAGGAATGTATTTGGTTTGTATGTTGACATAAAAATACATTATAATTACATATCTTGCGGATTATTGGGTATGTTGTTTTTATAAACGCAGAAGAATTGGAAATAATTCAATCAATCGTTAAAGTTGGTATACAAATAAATCGATGACAAACATTCAAATTGCTTATATCAAAATGAAAAAATTACCTATTATTAATATTATTATTTATTTCATTATAATCCAAGCTCATAAAATTTATTATTTACTACAAAAAATTGTGATATCAGCTACAAAAAACATCAAAAATGTAAATTTTAGTTCGTGAAAAAGGTGCAGTTTAAAGTTCAATAGTCAAAACTATCTGTTCAGTACAAAAAGAAGTGATATCCTGTGTCAAGTAGAAACGAGTGCAAAATAAAACATTTCCAAATAATTAGGTGTTCTACATGATTTAAAATACTTACTTTGTCTCTTGGATTAGAGATTAGAATTAGAAACAACTTCAACTAACTAGGTGTTAAAACAAAAGTTTCTATTAAAAGTAAAAGTACAAAATAATATTTATTTATTTATTTATATTCGAATGCAAATATGGAATGCGATATTTATACGATCGACTGGATCGAGAGAAGTGCGGAACCACCACGAAACCTCAGGACTAATAGATTATAGCTTTAATGAAATTCTGTTCAAATACATGTTCTTAATCTACAAACTATGGTCTGCAGTATAAAATACTAACTAATACATAAGCTTGCATTTCTTTTATAGAATTTACATTTTGTATATAATATTCCTCATTAATAAAAGTCTTAGCTATCACTGAGGTTTTGTGATGGTTCTGCACTTCTCTCGATCCAGTCGATCGTATAAATATCGCATTCCATATTTGCATTCGAATATAAATAAATAAATAAATATTATTTTGTACTTTTACTTTTAATAGAAACTTTTGTTTTAACACCTAGTTAGTTGAAGTTGTTTCTAATTCTAATCTCTAATCCGAGAGACAAAGTAGGTATTTTAAATCATGTAGAACACCTAATTATTTGGAAATGTTTTGTTTTACACTCGTTTCTACTTGACACAGGATATCACTTCTTTTTGTACTGAACAGATAGTTTTGACTATTAAACTTTAAACTGCACCTTTTTCACGAACTAAAATTTACATTTTTGATGTTTTTTGTAGCTTAAATATACGTTTCTTATTGAAAATTGAACACGATGATTACATTAAACACTCTTTGTTTTTTTTAGATAATTACTTAAAACTGATTTTAAAATTTTTTTTGTTTATAACAATAAGAATTTGTTAATAATTTTTATGATTAACCATTTTTTTTTAAATTGCATCTCTATTATTTAAGAT
>OY856188.1:155337743-155505817 GCA_963693315.1 Diogma glabrata | reverse complement strand
GAACCATGTACTAGTACATACGTAGGACAAACAAAACAACAATTAGGTAAAAGAATCGCTAACCACAAAAACGATTTAAAACGTATGAAAACAGATCCCGACATACCTAGAACAGCCTTAATGGACCACCACGAAAACCTTAACCATAAACCAGATTTTCAGAATGTTAGAATTTTAGATACAGAGCCTAACTTATCAAAACGTCTCACCAAAGAATCTTTGCACATTTACACACATAATACATATAACATCAAACGCGACACGGACAACCTCACACCAATATTTTGCAACGTTATCAACAATGAGATTCAATTAAAGTTCAAACAAAGTAAAAGGAAAAGAAAAAGATCACTAACACCACTCCACACATCAGCTGATAAAGTCAATAATAACATAGAAAACCAATCCACATTAAAACACACCAACAAAAAACACAGACAAAGAATTTAATCAAAAAGCAATATTAATAATGTTATGATAGCAGTTACTTTAATGATACAACTCAAACAGTCAACGACAAAATAAAAATTAAAATAAATGTATAGTTCAACAGTTTAAATAATATAATAAAAAATGTTTTAACTTTGTTTAATTGTGTTAAGTTTTAATTAGAATTAAATTAAATTTTACAAATTATATAGTCAGGTAAAATATTGTTTAGTTACATAGATAGATATAAAAACAAGATCATTTAATTAATTCTGTTTTTAGATTGTTGTAAAACCTTGAGAATGGCTATATATTAGCCGAAACGTCGGTGTTTTATATTATAAAAATAAAACAATAAAAAATGAATACCTAGTTTGTGTTCGATAAATTTTGTATGACCGAAAAGCCGAAAATAACTCAAACCATATAATCAATTATTAACGGTCGATATATCACTCTATAATATATATATGTATATGAATAAAAATACGTTTTTTGGAGTATGCCTAATGTAATTTTTTATTATTTTTTAAATTTTTAAAAAAATTTATGAATCGACGCGTTTCTGTGCCATTTCTTAAGCACCATTATCAAGAAGTTGATTTTTAAAAAAAAAAAAATATAAACAAATATTTTCTTTTACAACAAAATATGAAAAAATCTAATGCATAAACAAAACGAGAGTTTGAGTTTTGTTTATGCATTAGATTTTTTCATATTTTGTTGTAAAAGAAAAAATTTGTTTATATTTTTTTTTTTTAAAATCAACTTCTTGATAATGGTGCTTAAGAAATGGCACAGAAACGCGTCGATTCATAAATTTTTTTAAAAATTTAAAAAATAATAAAAAATTACATTAAGCATACTCCAAAAAACGTATTTTTATTCAACAATATAAAGCCTAAAAAACAAAAAACAAAACATATATATATATTTATATATATATATATATATATATATATATATATATATATATATATATATATATATATATATATATATATATATATATATATATATATATATATATATATATATATATATATATATATATATATAAATATATATATATATATATATATATATATATATATATATATATATATATATATATATATATATATATATATATATATATATATATATATATATATATATATATATATATATATATATATATATATATATATATATATATATTAAGTAAATGGCACGCTACCACCTGTCCTCCTCTTGACCATTATATATATATATATATATATATATATATATATATATATATATATATATATATATATATATATATATATATATATATATAAATATATATATATATATATATATATATATATATATATATATATATATATATATATATATATATATATATATATATATATATATATATAAATATATATATATATATATATATATATATATATATATATATATATATATATATATATATATATATATATATATATATATATATATATATATATATATATATATATATATATATATATATATATATATATATATATATATATATATATATATATATATATATATATATATATATATATTTATATATATATATATATATATATATATATATATATATATATATATATATATATATATATATATATATATATATATATATATATATACATATATATATATATATATATATATATATATATATATATATATATATATATATATATATATATATATATATATATATATATATATATATATATATATATATATATATATATATATATATATATATATATGAGCAATTTCACGAAGATTCAACAACGTTTTGAGTTGACCCCTTTTAATTTTGATTATTTTTTAAATTAACTAATTAACTTATGCCACCATAAAGAAGACTTTAAGGTTGACGCTGAATGGCATTTTCATGCTACCAGCCATGGAAAGGGACCTTGTGATGGAATTGGTGGTACACTGAAGCGTGCTGCACACCGTTATAGTATGGCGAGCGAAGATAATATTATTGATACACCAAAAAAACTTTTCGAATGGGCTTTAAAATGGGAATCTACCATGAACTTTGGATACGCCGATAAAAATGAATATCAATTAACAAAAGAAAAATTACAAAATCGATATAAAAATGCGATTACTATAAGTGGAACTCAAAAATTTCATTCTTTTGTACCAGTAGATACTAAGACAATAAATGCAAAAATGTTTTCCAACTCAAAAGAAACTTTTGAATGTAAAATAAGTAAATAATGTTTAATAACTATATTTATTTTCACATATATAATTTGTATGATATTTTAAAAAGTTTATTCAATAATAAAATATTTGTAATTTAATGTTGAAAAACAATCTTTTACTTTATGATTCCATAATAACATAATACGAACATAATACTTCTCCAGTCAAAAGTTCCTAAATAGATTTAGTTGTTTATACGGCTTTTTTGTTTGCAGTCAAGACTGTCAAATTATTTTTTATAAGAGTGACAAGTGATTACTAAAAGTGATAAATAAACATTTCATTTTTTATGCCATCTAATACAAAGAAAATAATTGCAGAAGTGCTGTTTGTAAAATAAGTAAATCATTTTTAACAATTGTATTTATTTTATTTATTGTACTACATATATAATTTTTATAATATTTTAAAAAGTTCATCTAATAATAAAATATTTGATATTTAACATAAAAAAAATATCTCTTAGTTTATAACGCCATTTTTATAATTTTCCTTCAGAACAAAAAAAACTGATTCCCGACAGTCATATGCACAACGAATTTTATCTTTAAAACAAAAAATAACGCGTGTCCTCAACTTTCACAAGTGGTTAGATATAAAATAAGCTTCAATTTAGTTTAAAAAAAAAAAAAAAAAAGAGGCTATGCCATCTTTTTTTCAATTACACCGTTTTTTTCTTATGTTACACCGTTAAAAATTATTTCAAAAAGTTAACAGTGTACATTTTTAAAAACTTTGTTCTAATACCTATTCAACGACATACCATTTATGAAAATCAGTTCAGTAGTTTTTCTACAATCGCTCGTCAAAATGCACTCACATCACAAAATAACAAAAAATTTAGGGGCACCCTGTGAAGACCCCTGGTCGAAAAAAAAAATTCTAAGAGAACTTGTATTTTTTATTTATGAAAGACTATCTATAAACAAAAAATAACCAAAATTAAAAGGGGTCAAGTCAAAATTTCCCAAAAATTTGCTGAACTTGCGTGAAATTTATATATATATATATATATATATATATATATATATATATATATATATATATATATATATATATATATATATATATATATATATATATATATATATATATATATATATATATATATATATATATATATATATATATATATATATATATATATATATATATATATATATAATGTTCAAGAGGAGGACAGGTGGTAGCGTGCCATTTACTTAAACAATATTGCCAAACGGCAGAAATGATTAATATTTTGGGTGTGTGCCTGAGGTTGCAGTACCACAGTAGTGCTTATCTAGCTCGAGTGAATCGAAGTAAAGTAAAGATTTGGTGTTTTACTTTTAAAATTTGCATATATTTGAAATTTTAGTACACAATAATAAAATATTTTTTTAAATACTGAACATAATAACTCTCAGAACAAGTACACTTTTTCATAAATTTTTAGGATTTAGTTTTGTAAAAAAATCTTATTGATGAGCTATGGGTATCGGTCTGTCCATCTTGTCTTAGCGTCATTTATCTTGTAATCCAATAAATCTTATCGACCTGAATTTCGATATGAACCAAATACTCGATTGTCTACACATGTTAGCGAAGACTATCACTAAAAAAAAAACAATTTGATCACTCGGTTGGCACAGTGATTCAGTGAAGACGATTAATTTCAGTTTTTGAAGATAAGACAACCGAATTTGAGATTAATGTGACAAGCAACATTCGTTGTTTCGAGTTGTTTCTTTCAGTCTAACAAATAAGTTTTCAAGCCTAGTTTTCAGTATAATGTTGAATATTATAATTATATCATATCATATGAATATTATATTATAAACGGCGTAAGAGCCTGAAAAATATTAAAACCAGCCTAGAAATCCGATAGCAACTACACACATTTAATGATTTAATACTTCAAATGCGTATAAACTCTCTTTATGTGTACAAAACTAATCAAAAACATGTTTCTATTGTATTGCCAATTACATCAAAGCATAGAGAACAGCAGGATATTGAGAAAAAGAAATATTATGTTAGATGATAATTTTATGTGAAGAATATTATGTATTTAGGAAAATTAGGTTTGAGGCTAGAAATATTAGGAAATATTCCAAACTATTAGATTTGGTGAAAAACATGTTATTTTCGTTTTAGGATAGGTTATATAAAATAGGCATATGGTATAAGAAACGTGATAAAGCTAAATTATTTAGGGACAACATGTACTAGTAAAAAAAATATTTTTGTTATATCCAATATGAATTTGTTGATTTTAATTAATTTTCATGTAGGTTGAACGAATGATTTATACGTGATTTAGTATACAATGCATACATGGAATACTACACCACACAATCTATTATAAAACCCATTCAAAACATTATATGAATTAGCACACATATTTTAATCAACAATATTTTTGATGAAAGTAATGCAAAATATAGGCATTACAAAAGGTGTCACAAAAGCACTAAGATCAGTTAGGTAATACCTGCGTCAAAACCATGCGTTTTGAGCGGATAATGGACACTTTTTTCAACTATTGCTACTTACCGCTTCATGACACTATTGATGCCAACAACTCATTTATTTATACGCAGTTCGGAAAAAAAGAAACCCACCCTTCATGCATTTTGTCACTACGATAAGGTGAGATCTCAACACTTTTTAATTTTCATTTTTTTAATTATGCGCTATTATTTTGAAAACGTACATTTATTTGTCGATTTTTAATTTTTTGATTTTTGAAAAATCCTAAATTTTGATATATTGTTGGTATTGACAAAAGAAAAAAAGTGATATCTGGTTTTATTTTTTGAGCACTCTGAATCGGAGTTATGCGCAAATATTTTATCGCGGGTAGTGTTATCCCGTAAAAAATACTAAAATCCTTGAGATTCACTAATTGTTTTAATGTCCGAAAACCGTGAAAGAAATTGCTCCTGTAGTTCCATATCTTCTGAAGACACATATGAAAATTTCATACGTGGTTGATTTTTTTCGACCAAATTTCTGTCATTTCAAATGATTCCCTTGCTGTTGATATTTTCTATCCTTTAAGCGATGCTCTCCGGGCTTATCTTTTAAGTGCGCTTCCGATTCAAAGGACCCTTTCCATGTGCAGTTGCAAAGAAAGGCCATGCTGCAGGTATTTTAAAATCAACAATATGTTTGCAAAGATTTATATAATTGTTCTTAGTTTTATATTAAGTAGCTAAGAGATATCCGTCAAATATAAAAGTATTTGAATATGTACTTAGAACGGACCAATAATAACGACCAATATTGCAACAATGGCCGAATATTGGCAACCACGACTGGACCATTAAAAAACATATAAAATATTATTACATATATGTAAATTCAAATAAATTAAATACAATATTACTAAAATAAAATTGAAATGTCTAATGAAAAAAAAATTTAAAACTCATACCCACATTATCAATAATATCATAGTCTTTCAGCTAAGAAACGATAACTAAACCTTAGGTAAAATTTTTCAAACTATTTATTTCTAAAATGGATATAACTCTCAATTCATGGTTGCAGTACTGGCCCAATAACAATATCCAATTAATGCTAAACATTAACGGGCCATTGATAGACCATATAAAGTAAAGTGTATTAGTTATTTTCTATAAACCGTAGATCGGTCGATTTATGGTTCCAGTAATGGCTCAATAAAAATAGCTAAGTGCTGTTAAGGCCAATGCTTGGCCATTCAAACGTAACTGTATACTGGCTCTTTTCTGCAAACCATAGACCGGCCGATGAATGGTTCTAGTGCTGGCCCAATAGCAATAGCCATGTACTGTTAACCATTAGGCCAGTGCTTGGCCATATTTTAAAGTCTGGCAAACTCTGCTTGGGGTTTTACAGGATAACATTACACGCGATAAAACAATTGGCAAAGTGTTTTCCTTTTCCGATAATCAGAAATATTTCAATTTAGGGGCAAAAAAAATATATAAATTAATTTTTTTATGTATTTGTTTGTAATATTATTATTTTTTCATTAAATTATGATTTTTATAGAAAAAAATTTATTATTATTAAAGTCTCTTGCTAATGTTAGTGTTAAGATGTTGAAAGTAAATCACAATCTATGAAATCTCCGATCCTTATTCTCAATAAAAACCTGTTTTTCAATGAGTAATGCACAGAATATGTATCAAGTTTAGTACAGATGTTAAAATATAAAATTTTCAATATATTAGATTCACATTTAGTAAAGCATAATTAATTTGATGTAAGACCACATGTGAGTTTTTCGTATCCTAAACTTTAAAAAATCGTATAAAAAAATCCATATGGAATCTCTCCCTTTTTATTTTTTGATTTCATAGCTGCAGGTGTTTACTTTAAAATTTGTGAAAAACAAAAAAAAATGACGTTTTTTGAGATATGAACTTTAAAGTAAACCAAGGTTTAACGCACCGCCTAGCGGAAAAGAGAAAAATTATTAATTTCCAACTTACACATTTCGATTATTCAACTATTTTTCTCTTTAGTTGCAAAAATTTACGTAAATCGCATGAAATTTAATGGGATCTATTAACAAAACATTGACACCATTACCAAAATTACGTGAAAAAGCCTCAAAAATTTATACTCGGCGAAGTCAGTTTAAAAATGGTGCGTGAGCATCATCTACTCGAATCGATGCGTGAATAGTTATAAACGAATTCACGAGGAGAATATATATATATATATATATATATATATATATATATATATATATATATATATATATATATATATATATATATATATATATATATATATATATATATATATATATATATATATATATATATATATATATATATATATATATATATATATATATATATACTCATATATATATATATATATATATATATATATATATATATATATATATATATATATATATATATATATATACATATATATATATATATATATATATATATATATATATATATATATATATATATATATATATATATATATATATATATATATATATATATATATATATATATATATATATATATATATATATATATATATATATATATATATATATATATATATATATATATATATATATATATAAATCACGTGTCACGATGTTTGTCCGCGATGGACTCCGCAACAACGTAACCAATCTTAATAAAATTTTGTACAATGTGTGTATGATGGTCCAGCTTGAGAGATAGGATAGTTATTATCTTGATTAAATGCCTAGATATTTTTTAATTGAGAATTAAATGTTAAATATGAATGGTTTGTATGCCAACTTTCAGATGGCAGCGTAAATCAATTTATTCAATTGATAGTAATCTTCAACTTCGTATAAGGCCGTTTTTAGACTATCAAATATGTTTTAGTAAAGAAAGTTTTGTTTTATTTGATAATAAACGAAATGCATATTATGCTAAGTCAAATACGTTACCAAAGATTATTGATAATTTTTTGCACGATCAGGCGATTTTGCATGTTTGCTGATTCGTAAATAAACATAGTAAGTTTCAATTACAAATCACTGGTCGGTAAGTAATTACTTACCGATTATACAGCCGGTAAGTCATTACTTACCAGTAAGCGAGACCTCAGGGTGTGAATAAAAACGATTATTAGTTAAATAATTGTGTACGTCTATTCACTAGCTTCAAATTTAAATAACATTCATTTAAAAATATTGCAATTAAAAGATTTAAAAGGAATAATCTTGAAAATATATTCGATGGAATTAAGTTTTGCAACAAAAAAAACCTATAGAATTATGATGAAACGCAAAGCTTACTATTTTGAAATGACATTTTAAGAAATTTTCTTTAAAACATTCAAACTTGAATTTTGTGAATGAATTTTATTATTTAAATAATTTTAATTGAATTTTTATTAATCGTGCAAAAAATGTAATGAGCATTTTGGGCATTAAGAGTATTACCGATTTCGGATATATTAGAGATCTTGACTTCGTCTCGATCTCAAAACATATATCCTCAATCGGTAAAACACTCTTACTGAATACTGCCCTTTATACTTAAATAACTATTGTGGAGGTTATAAATTAATTATAGAAGTGTTAAAAAGTATCGAAACCTGTAAAAAATTTATTGTTTTGGTTTTTATAAAGTTTGAATAAAAATAAGAGTAAAAATTAAAGAAAACAATAATTTAAATTTATTTATTTATTACTTTAAATTTTTCATTGATCTTTAATGTTAATTTACAAAAATCAATATCAAATTGAAAAATACTCCTATTTGTATTGCTCATTAAAATGTAACGATTAGAGGTAAAAAAAATTGTCATCAAAACTGGATGAAAAACTAGGTAGCGAAGTTTATTTCACAACGTTTGCACTCTCCAATTTCATCTCATATTTTTTTTATTGATCAATATATTTGATAGTGTGATATATGCCTCATAAATTTGGGTTAGCCAATAGATGGTGCCGTATTTGTATTTAAAACGTTGTTTTTAACGTTGAAGTTTGTGCAAATACATTACGATTTGCTTTTTCAAATTGTCGTGTATTATTTTTTCATTGGTGATTGGTGATAATTATTTTAATTGGTTTTTTGTTTAAATATCGGTTTATGCGCGCAGTTTGCTTTGATCAATGTTTGTATACTAATAATTAAAGAATTCAATAACAAATTAAATACATACTCCCGCATGAAGATTTGTAAAGTTTAAAATTTTTGATTTATGGGTGTGACAACCCCGTGTACTTAGATCCCTGCTATTTGCATATGAGTTAGCTTAAATTATCGTAAACCACTGACAATAGCAATGAGATATCACTAGCCAAAGTGATATCTTAGGGATGTTGGCGGATGAACTTTTTTCAATCAACGATAGCACCCTTAGTCTTAGTTATAGAATATTCTTTGATAATGACACGCTATTTCTTTTAAAATGAAATGTGTTGGGTATAGTACGAATTACAATGTGAGCAACAACAACTCATGACAACCTTTGAAGAATAAGGTCTACAACAACATGCTTTCTAAGGTGTTGATGGACACAAATTTTTTATTTTTTTATATTTTTTTAAAAAATGAACTTTTTTGTTTGCTTGAAGTGAGCTTTCATATAACTATTAAATATGCCGGGTTTAATCCTTCAGCAAAACCATGTTTACATGATCTTGGTATATGCTTCTAACACTATAAGGATAATTGGTAGCCCAATTTAGCTTTGTTCCTACAAATTTGAAAAAAAAAAAGTATTTTATTTGTAGTTCCTCCATTTTATCATGAAATATTGCCCTATGTCGTTTATTATTATGTGAAAGGATTTATTATTTAGTTTTCCATTCTTTAAAATGAATATAAAAACCAAAAAATAAGAAATTTTCGTCCATCATCTTAAATGATACAATGTAAATTGAATGTTTGGTACGTTTAGTTTGACTGAAACAACTGAAAAAACACCAACAATTATTTTAAATTTTTCGTTGTTTCAAATGCTTCAGTCAAATCAAACATGGCTGTTATCAGAACGAGTTTTCTTGAATTTCCTTTCTTATGAGATACCGACAATATGCGACAGGTATAATGTTAAATAAACAAAAGTTTTACACTACTTGGTGTAAAATAAATAAAGTTTTGAGAGATTTTTAGAGTGATTAGGCTTAAAGTAATTATTTTAATTCACATGAATTTCGCAGTTTTAAAGCATTTTTTATTTTCGCTCAGAAAAACTTCTTTAAAACATTTTGGATTTTTGAGATCAATTAAACTCAAGTAAGTAAAGAAGTAATTGGAATATTTTCAATTCAAAGGTATGGTTTGAAGTTTCTCAGAAAAAAACTACAATTCACATTTTACGTGTTTCGGATCGATTACGAACACGTAAAATGTGAATTGTAGTTTTTTTCTGAGAAACTTCAAACCATACCTTTGAATTGAAAATATTCCAATTACTTCTTTACTTACTTGAGTTTAATTGATCTCAAAAATCCAAAATGAAATTTAAATTCCCTTAATGTAGTCTAATGTTAATACATGTAGAAATACAAATTGACCAAGTGTCAGCCATTGATTTCACATTGATTGGAAACAATCAATAATGACTATACAATCGTGACTTAGGATGTTAATTAGAATAGAAATGTTCCCCATTCTATGAATTCACACAAAGTATTGTCTAGAAATTTAATGCAAAAAAAAAAAATCCCATATAATGTAAAAGCATTTCCATAATATGGAGTCTAACTTCCTTAAAACAGTTTTTGTTTGTTTCGTGTCGGGAACAAATACAATTTACATTTGTGTAATGATAATCACAGATGAAGAATTCAATTTAAATAAATATGAGATAATGAAGCTTCAATTTAGAAATTATCTGAACATGAAAATTAAAATATGTTTTATTGTTGTTTCATCCACTGTGGCTGAGTCTGTAAGATGGCTTTGAACTATGATGTCTCTGATGAGTGTGAGTTCAATCCTGACAATAATTACTTATTTTCGGGAATAATTCTTTCAATAATTACTTTGGGCAATAATTGCTCACAAAATCGCCCAAAAATTAATATTCCATTAATTTTGTCTATATATGGTACATATATGCCAATATATTGACCGTGTGTAAGATATTAGTTTCGCATTGATTTGCAACAATCAATAATGACTTTAAAATGACTTAGGATGTTGACTAAATAGAAACATTTCTCATCCTGTGAATTCACATCCTATGAAAACATCCAAATAATTTTGATTTTTTTGGCATCACTTCTTCTAAATAGAAGTGATGCAAAAGAGGAATATTCCTCTTTTGCATCACTTCTTCTTTACCTCCATCGAATATTCTGTCGCTATTCTATGCTTACCATAAAATGACATAACGATCAAAATGTTTGGCAGCGTTTTTAGTAACCTACCACAGGTAAAGAAAGCGTATATTAAACCACATGAGCACTGTGAAAATTGGTGAATCCATTTTTGTTCCGTATGTTCTAATGTTCTATATAGAGACACACCTGAAAACTTATTTGATCGCGTATTTTTTTATATATCCTTTGTTGTATATATAATACTATTTTTTTATATTTTACTGATCAACTAGAGTACTGATCCTTTTACATTCATATTTAAAAAAAAATAGATCATTTCTCATTACGGCTCTTTGAAATTATTGCTACTACGTCAAAAAAATGTATACACACAAACTTTATTTACAGGCGTAGCAAAGCACGGGTCCCGCTAGTATATATATATATATATATATATATATATATATATATATATATATATATATATATATATATATATATATATATATATATATATATATATATATATATATATATATATATATATATATACACCCAATTCTGTTTTTACACGGTAGATACGTTCCAGGAAAAGACGTGTAAAAAAAAACCGTGCATAAAAAGACATGCAGCATATAGAAAAAAAGGGGGTTGGTTCCATACCCTTTATTTCTGTAAAAAATAGGTAAAATAAAATGATTTGTACAAAAAAACTATTAAGAGTCTATATAAAAGCCAAATTAAATTTTTTGTGCATGTATGCACAGTTCATTTGATAAAAAACAAAAATTAAATCAGAGATCAGCAACAGTGCGACAATGTTGTAGGAAATCAAGATTTGATGTTAAATTTAGCCTAGAGCCTAGATCGAAATAGATGCACCACACAAGACTTGACAACAATATTCCATACATGGACGAATGTAGAACTTATAAATGTGGAGTAAATTATACGGAATGAAATATTTTTACCATCTAATTAGGATGCTATTTGTTCGTCATAGATACTAATGGAAGTATCATTGGGGAACTCGGTCTATGATCTAAAAACAATCAATAGCTGTTTTTTTGGTGGAATTAGAATTGAATAAATTTTTTTACCCCAATCGGCGAATTTATTCTCGGTCCTCGGTGCTTTTCTCCTTCAAGGTCCTCGTTTACATTTATAACAACGTTTCTCCGGGCGAGATTTATTTTTTTATTCATTTTACCTTTGAAGATAGGGGAACGAATGACCTGTGCAATGTACTGTATGTCATCTGCAAAACTATTTGTCGTGTTACTGATAATTTTCAACAGATCATTGATATAAATTAAAAATAGAGTGGGGAATAAAACTGTGCCTTGGAGAACACCAGTAATAATTAATTTAGATTCAGAAGAAAAACTATCGATGGATACCGAAATGTTTTGGTCGGTGAGGCATTTTTGAATATGCTTTATGTCTACATGAAGTTGGCATGCCAGATTCGATCATATGCTTTTCAGATGTTTAAGCGATAACGTACGTTTCACAAGCTCAATCAAACATGCTGTTCCAACGACATATATATAATTTGAAATATTAGTTTTTTTGGGAAATGGCTAGTGTAGGCACAGCCAGTTCCAAAAAAGGTACGAAAACGGATACAACAAATTACAAACCCATATCAAACTAACCGATTGTAGCTCAAATATTTGAAAAAAACATTAATTTTAAAAATATGAGGTTCTTTGTTAACTGGTCAAAAATATTTAAAGACAATGCGGTTTTCGCCGAAAGACGATCTTCCTACATGGATTATTGTTGTCACATATGGAGTGTACCATACAGGTCTTGATTGAATGTATACAACAGAGGGCTGTTAAATTGATCAGCAATTCAAATCTTACTAATGAGCTTGATTCCTGGTATGTCGCTGATTTGACGGTATTTTACATTATGGATAAACGGGCTTCTATCTATATCAAATCGATTTTACCTAAGCCTGCAAACTTGACACGTTACACCAGAGTATCAATAAGAGTATAATAAGATAAAATAATTTTCTTCCTCCAAACTTTAAGATTAGCGTTAAAAAATAAAAAATCTTCAAAGAAAATTGATCAACTGTACATACATACTTCTAGGAATAGAAGTTGAAAACAATATGAAATTAAATTCTCATATTTTTAACCTAGCTAAGAACGCTGTACAAAAATTTTGATCTTTTCACGATTTCGTAAGTTTTTCAATAGCGAACAGCTTCTTTTAATATATAAATCATTTATACTCCCTGCATGGAGTATTGTTCTCACATATGGGGTGTATCTGATTTTAGTAGTATGAAGTAAATTGAGTTTGTTCAGCGCAGAACTGCTAAACTATTTAGCAAATCAACTCTTATTAATGAGTTAAATTCCTTGCAACATAGGAGAAATGTTGCTGATCTGAGAATTTTCTATTAATACATTGTGGATGAACAAACTTCGACTGAGATAAAATCAATTTTACCTGAACTAGCAACCTATCGCGTAACACCAGAGTAAATTTTGTAGCCCATCCTTTTACACTTCATATAAAAAGAATCAGAAGTGTTGCTTTTCAGCGTGATTTTTTCAGCAGAGTCTCTCACATATGGAATGTCTCACCAGCAAGGGTTTTCCCTGATAGCTTTAATTTATTCAAACTTAATCCTAATCCCTAGTTGGACATGGTATCTTCAGATATTAAGAGACGTTAATTATTAATTTATTATAATTAACACTAAACATGTCTAGCTTTGTATATAGAAAAAAAAAAACGAATTTTCTTCAAAATTTAAACCGTGCTATTTCAAATAAAACCGTGTAAAAACGAATTTAAATTTTTTTTCTAGACCGTGTTATTTCAAAACCGTCTAAAAAAAGACCGTGTAAAAACAGAATTGGGTGTATATATATATATATATATATATATATATATATATATATATATATATATATATAATTATATATATATATATATATATATATATATATATATATATATATATATATATATATATATATATATATATATATATATATATATATATATATATATATATATATATATATATATATATATATATATATATATATATATATATATATATATATATATATATATATATATATATATATATATATATATATATATATATATATATATATATATATATATATATATATATATATATATATATATATATATATATATATATATATATATATATATATATATATATATATATATATATATATATATATATATATATATATATATATATATATATATATATATATATATATATATATATATGTGTGTGTATATATATATATTTGTCAACGTCTGTATTCATTAACAGAACTGTCCCAACTCTCTGTTGTGATTCCTTGCAAGCAATTTTGAGTCCCAAAGATTATTGTAAGATCTCAGTTGCAAGCAATTTAAAGATGATCGTCATGAAATTGATATATTAAACAAACGAATGGTTTGAGTATAAAAATCAATCTGTTTATTTACTTCCAAAATACTTTCTTTTATACAAAATCAATGTACACAAATTTAATGTTTACAAACTTTAAATGCATAACATATGCATAATTTTGTCATAACCAAAAATTACCAATAAACCCAAACTTACATCATAGTTATTATATAAATTATTTAAAATATAATTTACGATTTTTCAAATGAAATTCCAAAGAATAATAATAATAGTATATTCTTCAACGATGCCGAAAACAACATATTTTGAAACGAGAGCACAGTTTACCAGCCGAGGCGATAGCCGAGGTTGGTAATGGTCGCGAGATTCAAAATTTGATTTTCGGCGAGTAGAATACTGTACTTTTTCTACTTCTTTTTTAAAAATTATTATTAATTATTAAACATTTTCATTTATAATTACATACAATTCACAGTTTAAAACATACACTGTTACAAATTAAAAAGTATTTATATATCTGCTATTAAAAAATAGATGACTCAAAATTAATAAATTATCCAAGTTCTATTTCATAAAAACTATAAACATAGCTGTCTTTAATTATAAGCCTGATTGTTTTTTTCGTGAATGTTTTACATATCCGAACATATAGTTATTCATGATGCTATATTTTTTTATTTTATTTACAATACAAAATCCTATATTATTATACTATTTCTATAAAGTTCTTAAAATCATTAAATAACACATCTTTGAAGGTTCATTGTCTTTTCCATTTCGCGTCTAGTAGGCTTATAACTAAAGACGGTTTGTACTTTGTCATAAACAAAATCAAATTCAGATTAGAATTTAGATTTCAGATTTCTAAAAATGAAATATCAGTTTTGATTTAGTTGTTGAATGGGTATGACGCACAGTGGGATTTGTTCATACAATGTTTGGCAAAAAATATAAGGAGTGCTCGTAGTATGTTAAAATTTTGCTCTGAACCTTTGGTTAGCTCAATTAAGAAAAATATAAAGTTTCATCAAAATTGGCCACGCCCACTACCCACCGCCCATAGAACCCAAAATTTATTTCTGGTCCAAAGTTTTTGAAATTTGGCACAGAGCCTTCTATTACCTCAATTAAGAATGAAATAAAGTTTCATTAAAATTGGCCACGCCCACTACCCACCGCCCATAGAACCCAAAATTTTATGATTTTATGATTTTATAAATTTTATGATTTTATAAAAGATTATTAATTATTTAAACTTTTTTTTTTTTTAATTGATAGTATGGAGTCTTACCTTTCATTTTATTATAGCGGGAGCACCTAGCACGACCGAGCAACCTTTTTTTTCTTCCAAGGAAGTTTGCAATCACGGCACATTATTGAACAAATTTCATTCTATCATATCTTTTAAAATACGCAGAAAAGGCTATATTTGAAAATAATCACTATTTAAATTAGAGCAATAAAGTTATCTTACGTACAAACACTATAGAAGTGCGTTAACAGTTTTCAATATTTTGGACCAAAATTTACATGTGACTTTACTTCATTATTTCAAAGACAAATAAACGTTTTTTTGGGATACAATTTATGGATTCTTCATGCTGAATCAATTTTCTACAAAACTGCATCATTACATTTTTAAATTTTATGTGTCGAAAAAATTACTTATTGCACAAAAAATCCCACTGTGTGACGTTACGTACCTAGTAACGAAAGTAATTTTTAAAAGCCATCTATTTTCTAATTTCTTAACTAGAATAAAATATGCTACAATACCCGTTAAGTGAATCGATTGATTGAATTAAATAATTTGGTAGTGTTAATTTGTCTCTGTTTGGAGGATGATGTTAATTTATTTTTGAATTATTTACGGACAATTTACATTAAAATTGTAAAAATAGTAATAGTTAAATATATAATATTCATATATTCTTGCTAAATAGAATGTTAAAAAACAGTTGGTGTTAAGATATTTTTAAAAAATATTGTTTCACCTATTTATTTAACAAAAATGAAAAGAAAATATTTATTTTACGTAAAATAATTTAGGTTGTTAAAATATATCAAGAATTTACGTAACGTCATACCCATTCAAAAACTAAATCAAAACTGATATTTTTATTTTAGGAATAAGAAATCTGAATTTGATTTTGTTTATGACAAAGTACAAACCGTCTTTAGTCATAAGCCTACTAGACGCGAAATTCAAAAAACATCAAACCCTTCAAAGATGTGTTATTTAATGATTTTAAGAACTTTATAGAGTAAATAGAATAATAATATAGGATTTTGTACTGTAAATAGAATAAAAATACAACATTATGAATAACTATATGTATGGATATGTAAAAAATTCACGCAAAAACAATAAGGCTTGTAATTAAAGACAGCTATGTTTATGAGATAGAAATTGGATAATGTATTCATATTGAGTCATCTATTTTTTAATAGCAGACATATAAATACACATATACAATTTTAATTTGTAACAGTGTATGCTTTAAAATGTGAATTGTATGTAATTATAAATGAAAATGTTTAATAATTAATAATAATTTTTAAAAAAGAAGTAGAAAAAGTACAGTATTCTACTCGCCGAAAATCAAATTTTGAATCTCGCGACCATTATCAACCTCGGCTATCGCCTCGGCTGGTAAACTGTCCTTTCGTTTCAAAATATGTTGTTTTCGGCATCGTTGAAGAATATACTATTTTTTCCTTTTATGTTAAATAAATAGGTGAAATAATTTTTTTTTTAAATATTTTTAAACCAATTGTTTTTTAGCATACTATTTAAAAAGAATATGTGAATATTACATATTTAACTATTATTATTTTTCCAATTTTAATGTATATTGTCCGTAAGTAATTCAAAAAAAAAATTTACGTCATCCTCCTAACAGAGCCAAATTAACACTAACCAAATTATTTTATTCAATCAATTGATTCACTGAAAGTGTATTCTAGGATGGTTTATTCTAGTTAAGAAATTAGAAAATAGATGGCTTTGAAAAAATGACTTTCGTTACTAGGTACGAAAGTTATTCGTATATGCTTTTTATCACCGGTGACGAAAAAGAAGTGTTCGATGCAATGAACAAACATCGAAAGTAGATTTTTTATGTTGGGTAGAAGAAAAAAAGCTTTTTGCTTTTACAGCAATAATGTATCGTAAAAATTTAAAGAACAAAATATATACGTTGAAATGCGATTCTTTTACAACTCGTAATATCAGTTAACATCTGTTTTTGTTTTAAATGATTTTATTTATTAATACAGAGTAAAACAACGTCTTTTTTCACTTCAAAAACTTTTTATTGTAACACCAAATATTTTTTGTCTCTAAGAGACCTTCGTCTTGGGTTAATTGTTTTCTAAACTAAACTAAACTGAACATCAATGACTATTTATATACAAAAACAAAACTATGGATCTTAAAGTAATTAACGTTAAAAAGTAATTAAAGCTAGTGGGTTTATCCCATTGACAAAGATTGTGGATATAAAATTTAACAACTATATTATGAACAGGACAAATGAAGGCGTAACGGAGAGAAAAAATTTTAATTTAATTATTAGTGATTTTATGAATGAAGTATTTTATGACGGTTTTTAAATTTAAAAAGGGGGCTGTACACTGGACCTCTGTCGTTGTTGATTAAATCTTCTTCTTTTTCTTGTTGGATGTAGTAAGATTCTATTATCTCTACACAGATAGAAATCGAGGTTTTTTTTATGCCTAATAAGTTATATTCCATGCTTAAATTACGTTAATTCTCAACCGTGAATAAGCCAGGTGTATTATATACTTATAAGGTATACTTTTTCAAAAAATCACTAAGAAGCTTATTATGAATATTATTCATAGAACTTTATGAGAATCGGGTACGTAGTATAACCAATTAGGAACAACGAAATAACTTTGTTGTAAAAATTTTATATACTTACTAGGGAACAAAATATAACTATTTTTAATAAAATAATATGCCTGTAATTCATAAATTTATGGCGCTTAGTAATAAATAAATTACGAACTAGGCATTTGCATTCCTAGCATTTGAATTTTGATGAAGTGTCGCGAGATATCGAAAACCTCATAGTCATATGATTTGTCATACTCGTAAGTTATATTATAATCATATATGTACTAAACCTTATGTTCATATTACATATTTTTATATTTATCTATCATATTAAAATTTCACAAAGTTTGTATATATACAACTCACCTAACACAAAAATTTTTTAGTGAATTATAAAAATATTTTTTTTTGTTTATTAATTTTTTAATTATATTTACTGTCGAAAAACTAATATTAAAATTTCGCACTAATAAAGAATACTCCATTCCTACAAAACATATAAAATAACTAGAAAATAAAAATTATTATTTGGTGAAAATATATTTTATACCTTGCTATTCATAAAATTTCATACTTCCTAGTTCTGTTACATGCACATTTTTAAATATAAACTGATTATCAGGCATGAAAAATTATAATTTTTTTATTCATTGTTTATGAATAGTAATCATTGTTTTGTTTTTTTCAAAACTTTATGCCAACGTTTTATATTCCACGACTAAATATTTATAAAAATTGATGCCTTATAGTCATGAATATTACAATAATATTATAAAAAGTGGTTATCGGGAATAAACATTTATAATTATGTTATACAAAACTTATGACCTGCAATCATAGCTTTATTTTTATCCGTGTAGCTTCCTGTTGTCGCGGACTGGGTGTAAAAGTTTTAAATTGCTGTTGTTGATTATGTGGTTGTGATCTACGATGTGTTTGGCTACTGCTGATTTATCGAAATTGGCTTTAACGTTTGTATGTTCTTTAAATCTTGTGATAATTTGTCTTTTTGATGATCCGATATATTTCTTACTACATCCTGAGCAACTTATCTCATAAACTCCATTTTGGCAATGTTGTGGGATTTTATCTTTATTGTTGGTAAGTATACTGGATAATTTTTGATCTGTTGTTGGTATTAGCTCTACTTTGCGGCGTTTGAATATATTTTTCAGCTTTGTAGAGACTCGCGGATCAAAACTAACCTTTTCCCTCTTTTTAATTTCGGTGGTTGAAGTCAAAGCTGTGGTGTCCCGTATTACTTTTATCTTTTTGGCTTTCTTTACAAGGGTGTCAATGTGAAAGCTATTAAATCCATTAAAATTGGCGATACGTTTAATGTTTTCTTCCTCTTTCGAATAACATATTGGGCTGAGTGGAATATTTATTAGACGATATACCATGCTTCTGAATGCTGCCATTTTGTGTTGCCATGGGTGATTCGAATCTACTGTTATGAAACGATCTGTGGTAGTGGATTTCCTATAAATATCAAATTCAACTCTTCCATTATTTCGGCTGAGAAGCAGATCTAAAAATGGGAGCGTTCCCTCTTGTTCCTCTTCATAAGTAAATTTGATTGACTCATATTTGCTATTGATGGTTTTCAAGACTTTCCTTAGCTGTTGTTTTTTCATGATCACTAATACATCGTCTACATATCTTCCCCAAAACTTGAAGTCGAATTCTTTATTTATTGAAACTTCCAATTCTGACATCAACGCTTCGGCTACAAAAGGTGATAGTGAGTTGCCCATAGAAGTACCAGAAGTTTGTTTGTATATATTTTCATTAAATTGGAAGTAACTGTTGTTCATACACTCTTTTAAAGCTTCAATATAAACCTCTGTTGTATTCTTTGGTATTTTGTTAGTTATCAACCACTTTTCGATTATATTAATAGCTTTGTTGACTGGTACGCTAGGAAATAGTGCGCTGACATCAAGTGACACTAAGATCTCGTTATCCTCTAGTTTTACATCTTTTATTTTGTCAACTACGTCTAGTGAATTTTTAACTACTAAAGATGGAAAAGCTGGTATCTTTTTGAACTCTTAGAGACAGAAAATATTTGGTGTTACAATAAAAAGTTTTTGAAGTGAAAAAAGACGTTGTTTTACTCTGTATTATTGCAATCACTTCAAGTAGTTCACACAAGAAAATTATATAATTTTATTTATGTTTTAACTCGCATGAGTAAATTTAGTTGTTGACTTATCATATATATCTTATTTGAAACGATTAAGTTTGTTTGGTTCTATTTAGAGATTGTTCATTGGATAATTTGGTATTTTATTATGAGTAAGTAGTTATCTTTGGATATACTACAAATTCAACCGCGCATAACTCCGATTCAGAGTGCTCAAAAAATAAAACCAAAAATCAGTTTTTTTCTTTCGTCAATACCAACAATATATCAAAATTTCGGATTTTTTAAAAATAGTCGATTTTTTTCGAGGTACGTTTTCAAAATAATAGCCCTAATAAAATGTATTGTGTAGTTGGAATCACAATATGTGTCACAATAACCTCATAAAAACCTCTCAAGAATGGGGTCTCACAACAACAATCGTTCGAATTTAATCTGTTGGTATATAGAGGCAATTTTTATTGATTTTTTAAAAACAGGATAACTAACCAATAAATCCAATAAACATAATAAAATACGACATAGCTACCGAGTAGAAATTTAACTACTCCTTAAAATAGGAAGATTCTGCTCTTTAGAAGTTAGGGTATTTAAATACAACTTATTTTTAATACAAAAATAGCTTCTACATAAGCAGATACTGGGATAGGAGCAGCTATAGCTGCAGATAATCAAGAAGAAAAGGGAATTTCAGCACTTTTGGTTAAAGCAGCTAAAATTATTAAACTTTCAATAACTTTTATTTCAAAATAATTTTTTTTTAATTCTAGATAAAAAATATAATTTCATCTTAAATACATAGTAATGATGGGTATTTGTGGAGTAACATCAACAAAAGTCAAACAAAACCCTCGATATATTTTAGCCTGGTTGTTTGACCCCATATGCAACTAGTAGGATAGGGTGTGACCATAGCGGCCACGCCAAGAACTTCCCGTTAAGGTGCTTGTAAACGAGCAACTTTTTACGGCAATGTGTGGCCGGGCAATATTGCCCAAATTCAAAAACATTCCCGGCAATTTTTTCGTACTGCTCGGCAATATATTTGTATAGCTCGGCAATATTGCCGGTATTGCAACTAATGGCTGTTGATTTTTTTGATCGATCGAAAATATTAAACTATTTCGATTTTTGTTGTTGATTTTTTATTGAAATTGAATTAAGTTCGTTTTGAAGATTTGTAAATAGGTGTCATTAAAAATTTGGTTTAACTAAATGGTAGGTAAAATAAAATATTTGAATTTGGGTATTGTTTTTGGTGTTTTAAAATAAGAAAAAAAAAGGATTTTATTTCTTTTCAGATATTATGGTTAATTAATAATTGATGGAAGGTGGGTAAAGAATAATTTTTTTGTTGTTGTTATGATTGTAATTCTGTTTTGAGAATGATTGAACTTATTTTTGTTTATAAATCGTTTAGTGTTTTGGTATTTTGAATGGAGAAAAAGTTTGATGGTTTTTTAATAAATTTGTAAGCCTTCTACAATTAGCTGAAAATCATTTCAGTTTGATCACTGGATTGTTAATGTATATAAACTCCAAAGTTTTAATTTGGAGATGTTTTTTGTGACAATTTAGCTAAAGTACATATTGGAAATCACTTGAATTTTGCAATTCGAAATCATTTTTCATTTTTCCCTTGGAAAAACTTCTGTAAAAAAATGCGTGCTTCGTGTCGAAATTCGATCTCACACTCATCAGAGACACTTGTTCAAAGCCTGTGTGTCTTATACACTTAGCCACAGCGGCGATGACGAACCATATTTTAATTTTCATCTTCAGATGATTTCTAAATGACACAAAAGGATTTGCAACTCCAAAATTAACTCAAAAAGCTTCCTTGAGTTGGTAACGTTAGAATGGCCGTCTTGAGAATGACAAACTAAAGGACTTTTGATGATGAAGGACTACGCTTTCAAAAACAATCTAGAGCTTCTCAAGTGCGTTAACTTAAAAATTCGAGTCATTTTAGGTCAGGACAAGAGAAAAGTAGGTGGGTTCGAGAGTTTCTTATATTAAGTGGTTCTTCTTATGAAAATTTTAGAATTTTCATGATTTATAGACTATAAAGGTTTAAAATGAATAAAATCTCTGTTCTTCGAGATTTATATCATTGCCTTGCAGTTAACGCCGCCTTATTATTTAGGTTAGTTTAACAAATAACATGGGGGTTTCGGCATTGAATGATCCAGTTCCGGTTCCAGCCAAATTAATTGTGCTACTTTAGAGGAGCCAATAACATTGACATGGTCTAAAATTGTGGGTAAGGATATTACCTCGCAAAAAACGAAGTGATTGACTTTACAAGGAAGCAGAGGCTCCCTCATATTGGCTCCATCGCTCTGAAGAGGAGCGGTATTGTACTTGCAGATCAAGCAAAATACTTATAGGTATAGAAACTCAGTTGGAAACCAAATATCAGAGAAAGAGCAAAAAAGCTACGGTAGCAATATATACTCATGTATAGAAATCATGGAGAAAAAGGGGTCTTTCACTGCACCTTTCCCAATGACCTTACATCTCTGTACGGTGTGATCATATGGTGAACTGCACTGTCCAGTGCTACAACGCCAATTCAAACGAAGAAGTTTATTCTACATTTTCTACTCCTTAGTGTTTCAATTTCTTGAGATAACACTCGTACTATACCATCATTGCTAGCTTAGTGTCAAATTTGAATTCCAAATTTGGCAAGCCAGAACTGGTGCAGAGCTCAATCTTTTTTGAAGTTCCACTAACGTATCTTCTTACTTTTTCGTTCATTCAAATGCTTTATCCGTCCTTGTTAGCTTATGGAGACTCTTTGCAATATTTGCATATGCTGATACATGACATTGGTAGGAAATGAACGATCCTAGATAACTGCATTAACTGCCTTGACCACTGTTCGTGTAAATTCTTGGGTCTTGGTCATTCTTGTACTGCTGTGATCTTTTTCGGATCTATGTGTTCACCATGTGTTGTCACTCTACGCCCCAAGTATAATACTTTCTCTCCAAACAGTGTACATTTCTTTGGACTTAATATGAGTCCTATCCTTACATTCCTTTGGGCTTAATTTAAGTCCATGATCCTTACAATTATGTTGTCCAATTACCCAAGACACGTTCCATTAAACTTTCAAATGCTGCTGGGACTCAGTCCGAATCGAATTGCAAAACATTAAATTCCCATGACCCATCTACCCATACTACACGCTATCACTTATCGGTCCCCTTCCTGCACTTCTACCTGCGACTAACCACTTTGCAGATCTACTGTTAACAACATTTGGACCTGCAAATGTTTCCAGGGTATCATCAATTCGAGGTAATGGGTAATTAATTTTTGTTGCTGCATTCAATTTTCTGTAGTCGATGCAGAAATTGCAGAAATTTTGGGTAGCAAAAATCCGAAATTCTACGCCCTCACCATGCTACCTGGGTAGCGCTAACAGGTAGTTGGTGTAGTTGAGAGGGGCAGAGTAAATATTGCTTATACTCAATGATTCTGCGCCATGGTGAGTCATTGGCACCATAAAACCAATGCAACTCAAGCGTCTGTTCTCCATGTTAGGGGCGGCTTGGAGCAGGTGTCTGTTTTGGATCAAGCGGCTCGCTATATAAACGCGTAACAAGCGTCTGTTCTGCATGTTAGGGGTGGTTTGGAGCGGGCGTCTGTTTTTGATCAAGCGGCTCGCTATATAAAAGTGTAAAAAGGTTGTTTCTGGTGACCTTATGATGCAAAACGAACCCATTCACGAAAATTTGGGTTGGGCGAAGGACTAACACATCATTTCCGTAAAAAATTATTTATCATGCATGTACACTGTACACTGACCTCGGATTATGTCCGACTCATTTAAAGAACGACCTCAGAAACTGTACCCGGACCACGATTTTAAAATGGGAGCCTGGCACGTGCTGGCCCTTAGAAGACCAGGAGATCTACTAAAACTTAAAAACAAAATCGATAGCTACACACTAGATATAGTGGCATTACAAGAGCTGAGGTGGCCAGGGAGTGGAATCTACGAAACAGCCAGGGGATACACTCTCTACTATTGCGGTCATGAAAACGGAGGAGAATTTAGAGTTGGCTTTCTCATACATCATCACTTGAATCAACATGTTATCGACTTTTGCCCAATTAATATGCACAATGAGAATCCGCACGCAAAAATTTTATGTAACGATCATCAATGTGCACCTACCGAAGACAAAGCAGATGACGTTAAAGACCTGTTTTTTCAGGTGAAAGAAGTCATCAATAACATCCCACGGCACGATACAAAAATCGTGGTAGGTGACTTCAATGCTCAAATTGGTAGAAGTTCGCAACTTAAAACACATATCGGCCCTAACAGCTTGTATCATACTAGTAACAATAACGGCTTTCTGGCAGCTGAGCTGAGTATGATGAATGATCTAGTAATTTCTAGCACTTTCTTTCCTCATGAGAGAATTCACAAGGCAACGTGGAAATCAAATGACGGAAGAACGGAAAATCAAATCGATCACGTCATGATTTCTAAGAGACACTCTACAAGTGTAACTGTCGTTCGATCATATAGAGGTGCTGACATGGACACCGATCATATGCTTGTCATCTTTAAGTACAAGTGCAAGTTGTTATCTACATTTAATAGACAAGCAAAAAAGACCGTTCGCTGGAATGTCGAAGCATTTAAATACCTGGAAACACTGAATAGATATCAGGAAATTGTAACGCAAAGCATAAAAGAGCATAACATCCCGTCTGAGATGCCATTAAAGATAAAAGAAGAATGGCAAACACTTCAATCAACCATTATATCCACAGCACAAACTACAATCGGAAAACGACCACCGAAATCACGTAAAGAATGGTTTGATGACGAGTGCCACAAAAGCGTTGAGCAAAACAAAAACTGCGAGAAAAATGGTTAACAAGGAACACCCGAAGCACCTAAACTGATCATCTATGCACCAAAAAAGCTTCAGCAAAACCCCTACGGAAAAAGAAACGCGAGCACATGAAGAGCTGCATCGAAAACATCAACCAACATGCGGTCAACGAAAATTCGAAAGAATGCTTTGCCAATTCGTGAAATCTGACAAAAGATTTTCACCCAAGATCCACAGCCATCAAAAATGGAAACAACGAGCTTACAACAAGTGAACATGATGTGCTGGCAGTGTGGCGATCCCACTTTCAAGACCTACTGAATAGGACGAATGAAGTTCATCCTATTCGAGCAATTGCTCTGTCAAGTGAGGAGATTTTTGTCCCATACCCGACAATAGAAGAAGTGGAAGCTGCCATCAAAAAATTAAAAAATGGTAAATCACCAGGTATCGATGGATTCCCTGCAGAACTATTTAAAAATGGAGGATGGAGCAGCTCTGGTCACACGTATATATGATCTGATTCTTGCAATCTGGGACCAAGGAAAACTACCTGCTGGATGGAAAACAGCTCTCATTGTTCCGCTACATAAAAAAGTTGACGGCCTAAAGTCTGCGAATTATCGTGGCATCGCACTGTTAAACACTGCATATAAAATACTAGCTAATTTTGGATTTTTTTTTTTTTTTTTTTTTTTTTTTTTTTGAGATCAATTAAACTCAAATAAGTAAAGAAGTAATTGGAATATTTTCAATTCAAAGGTATGGTTTGAAGTTTCTCAGAAAAAAACTACAATTCACATTTTTACGTGTTTCGGATCGGATTCGAACCTACCCTCGTCAGTGCCCGGCTCGAATCTTTGGGCAGACACGCTATCGATTACGCCGTTGAGGCGATGACAATTTCAAAGTTGAAACTTCTTCATCACTTAATTATTTTTTACTTAAGTTGAATTTTTCCATTGTCATTAGACTCCATATTATGGAAATGCTTTTACATTATATGGGATTTTTTGCATTAAATTTCTAGACAATACTTTGTGTGAATTCATAGAATGTGGAACATTTCTATTCTAATTAACATCCTAAGTCACGATTGTATAGTCATTATTGATTGTTTCCAATCAATGTGAAATCAATGGCTGACACTTGGTCAATTTGTAGTTCTATATGTATTAACATTGTTCATCTCACTGACTTTTTGTTGTTAATATTGTTGTTTGGTGAAAGAGTTTACAATTCAAGTTCAAGAACTAAATTTAAATCATTAAATCAGTAATCTGTTTATTTTTGTGTTACATTTTGGATATTTCGAACGTGAATTTGTTTTTTTTGGAATAAATCATTATGAAGGATTGTTTTTGGTGCAACAAGCCTGAGGATGACTCTGGAATGATGGAGTGTTTAATATGCGAAAATGTTTTCCATGCCATCAAGTGTGGTGGTTTATCGGTGGAGGCTCTTGTCACAGTTAACGCAATGAAAAATTTAAAATTTTTATGTGACGATTGCCTTGATCATGGTGTTTCGAAAATCAAAAAGAATGTGTCGATCTCGTCTACATTTTCATCAACTGAAGTTAATGCGTTAACTACTATCGCTACTGCTAACGATGAGAGGTCCTCAATGGAAGCAATTTTAAAAAATATTGATGCGTTGAGGGCTGATATTAGCATCATAAAGAGGACTTTAATGGAGAGTCCATTAACCAGCAAGGAGTTGGATTTAACGGTGCCTAGTCCACCTAGGAAAAAGTCGTATGCTATGCGACAAAACATCACTACGAACAACAACTCAAACATTGAAACTAATTCGTTAGCTGTTGGATCCAGGCAATTTAGTGACATCGTGATTGGTTCAGCATCTCCCTCAATGAATGCACTAATTGCAGTGGTGCCACCAAAAAAATGGGTATTCGTGTCTCGTTTGTCTTCTGCTACATCCGATGAAGACTTTAAAAAGTACCTGACTGAAAATGTTCAAATTCAGTTCACCGAATGTTTTAGGATTGAGTCAAAAAACCGTCAAGGTGAGAATCGTCCTTATGTGTCATATAAAATTGGAGTTACTGATGTGCTGCACTTCGAGAAACTTTTGTTACCGCTTTCCTGGCCGTCAGGTTTATTAATAAAGGAATTTATATTTTATCCAAGGGAAAGAAATTTTCCACGAATAAGTTCTCAAGCAACGGTCAAATAGTGAACGCTAATCAAACTCAACATCCATCATATATGTCTTCTATAAATTCTAATAATTTTAATGTTAAGTCAACTTTCATCAAATTATATTATCAAAACTCAAGAGGCTTGAAAACTAAATTAAGCGAATTTAAATTAGCGGTTCGACTAAGTAATTTCGATCTGGTTTGCTTAACTGAAACATGGTTAAATGATACTATTAATTCAAATGAGGCATTCGATGAAAGATATGTGGTTGTGAGAAAGGATAGAAACCTGCAATTGACTAACAAAACTGATGGTGGAGGAGCACTTATTGCATTGAACAAAAATATTGAATTTTCTGCACTACCTTCTCTGGATTCTTTTGCCTTTGATGATGTTTGGATCAAAATCAGTCTGTTAAATGGGTCTTATTTATTCATTTGTAATATTTATCTTAGTTGTGGTACGCCTTTTGATGAATTCAAGCGGTTTTTGGACCATTTGTCAAACTTAAGATATACCTCTGGTGAAAATTCACAGTTTCTAGTACTTGGTGATTTTAACTTATCATGCATCGACTGGTTAATGAATGATCCTAAATATATAACTGCAGAACGTTTTGAAGGTCGATTGTCTGAGTATTTAATTGAGACAATGGAATTGTCAATGCTTTCTCAAATCAATCATGTAAAAAATTTTCAAAATAAATTGTTAGATCTAATTTTTACCAATCTTCCTATCTTAAATTATGATGTCAGCAGAAGTATTACAGCTCTTTCTAAAATCGATCGATATCATCCTCCGTTGAGTGTTCGCATTAATTCAATTAAACCTAAAACTCAATCATTCTTCTCATTTCCTTCAATTAACCTAAGTAAAGTGGACTATGAGCTGGTTACATCTAGCTTGAATCTAGTGGATTGGGAAACATATTTTGATGGTTCACCGGTTAATATTGCAGTTGACTTGTTCTATGACAAGCTTATGGCAATCGTTAAACCTTATATTGCAACAGTTAAACCATCAATTAAAAAATATCCCTGTTGGTATTCTCAGTCCTTGATATCCCTTATTAAGAAAAAGGAAAAAATTAGATCAAAATGTAAAAAATTCAAAAACCCTTCTGATTTAATCTTATATTCTTCTCTTAGAACCAATATTAAAAAAGAAATAGTCTGTTGTTTTGAAGCATATACTCTCTTAATGGAGAGATCTTTGGTAGAGAAACCTAAGAAGTTCTGGGACTATAATAAGGCGTTAAGGTCTAAATCTGAATTCCCCTCTGTAATGTTCCTTGGTAATAAAGAGTCTAATCAGCCTGAAGTGATTTGTAACTTGTTTGCAGAAAATTTTAATTCGGTTTATACCAATAGTTTCTTTTCCCCATTAAGATCTATTTCCGTTCATCATATTGATTCTTCTCACTTAATAACAGAAGATGATGTGTCTCTAATGATAACCAAACTTGAGAGTGATAAGGGCCCTGGTCCAGATCTGATTTCTAATTTATTTATAAAAAATATTGCTTCTGGTTTAGTTGAACCTTTAACAATGCTATTTAATTTATCTCTTCAACAATCGACATTTCCGGATAAATGGAAGGAATCTTTCATCATTCCGATTTTCAAATCAGGGGACACGGCGAACGTTGCTAATTATAGACCAATCTCTATTATGAATGCTTTTGCGAAAATTCTAGAGAAACTTGTACATTCTAGAGTCTTTCAACTGGTCAAGCAGAAAATCAGCCCTCAACAACACGGTTTTATTTCTGGTCGCTCCACGACTACTAATCTTCTTGAATTTTCTACCTATGCGTTTAACTCAATTGATAAGAATATTCAAGTGGATTGTATTCATACAGATTTTTCAAAGGCCTTTGACAAAGTTAAACATGAAATCATGGTTTCTAAACTTGATTTTTTTGGTTTACCTTATAATCTTATTATTTTTTATTTATTTTTTTTTATTTTTTATTTATTTATTTATTTATTTTCAACGAAATACACAGTTAAGATAAAATATCTTATAATCAGGACATCTCTGTCCTACAACTGTACGTAGTACATATATTAAGTTTAGTGAATAAATAATTCATTCATTTGTTATTGAAATAACAGAATAGTTTTAATTTAGTTTACAATAGTGTTAAATTTACTAAATATAACTTAGTCTAAAAACAAAAATAACAATTTAGCCATTCATCGATATGACATCCAAAACTAAAAGCTAAAAGGAAATATATTATTAAACTACATCAATAAACCAACTTTACCTCAAATAATGCCTTCCTTAAACTCCCAACAGTACTGCTCCTTTTGACCTCAGTCGGTAATGCATTCCATAGTTGAATAGCGTGAACGAAAAATGAATTCGATGTGACCAAGTAAGAAAATTTAGGGACATTCAAGTTATAGGTTCGGCCAGATCGGCAGAAATTTAATATTTTATAAAGATATTCAGGACATTTGCTTTCCATAAGTCTGTAGAGGAAAATAATAGAGATCCTATTCAAATAGGTAGTGAGTGAGCACCCAAGTAACTCATTTGATACATGCGAAATGTGATCATACTTTTGTAATAAATACACAAACCTGACACATGCATTGAAGGCAAGCTTAAGTTTGTATGAACAGTTATAGTTCAACTTGCTAAATATAATAGAGGCATAGGTAAAATGCGGCAAAATTAACGAATTGGCTTATTATTAAAATTAACTTATTCAGTGGTTTGCTTCATACCTAACGAATCGCATGCAGTATGTCAAATTCAATGGAAACTTATCAAAAGGACTTATTCCTTCGTCTGGGGTACCCCAGGGCTCCATTCTCGGTCCCCTGCTATTCTTACTTTTCATTGATGACTTATCGAAGATACTTCAGTGTGTTCATCTTTTCTATGCAGATGATCTAAAAATCTTTCAATCAATTAAAAGTGTGCAAGATTGTCTTAAACTTCAACGAGATTTAAATGAAGTTCATAACTGGTGTGTAATCAATGATTTGCAATTAAATATTAATAAGTGCAAGTTTATAACTTTTTCACGTAAAAATCAGAATATTGTTTTTGATTATAACATTAATGGAACTTTGCTTGATCATGTTAACAGTGTTAAGGACTTAGGAGTCATTTTCGACTCTAAACTCCGTTTTGATGAGCATATTAATTATACTAATTTAAAAGCAATGAGACTTATGGGTTTCATTTGCAGAAGGTGCAGAGAATTTCGCGATCCTAAAGTTCTTGTAGCATTATTCAATAGCCTAGTTCGGAGTATTCTTGAATATGGTTGTCATATTTGGCATCCTTATTATGACACATACGCTAAGTTAATTGAAAGAACGCAAAGAAGATTTACGAGAATTGTGTGTTTTAATGCTATACCATGCACTGGGAAGCTCTCATACCATACCAGGCTTGATAAGTTAAGTATGACTACTTTGGAGTCGCGAAGGTATATACTTGATGAAGTTCTCTTATATAAAATTGTTAATTCTCTTATCGATACTGAGGTTCTATTCAATATTAATTTTTACGCATCGTCCTATAGAACTCGATTAAACCAGCTCTTTCTGCCATCGGCTTCTCGAACAAATATAGGTGTCTCCTCGCCAATATCAAGACTTCAGATTTATCATAATGAGATTTTTTCAAGTGTTGATTTTTTTCATGTGTCGTTAAGTGTATTCAGATCGAATTGTCGTACCATCTTAAATGATTATGTAGTTTCACATGCTGATAAATTCTGCATAACATAATTCATCAATTATTGTTTTAATATTTTTAGTTAAGTCTAGATGTTTCGTTTTGATGCAAATTTTGAGTCTCGTGTGTTATTGACAAAAAAAAAATTAATTTCTAAATGTTTAATTTTATTATTGTTATTTATTATTATTTTTGTTGTTTTTATTTTTTGTTTTTATTTTTATGTATTCTTTAATGCAGTGTACCTCCTAGTTTTTAGTATGAATTATTGTAGCATGTAATTGGGAAACTGTTTGCTGCAAATAAAAATTAAAAAAAAAAAAAAAAAAAAAAAAAAAAAAAAAAAAACATTAGACTACATTAAGGAATATTAAATTTATTTTGGATTTTTTTTTTTTTTTTTTTTTTGAGATCAATTAAACTCAAGTAAGTAAAGAAGTAATTGGAATATTTTCAATTCAAAGGTATGGTTTGAAGTTTCTCAGAAAAAAACTACAATTCACATTTTTACGTGTTTCGGATCGGATTCGAACCTACCCTCGTCAGTGCCCGGCTCGAATCTTTGGGCAGACACGCTATCGATTACGCCGTTGAGGCGATGACAATTTCAAAGTTGAAACTTCTTCATCACTTAATTATTTTTTACTTAAGTTGAATTTTTCCATTGTCATTAGACTCCATATTATGGAAATGCTTTTACATTATATGGGAATGTCGTACTTGCTCGGCTCTTCCCCTTCAGCGAATCTATCATCGGCGACTATCAGTGTGGTTTTCGCCCCAACCGTTCAACCACAGATCAATGTTTTCCCTTAAGGATGATTCTGGAAAAATGTTGGGAGTACAACATCAGCATTCACCAGCTCTACGTTGATCTCAAGCAAGCAGCTGATAGTATCATCCGCGACAACCTCTGGTCCGCACTCATATGCCTTAGTATCCCAGCAAATCTTGTTTCTCTTTACAAACTCACAACATCGGGATCAAACTGTAGAATAGTAATCGAAGGGTCAGTTTCTGATCCTTTCGATATAACATCTGGTGTTCGACAAGATGATGCACTCGCGCCCGTACTATTTAATTTGACGCTTGAGTACGTGATAAGAAAAAGCCGAATCGAGGCACAAAACTGCATATTTAACAAATCTGTTCAAATTCTTGGGTATGCAGATGATATTGTACTTCTCGGACGTAGACCAAGCGATGCTAAGGATAGTCTCTCTCAGCTTGAAAGAAATGCTAAACGACTTGGATTATGCATCAACACCGGCAAGACTAAACTTTTAACAACATCGACGAACATATCTCCCGGCAATCTGAATACTGGCGACTATGAAGTAAAACGTGTAGAAAACTTTTAATACCTATAAATAACATCGTCAAATGACATGCAGGCAGATATCAAAGCCCGTGTCACTGCCGCATACAGAGCTTTTTACGCATACTTAAAACTTTTGCGATCAAAACATCTTTCGCAGTCGTGCAAACTAACACTTTACAAAGCATTAATCTGACCTGCGCTTACCTTTGGAAGTGAAAGCTGGACACTGACTTCCTCCGATTGTAGAATTCTATCAACATTCGGGAGGATACGAACAATTTATGGTCCATGTAAAGTCATATCATATGAAAGGTTATTTTTTTTCTAGTCTAAAACAGTTTTTTTTCTAATGGACTTATTTTAGAAAAAGTGAAATTTTAGTTTTGTCCCCCCCACTTATCTTCGAACATTACAAAACAAAAATTTTTTAAAAATTCACGGTTGTAGGAACTTGGCAAAAAAATGAAAAATTTTTTTTGGTCGTTATAACTTCAATTGTTCTTTGGAGGGGGTTTGAAAAAAAATATTTTTGACTTGGACAAGTGGGGTGTCAAATGGAAGGTGATTTTTTTGTAGTTCAAAATAATTTTTTTGTATTTTTCGAAAACACGGCTTCTGACTTATTTATAAAATTGTGAAAATTTGTTTCTCTCCCACTCTTTATCTTCGAACATTACAGAAGCGAAAAATTGAAAAAATTCACGGTTATAGGCAATGTTGTAAAGATTGAACGAAAACTATAGCGGTTAGCTCATTATTTCAGATGTTCCTTAGAGGGGGTTGAGAGAAGAAATTTCGAACAAGTTGCAAAACTACTATAAACATTACAAAAACCTTATGCTCTAAGTTTCAACAAAATTAAATGTCAAGACTGAGAAGTCTAAAAAAAACAGTTGTTCAACGAACCACAGACATCCTCCCCGACTCCTTTGCTAAATTTTGAAAATAGCTGATTCAAAATAGCACATTTTCCATATTCAAATAAAACCGGATGCGTTTGCGGCTCATTTTAATTCAAAAGTTTCATCAAGTTCTCATGCGTTTGCGTAATGAAAATAACTCCTATTTTTCAAATTTTCTTAAAAAAACTTAAAAAGTAAGATAGCAATTGTTTATACAAATGTCATTATAAATGGCTGACATGATGACAAACAAAATGGGAGGTAAATGATCTTGATAGCATTATTTATTCTAGTAATACTTGCAAGACATGATATTCAGTTTTTTGGAAACCCCTAAAAAATAAATGAATCTAATTTTCATTAGAAAAGGACTGGGCTGTAGGTTACGCCAAGATATATCGATTGTGACCATTGAAGTTGAAACCGGATCATCCGTTGTTGAGAAAGCGTTGCACAAATGTTTGTCCACATACGATGATACACACGCACATACCCACACACACATACATACTGCCAGCTAAAAATAGCCTAAACAGCTTCAGGAGGTCTTGAAACGTAAAGATATTATAAAAATTTCGATTTCAAATATCGACCCAAAAACAATAACTTCTCATATCGGGAAGTTAATAAACAGTTGATCAGGCAATCTACTCTCGAACCTCTGACCTTTTTGTCAAATTTAGAAAATAACTCAGGTTTTTGATATTCAAGTAACACGGATGCGGTTGCAGCTCATTTACATACAAAAGTTTCATCCAGATATCATTCGTTTGCATAAAGAAAATAACACGTAGTTTTTTCACATTTTGTTAAAAATCTCAAAAACTAAGATAGCAATTGTTTATACAAATGTCATTATAAATATCTGACATGATGACAAACAATATGGAAGCTTCATGACCTTGATAGCATTATTTAATAATCTCATGATATTTGCAAGAGACGATTTTCAGTTTTTTGGAAACCACTAAACAACAAATGATTTAATTTCGCTAGAAAAGGACTGGGCTCTAAGTTACGACAAGATACATCGATTGCGACCATTTTCGTTAAAATCGACCTATCCGCTGTTGAGAAAGCGTTGGGCAAAAATTCTCCACACAGCGATATACACATACATACATACACACACACACATACATACAGACTGCCAGCTAAAAATAGTCTAAACAGCTTTAGGAGGTTATGAAACGTAAAGATATCAAAAAAATTCCGATTTCGAAAATCGACACAAAAACAATGACTTCCCATATCGGGAAGTTAAAAAACAACGGACCATCCATTTGCTGAACCTTTAAATTTGTTTAATATTATGTTTTCTATTTCAAAATGGAGCTATTGGTTCACTGTTTTTCTGTGCTACAATCAATCTTAGAATATATCGACGGTTTTGACAAATACAATACACATTTTCTTTTGACTTGCTGTAGCGCATTCTAATTATTATTATAAATAACTAGCATAAATATACGAATAGCTTTGAACAACATCAATGTAATATTTTGATTTTTTTTATATTCGTTATCTATAATGTGAGGGTATTTTTCCATATAAAATGACAAAACGTATATGATGTAATCAATTATAATGACATACTCAGTATTAACATAATTCTTACACTGGAAATGCGTCAATAAGATTATATGGATTTTGGTGTAATTGTTGAAACTTTTATAGAATGGAGAAAACTTTGAATTTTTTTTCACTATTATGTTTAAAAACTTTTAGAAACTTCTAGAACTTAAAAACCTCTAGAGCTCAGCATAAATAATACATCATTAGATCTGTTGTGTGATATTGTTACGATTACAGAAAAATCCAGACTCAGTCACTTCCAGAAAAATCAAATCAACAAAACACAACAACAAATTAATGAAATGAGTAGAGTTGGTGTTGTGTAACGTGCCAATTACAAGTAATGGCCCGTTACATTACAAATTGTATCATTCCCAAGTTAAACCATTAACTTGGTGAAATTTATAAACGAAACAATTATAAACAAACCATGACAAAAAACACAACATTCTGCATAATTAAAATTAAATAATAACTTTTATTATTTTCCACATTCGAAATATTTTGAAAGTTAAATGTTTTTGTTTTGTTTATATTTGTTTTGTTTATGTTTATTTTAATTAAAATGCAAAATTTAAAATTGTTTGACCATAATATTACATTACATTGGATTAAAAACATTGGAGTTAGTGAACATACTGGAAATCGAAAACATTACTATTACAAAAAAATTAATTATCGAGATTATTTTACGAAAGTTTAAGTAATTCCAATAAAATAATTAAAGTGAAAAATATAATATTGATTTAGAAAATTGTTAATGAAAAACTGTGTGATTTATTTAATTCCACATACATTTTTTTGATTATGTTGATCCCTACCATCTTGGCCAAAACAGTTGTATTCTTAGAACTGGGGTCAACATTTTATGAATCAAATCATCATAACGTAAAATAATCGAATATTCTAATTTTTTCACAAGGTTTCTAAAAAGTGACCTCGAATGATCTAGATTATGCAGAATCGTATGTGAGGAGAGATGTCTTGCAAGACTAGATTAGTTTTTATTTTATACCTGCGACGGTAAAGTTAAAATTATAAAATTGATTTACTTCGGTCTGAAAGACCTAAGTATTACATTCATGAGCCTAAAGTGAAATTCTCACCCCCACTTTTTTTTGGCATTTCTCGACGTTTTAGGACCTACTGGAAACTGATTTGAACTTTTATACGAATAACTATATTACATTACACCGGAAAGCTAAAAAACTATATGAAAACTGAATCTACGACAAACTAATTACACTTGGAAATCTCTTATATTATGAATCACAGAAAAATTGTAAAGAAACTTATTAGTTGACCAACAAATAAAATAATTTAGCTAAAAACAAATCAAAAATTATATAAATTAAAATTAAAAAGTCCAAGCGGCACGTATATCCGCTAGAAATAGGTAGATTTCGAGATCAGACAGTTTTGTGTGCCAGTAGAATCTGATGTATCAGATTAATTTAAACAACACAAACTAATTTAAAACAGATATCGAACAAATTTTAAAAAGAAAATTAGCTACATATAAGCAAAACTATATCTATCCAATTTTGCAACAAAAATAAATTTTTGCATTTTGCATTTATGCAATTTTTGCATTTATGACACAAGCCTACGCTATATCATATGTCGTCCAATTACTGCAAAATATCAAAATAGTTTATTTCTAAGAAAAAAAATTAATTTCTTCTATTCAAACCTTTTTATTTTTTTTTCATTGACTGTTATAAGGTTTTTGGAAATTGTAGTTATGGATTGTTGCAAACTTTTTTGTTGAAGCCAACAAGTCAAAAACCTCTATATGCAGAGGTTTATATTTATAAGAAACGGATTAAAATGTTTCTATAGATTCTAAATTTATGAAGTTTTTAAAAATATTCGTATCCAAACGGCCGTTATAACGGATTAAAAAAACGATTTTTTTTTCTAGTATAAAGCCCCTAGTTATTTAACCATGTGTCAGTTTTTCTGATTTACGAACTTGTCCAAGATATTAATAAAACACACATGTTTACGGAAAGTTTTTTGATCTGGCTCCACAAATGCGACCGTGAGAGTGCCGGTTGATTCAAACGCATTTTGTGTTTTACAAGCTTTTTTGTTGGAGCCGCTCACTCAGAAGCCTCCAACTGCATAGGTCTTTTTTTTAAAGAAACTGATTAAAAAGGTTTCAAAGATTCTAAATTTATGAAGTTTTTAAAAACATTAGAATCCAAACGGCCGTTATAACGGATCTAAAAAACAGAGTTTTTTTCTGGTGTAAAGCCTCTAGTTTCTTAACCATGTGTCGGATTTGGCTGATTTACGAACTTGTCCAAGATATTAATAAACCCCACATTTTTAGAAAAGGTTTTTTGATCTGGCCTTATAAATGGTTTGGTTCATCCCACAGCGCTAGTTCTGCTTACCAAAAGTGGCCCACTGGGCACAATATATCATTTTTCCAAAGACCTTATTGACTTCAATCAAGTGGCCCACTGGGCACAATATACATATCATTTTTCCAAAGACCTCATTGACTTCAATCAAATTATTTTTACAAAAAGATTTAAGTGATTTTGTATCAAAACAATCATTGGAGTTGTTTAAAAAATTCGATTTATCAAGCGATTTTTTAGAAAAGGATATTACAATTTGGTCTAGTGACGAAAATTACATCGAATGTGCTGAATTTTTTAAAGGATTAAAAGTAACAAATGACGTAGCGGAAAGAGGAGTTGCATTAATCGAAGAATACAACAATTACCTAACCAAAGATGAAAATCAACTACAGTATTTGTTACAGGTAGTTCGAGAACATCGTCAACGCTATCCAGATTGTTTAAAAAAAAATCTTCAATAGCTATATTAATTTAGATTACATTAGACTAAGTAATTTTAAAAATAATTCTTGAAAAAGTGAATAAATTTTTTTATTCAAACAAAACCAATTGTTAGTTAATATATTCCTTCTGTGAGTATTTCAAATGATTAAAGAAAATTTTTTGTGTTTAGATTGTTTAGTGTAGAAAATGGACTAAGGCAGTTAAACGTCATGCCATTTGGATTATGCAACGCTCCCGCAACTTTCGAGAGATTAATGGAACGGGTAGTTAAAGGCTTGCACTGGAAAACATGCCCTGTATATTTGGATGACATCATCATCATGGGCAAAGACTTTGATGACCACTTGAGGAACTTGGCGGAGGTACTGGAAAGGTTGCAAGTAGTTGGTTTAAAGTTAAGTCCCAAAAAGTGTTCACTTTTCAAGGAAGAAGTAAAATATTTGTGATACAAGCTTACGGCAATGGAAATTCATACAGATTCTGACAAGAGTGCAGCAGTTATGAACTGGCCAAAACCAAAGAAACGACATTTTTTTTAGCTAATAACTAGAGTAATAGTTATATTTGTGTGCATTATTCAAATCCATATTATGCAGGAAAAAGAATTGCAATTGACATGAAATGAATAGTTAGAATTAAAAAATAAAAAAAATAAAATACCAAAACAGAACTGTATCATTTTCTATTATTCTAAGTACGATTTTAACAAAAGAATTAAACAAAGAGTAATCCTTACCATAAGCCTTGATTAGACCAACACGTTAAGTAAATTTTTAATTTGTTTGTGATCGAATTTTAAAATCAAGGTTTTGACTTAACGTAAGAATTGAGATAGGAAATTGATCTGTTTGATTGCATTTGGTAGCTCATTAAATATACTTGGAGCAGTCACAGAGAAAAATTTAGCAAAATGAGTAAAGTTAAATCTAGGAATTAACGCTATATTACCAGAATCTTTTCTAAAACCATAAATCGATAAATTTCTGTTAAGGAAGGAACCACTCCGAATAAAGAATACTTTTAAGACTTTATAGTAATATAAGTGTCTTATTGAAAGAACGCTTAACTGAGTAAATAGTTCAAAACTTCTATAGCAACGGTTTTTTCTACAGATTATTCTAATAATATGCTTCTGAGCAATAAGCAATGGTTTTATTTTATTGAAATAAGCGCCTCCCCAACAAACTGTCCCATATTGTAACTTAGAGTGAAATAAACTGTAATAGATTCACATTCATCAACCGGAGTCAGAAGAGGAAGGCTGTCTGCTAAGTTTTAAAGAAAAAAACAATAATCTAAAATAAAAAAATAAGTTGTATTTTGTTTTATTTTATTTTTGCATGTATGTCTTTATAAAGACAGAGTGAAGGTAAAATAAGATAAAATATACTGAGTGTGTGTATGTGTTAGTGAATATAAAACTGAAGTGAAGATAACGGGCGTATAATTATATAATTGGTGAGATTGTTTTTTATTAAAAAATTATTTGGTATTTTATATTTACTGTTACCAGGCAGGTAAAATTTTACCTTTTATTGCTTTGATGTACTAAATTTACTATTTTAAAGCATAAATTTGTTACGTATTTTTTTTTTTTTAATAAAATGTGATGTGTAGTAGGCATTAAAATATGTGTCACAACAACACATAAAAACCTTTTGAGACCAACGTCCCACAACAACATACGTTCAAAGGTGTTGATGGACGTAAATCTTTCTTTTTTTGTTTTTTTTTTAAATTTTTTGTTAAAGAATGGATAACTAAACAATAAATCCTATCACTGACAAAATATGACATAGGCCAATATTTTATGATAGAATAGAGAAAATAAAAGTAAATTAAAAAGTAAATAGTAAGCTTTTACAAAAATTTGCTGAAACAAAACAAAAATGTAGTTGCCAATAATCCAGCCGGTTGCATATTCCTTGATCCTGTGACGCACTGTCTTTCTTGAAGATTAAAGCCGATAGATATTGTGTTTTATCATGGTTGCTTCGATCTAAAGACTTTGTAAAATTACATGAAAAAACCACTGCAATTTGTTAGTTAGTAAAAGTATTGTTTAGAGAGAAAACAGGCAACATTCACAGGGGATTAAACCTACATGAAAATAGAATTTTTATATACTATCGTAGAAAAGCAACTATTTCTTAGGGAGTAAGATTTTTATTTATCGAAATAGAATTAAATTTCAGAAAATAATGTTTTTATTGTATGGACTTGTTTTAATATCACTTTTTAATATCAATATCAATTGAATTTGGACAATATTGTAAAACTCGTTTTTCGAAAAATCGTTACCGTTACCGTTTAATGTTATGCAATACAAACTTCACTATATTGTCAAAATTCACATTTATTTGTTCGGGAATAAGGCCCCTGATATGTCATTTTTACAGGTTTTCGGTATGACGTTCGTGTTTTGCTAATAATTCTTACAAATTTTTGCAAGTCAATGTAAAAGTAGTTATTTTATCAAAAAATAGTACTTAGAATTTTATAATTCTTCTCATTTCCATTGTGCGGTGTGCTGGAACCTTTTTACTGAAAATCTCATATCCAAAACTTATTTTTTTGAAGAAACTCACAGGTTTTACAAATGAGACAGATGATATTAAAATATGAAGAGAAAATTTTGAAATTGTTAAAAGATTTTTTTAACGATTTTTGGAAAATATTTAGGTCTATACTTTTGAAAATGGATATGTTTTATAAAAATTTTTTAATAACTAAAAAAATGGTTTGTTATTCGAAAGGAAAATACTAAATTCAGGATTATTTTTCGATCGAAAATGGAAATATGAAATTTTGACTTAAGGTGGATTTCATAAAAAAATTTTTGCTTTATTTTTGTTTGAATTTAACCCAATGAAATTCTTTAAAATGACATCATTCAATTTGCCCAAACACATTTTAATTACTAATACTAATGATAGTGAGATTATTAAATAATCAACCTACATCCTAGTTGATTATCACGAATATTTTATTTTTACTTACAGAAATATGAATTAATACAATTATAAATTAATAAAAGTCTTCAAATAATATTTTCTTGACTAATCCAATTTCTTTCCTGCAAAATAATTTTTATAGTGAAGATATTGTATCGGCCAATTATAATATTTTTCTAGTTGTTTGTTTATTTTCAATTTTCAATAAAAATACATTTTGTTTAACGCCTCAATAGATTTAAGTAGGCCAGAATAAATAAAAACAATTCACGTATAATGCATAAAACATAAAAAAAGTATAAAGAAATCAAAAATGGCCAAATTTTTTTTAAACGAATTCCCCTGGACCGCTGATAAATTATCATATATTTTGGAAAATTCTTCAAGCAAATGGCATTGATAATAGACATCGGCCTATGGCCTCGTGCTATTATCAATCAAATTGATTTCGAAATTTTTGCAAAAAATTATTTCAAATTATCACCGCCCTTGGGAAATCACTACTGAAAATTTTTTGCCTTGGTTTTATTTTAATTTAACTCAATGAAATTCTCTAAAATGTAATGACATAATTTAATTTGACCAATCGCATTTGTATTATACTAATAACAAATAATTAAAAGACTGGTCTACTGCGATATCAGTTAATTATCAAATAATTATGAAATAATTAACTGATATCGCAGTAGGCCATATATGCAACTACATATATAAATTTTGGAAGATTTTTCAATTGGCTTAAAATCAACTTACTAAGACACAGTAGTATTAAAGGTTTGTCTACCTGAAATTTCATTTTTCACAATAGCTTTATACCGATCCCTAAACAAACATAATCTTATTTTTTTTAATCTCCTGACTAATGTTGTGGACGAAATTAAAGCAAAATTTCCTAATTGTGAGATTATCGTTACCGGTGACGTCAACCACCATAACAAATCATGGTTGGAATTTTCCAAGAAGACCATCGACAACAACAATGAAAGGCAAGTAGAAATATTTGCCGCATCGAACAACCTGACGCAGACCGTAAAAAGCCCAACTTTCACTCCTCATAATGGCGGTGATAAAAGTTTTCTTCTAGATTTTTATCTCACATCTATGACCGATACTACGAGTGGCGATGTCAAAAAAGGTAGTATTCGAAATTCTGACCATTGTTATCAAAACTGATTTACTAAAACCTAGAGTTCCCAAACTCCGTAAAATATTTCACTTCTCAAAAATGGACACCATATGGTCTCAGAAGTTTTTTTTAAGGTTTCCCTTTTGATCGTCATTGTTTTTATATACTGACTATGTAAATTTTTCTGCTCAAAACTTTACTGAAACCATTGAATTCGGTATTCACAAATTCGTTCCCTTTTCAATAATGAAACCACAACAAAAATATTTGTTTTCAAAGGCAGCCAAATTGGCTCTTAGAAACAAACGTAGATTACTTAATATTTGGATCCATAACAAAAATCCTGTTTACCGATCCCAATATCTAAAACCCAACAGAACATCAAACCAGATAGAACGGAAAAGAAGAGATTGACAGGGCAAAAGTGACAAAACTTGCGACATGTCAATTTCTGACAAAAGTTTTTACAGTGCAATTAATGCTCTAAATTCTGGTATTAAATCTTCTATCCTCGCTCTCATTGATGGTGACTAAATCGTTTCTGACCCAGCAAGTAAAGCTACATTGTTCGTAGAACGCTTTGCCGCCTTAAATTCGACAGTTCTGGAAACTCCTAAAGTAATATCCCAAATCCGCTCTTCAGGAGTTAACATGAAAAAACTTCATTTCAAACCCAAAATTGTCGAAAAACTTTTAAGCGGGTTAAACAACAAAAATCTTCTGATCTGGACAACATTCTTCCTGTTATTCTAAAAACATTTTCAAAAGAACCCTCTGTAACCAAAATTTTTTACAAATCTTATAAATTGGGTATTTTTCCTTCGTGCTAAAAGTTGGCCAAAAGCCTGTCCCAAAAAAGGAACGAATTGTGATATTTCCCATTATATACCAATAACCATGCTCCCAGTACTTTCTAAAATAAACTAGCACTATATTAATTCACATATATTTAAACTTTTGGAAGACAACCATTTAACATCTGACAGACAATACGGGCTTAGAAACCAAAGATCGACAACCGATCTCTTGAACTGTGTAGCACATTTATTTTAATTTTCTTAGAAATTTAGAAACAATTATCCCAGAGGACTCTTAGAGTTCGAAAATAGTAGGATATTTTAAATAAAAATGTTTGAATTGTTTAAGACGAATAATTGTTTTAATCTAGTTTGTAGCACATATTTGAAATAGCATACTTGATAAAGGTGGTGAAACGTACGTTATCGCATTAGACATCTCAAAAAGCATTTGATCAAATCTGGCATGCCAACCTGATCAACAAGCTTGTCCCCTACAGTTTTCATCTCGCAGTCTAGAAGTTGATTCTAAACTGTCTATCTAGCCAATACATTTCAATATCCATAGATGACTTTTCTTATGAGTCTAAATTAATTGACGCTGGTGTACCCAAGGCTCTGTTTTATCCCCTACTCTATTTTTAATTTATATTGACGAACTGTTGAAAATCACCAGAAATCCGATAAACGGTTTTTCAGATGATAGTCCACTGCAGAAGTCATTTTCCCCCTAAATTTAAAGGGTGAAATGCATGAACGAATAAATCCAGCCAGAAGAGACGCTGCAACAAACGTTAATGAAGACCTAGAAAAAGTTGCCGATTGGTGTGACAAAAATTTCGTCGATTTTAATTCCATTAAAAGAAAGCTATTGATTGTTTCCAGATTAAAAACCGAGTTCCCCAACGATATTCCAATTAGTAAGAGACGAACAAATACAAAAATGTGAAAGCGTTCGTTGGGAGTCACCATTGGGAGTCACCATTTTCAATGACCTACTCTGGAACGATCATATAATGGCGATGGCAAAGAGCGCTACAAGAAAACTCTGCCCCCTCAATAGATATAAACAATATTTTACTCCGTATCAATTACTCCACATTTATAAGTCCTATATTCGTTCTTGTATGCAGTATTGTTGTCAAGTTTGGGGCGCTGCATCTTTTTCCATCCTGGCGCTTTTGGACCCTGTTTAAAGGCGTGCTATACGAATTGCTGGTGATTAAAATTTAACATCAAATCTTAATCCCTTCCCTACAACATCGTCGCACTGTTGCTGATCTATACTGTTGCCGTGTTCTATATTAGTTGTTGCATAGTAAAAAAACGGGTATAATATTACTTTTTTAAAATACGATCAATTTTTACTTAGTATACCCTGGTACTTCGGCACTTTACGGTAATTTTCAAAATATTCAAACACGAGGTAGTCTTCAAAAATTCGCAAAAATCAATATCTATGAATTCTTTAGTTTTTTCTTCAAAAGTTGATAGTTCCATCTGTAAAAATTGTGAACAAGTTTATTGTTATGTTAAAGAATTGTTATAAACAACAACAAAATACTACTCAGTGTGATATATGTTAGAGCAGCGGTGCCCAAACTGCGGCCATCTGGCCGCATGCGGCCAGTTTTATGATTTGGTGCGGCCAGTAAAAATATTATAAAAAATATCACCAAATATCAAATAACCAATAATAATAAGTTCCGTTTAAAAAAGTACAATATTTTGGTACGTATTAAATTCAAACTTAAATATTCCTAACAAATTCCTATAGAAATAGACTAACTGACATTAATTTGAAAAACAAACTAAGAATTAGTAATACTACACAAGAATTTAATGTTCGCGACTTAATTTGAATAAAAAATCTTAACATAATTTATACTGTTTATTTATTTTTTTTTCCGTGCGGCCAGTCATTCTTGTTCTTGTAAATTTTTGGCCATCTCTTCCATGATTTCTGGGCACCCCTGTGTTAGAGTAAAAGATATCTTTTAGAAATATTTGCTCGGTTTGTCATATTTTGTGTTACTTGTACTGTTTACAAAACAAAGAATCCCTACAATTTCAACGCTTTCTTAAAAAGGAAATAGCGAAAACTTGATAGACAACAAGACTTTAACTATACTTAAACAAATTGGTCTATAGACAATATCCATTATTCGATTGCTTTTGATTAACTGTTTATCTGCACACTCTGTTCTAAATTATGCTTAGAATTAGGCTTACAACAAATTAGCTATATAATCGATTCTAATTTAAACCCATTTTAAAGAGATATAAGACATTTTATATTCATACTACTAATAAACGATAAAAACCAGTAACGATTGTATTGGCAGATAATGTACAATACTGCCCAAACTTTGTTTTTAATAAAAATGTTCTGTTCTTAAAATTTTCAATATTTTGGTGAATATAATAATAACCAGATTAGAAAAAATTTCTTGAATTTTGTTGTACTCTTTGTATAATATGGTTTTCAATTTCTTCATGTTGTTTTTTCCTAACTTTTTGTAATTTGCTTTTCCATATAAAAAAATATTTGTTTGCCCTATTTCTTAGAATTTTTTTTATACCAACATTGGTAAAAAGTTTTGTGATTATACAAAATTTGTTTTTTTTTGCCATTTAAATAAATATTTTTTGTTGTGATAAAAGAAAAACGGAAAAATTGAAAAAAAAATCCAATTCAAAAATAAATCGGTTTAAGAAATTGCAGGAAGAGAAATTATGTAAAAAACATTTTTCTTTAAACATTAATTTTTTATGTTTTCGGGGAGGATTATTAAACTTAAACACCAAGTTTGTACATACATTTTTTACATATGCAATTAGACAACATAAAATTATTACATAAAAGCTAGGATGATGAGTAAAAGCTATCATCGGTAATGATTTAAAATATTTTATGCTTCACATGCATATAATGTTATTATAAAGTCTTGGATACGCGATATATAAACGCATCCATAAAAACCGGGGCGTTATGAGAGGGCATTATGAATTCATAACGCCCGCTCTTAATACACTAAAATAATATTTTAAACTTCAAAATGTTTATCCTCATGGCATACTAGACAGTTTGTTTTTGTCGTAAATTGTATTTTTGCTTTTAATTTAAAAAGTTTTAAAAAATGTTTATTAGTTAATAATTTTTATTCAAATTAAATCAAAATTTTCAATACAGAATGTTACTTTTCGAAGTAAAAATGGCAATTTTCAAACTTGCCAGAAAAATCAACAGATTTACTGGAAAGATTGTCCGATACAGTTATCATTTTATTTGATATGGGGTAGGTTGATGATGTTGATGGTTGTTCTTGAACATTCGAGATGATTTCAAAACTAGAAATAGCACTTGTTTCTCCTTCAGATGAACCTACAGCACTTGCAATCATGTTGGAAATTCTATTTTTCGAAGTGATGCTTTCTTCTATGTAGCCTTGTGCTACAGTGTCACTCTTCCATTTGCCGTGCAATTTAAGAGTTTCGAAAGACGCACCCCCCTCAATTAAGAGAGTAGACGTGCGTCTCAAACAATGACCAGTAAACTGGTGAGGGTTTTCTAGTTTTAAGAACTTAGCAATAGTGTTTGGAACACTGCCTATCGTATTTTTTCCAACTGGTTGCATTGTACACTTTCTGTTTCTATATGTAAGAAAAAAACGTGTCCCATTTGTTTTATTTGGCCTTAAATTCATATATTGTCGGACTATTTTCAGAGCACCCATTTCTTCTTCGTCTATGATTGTAAAGCCTTTTGACGTACCTGTTTTAGTTTCTGGCACTTTTACAATCAAAACGGAACCTTTATCAGTTACATCCTCAACTGACATTTTTAACATTTCGTCTCTTCTTAACCCTCCAAAGACTCCCATAACCAAAACTACCTTATGCAACAGATAAACGTCATCCGGAGCATCTTTTATGAAAGCCATAACCTGATTGCCGGTTAAAACTTGAGATTTTTTTGGCGTATAACTTCTTGATTTTGTTTTTAAAAACGAAAGCAATTGGTTATATTTTGAAATATCAATTTTTTCGTAAACTGTTAGGGTAGATTTTAAAATGGAGTATTTGGTCCACAGTAAATTCGGGGTATTATTTTCAGACTAAATAAAAAATTGAATTATTAAATTTACTTATTAAAATGTATAAACAAATTAGAATTACCAATTCTTGAAAGTATGCTAACAACACATTTTCATTCACTGCCTGTATTTTATTTCTTGATTTCCATGAACGAAAAATCCCGTAATCTTTATCATATTGTTGTTTGGATTTAATTGGCAATAAAGATTCCGTTGCTTTTTGAGCATTTTGCTTAATAAACTCTGGCAATTGCAAATCCATTATTGTTTAGGACTAATTCAGAGTTCTGATGAATAATTATTTGAAACTTCAAACTGTTTTTTCTCATGGCAAACTACGCTACAAAATTTGGGAGAATTTGTTTATAGCAACGCACAAACAACAAATAATTAACTTAAACTTCAAAATATTTATTTTCTTGGCATACTGGGATACATTTGTATTTTTTTGCATAGCAATATAGACTAACAAATTAAATTCTTTCTTAGTTTTTAGCTTATTAAGTGAAGCATAAAATCTTGTATGCACCACTGGCGTTATTGGGTATTACGCCCATCAAGCGACATCCATCCCTCGGGCCAAAGGCCCTCGGGCTAGATTACGTCGCTTTCCGGGCGTAATAACCTACATAACGCCCTTGGTACATAAATAGCTATTTTTGCGAAAATTTAGATAATGGATTGGTAATTTTAAATTTTACGGCAGTTCAGATAGTTTAAGGCAGGGTAATTTGTTTTTTTATAGGAATAACGGCTTGTTAATTCCAAAAATATACTGCTCGATATATTAAAATTGTAACTAAGAGAGAAAACAGGGTTCTTATTTTGTCTATAGAGTTTTTTATTAAAAAAACTCTATAGACAAAAAATCAATCAATCAATCTTTTTGATTTCTCAATCTTTCTGAGTCAACCAATGTTGACTCAGAAAGATTGTGTACTATTGTTACAACATAGTGTAGAACATGTGTCATAAGGTGTTTTTGTGACAACATCTTACATGAACTTCAGGTTATTTCTTCTTCTTTTCAATGATTCAATGTTGAGTACAACTAATCTTTCCTTGTAAGGTCTAAATTTAAAATTTTCATCATTTTGAACTTCAATGGTTAAAATTTTTTGTTAATAAAAATTGTTAAAAAAATAATGAAAAGTTAGAAATTTAGTCGGACTAAAAATCTTTAAAATTAAAAATCTCAAGAAAACGAAAAAAATATACTTGTAAATTTGATATATTTGACATTTAGGATTGAACTTTTTTTAAAAAAAAAATTAAAATTTGATTGTAGTTAAAGTTTTTTGTTAATGGAAATTGTTCGGAAACATTATGAAAAATTAGAGTTTTAGTTGTACTAAAAATCTTTAAAATTAAATATCTCAAGAACACGACAAATAGCCTCTTTAGTAATTGAAAATATTTAGATTAAGGATAGAATTATTAAAAAAAACAAAAGTTCAAACTCAATTGATATTTGACCCTAGCTACACCTTTTAAACAGTTTTTTAATATTTTTATTTTTGAAATTAATTAAAAAAATTTTTAATTAACTGTTTTTCTGAAGAATGACTAATCACATATAAAACAAAAAAATTTTGTTAAAATTGATAGAACCATTCTTGAGCAATTTAATTTTAAAGCTAGTTCGGATTAGCAAAATTTTCATTTTTTAAGCATATTGGAGCGCTCCTATGCTCAAACTATCCACTTTAAAAAAATTCTAAAATAAGTCTTATATTTTATTTTGTCCATACTACTTATATGGAAAGTTTCAGGAAAATGAAAAATGGTCAAGTTTTTACAACTCGGTCTAAAACACATTTTTCTTCTATATCAAAAAGTGAATCCAATGTATGAAAATGTATCAACTAAATTTGTTTATTAATGAATTATTTTTTGTAACATAGTCTGAGCCTTTTAAAAATTCAATCAACCTATGCGTATCAAATGTTGGTTGCCTCCAACAGGAATCAATTTCTTTATAACATGTTTGTGTCAGATAATCTGACTTCAACAAGAGTCAGATTACAAAAGATAGGCTATACAATTGTTTGATAATACTGAGATATCGCCTCAGCTTGATCCAGATCTACTCCACTCTATTATAAGTATACTACTTTCAGGATTCGTCCTTTAGGTAAATTCGTTCTTTAATTGAGTTGCGAAAATCAAGAATTCATTACCATTTTCCGTTTTTACTAACGAATTCGCTCCTTAAACATTTAAAGAAAATGTCTTTTGCCATTTAAAGAACTAACCGTAATTATTTCCATATCCTTATTCCTGCCATTTTTCGAAATTTCTTCCTTTTCTAGTTGACATGGTATATGCCTGGATTCAAATAGGGAACCCAATGCCAATTATCAAGGTACCCGGGTAATTTTGGTTTTGCTTTAACATACTCAACTACCCGAGAATTTCGATATACTACCCGGGTAATTTGATCGACTGCAAAATGTTGATTTCCAAGAACCAATCTAATATCCGTAAGCTAGAGTTAACATTGATTAGAAGATAAGACCATGGACCTTTTAAAGCATTTTGGTACCTATGTCTTAAAATATTTCTATCGGTTGTTGAAACACATATTGCAATTTCTATTGCGTTGCGCAATTTTTTCACATTTTATTAGGATCAGCAAAAAGCCGATTGCTGATTTAACGGAATGATAAAATTGATCATGGAGAAAAGACAACATTGACAGATAAAACTATGTGGAATTATCAGTAATTCGTATTCTACCCTCCCATTTTGGTGCCAAACAACTATACATATTTGAAAAGGAGAGACCGAAAGGAGAGACATAAAATAATTATTATTATAAAATAAATAAAAACAAATATATTAAATATAAAAACAAAATTATTACACTTTTTCAACTTTTTTCGATCTTCAAATGCACAGCTTTCGACTTATTTTTGAATATGTGAATTTTCTACTAAAAGTAATGTTTTAAAAAATTTAAGAGCCAACAACAGCCAAGCTACCAGAATTGATAATTTATGTATTGCAATATATAATAATATATGCCACAAAAAACAGAACAACGGATGAGGATAAGTATATATTCTGTTTTACTAAAAACAATTCTCATCTGTTTTTACTTTTAGTAAAACTAATATCCAGCATAAAATTGTATAAAGAATTATAATAGTAGTAAATCAATTATTAAATTTAATAATTAAAAGTAATATTATTTTTCTAACAACTTTTATTAATAGTTATTTAGGTATCAAGGGAATTATGAGGATGTTAATTACCGAGGGAAACGTTTACTACCCGAGGGCCTCTGGCCCGAGGGTTAGTAAGTTTCACAAGGTAATTGACATCTAATAATTCACGTGATACATAAATAGTTTTATGTTTTACTACCTAAAACATTTATTAAACTAAAACATTTATTTTTATCAAGTATTTGATAGCATGATTTTTCGTTTTAATTGATCAAGTTAGTTGTTTTTCATTTCAAATTGTATTGCTGGGTTATTGTTATTCGTTACTATGGCTTTATGTAAATAATGTTGTTTATAAATAAACAAAACAAAAAATTATAATGAAAACTAGGTCTATTATGAATCCATAACTCCCTCTTATAATTCCCTTGGGAATTAAGAATGTCATTATTATGTCGGTAACTAAGGTCTAAACAACTTATAATAAATCAGTAAAACTTAAAAATATAAATTTCAGACGCGTTTCGGATATAAATATCCATCATCAATGAAAGAATTTATATTTATGACATTATAATCTAAAAATTTTAGTTTGTTTCTAAAAATATGTATACTATGTTGAACATAAAAAATTCAAATCAAAAATGAGAAAATTTAAAACTATAAAATATGGCAAGAACAAAAGAATAAAGAAAGGTATTAATTTATAATTAAATTGTATAATATATTAGAACTAAATGAAAGTTGTTCATTTAAAATTAGAAATGGTGACTTCTTGATAGCTTTATATATTTCAAACTCTTCCATTGAATCCATGAGAGGACCTTTGTTACGAAAATGTAAAACTTTAAAATTATTTTCGAAACTTCTATATGTATGATTTTCGTCGATTAGATGTTGAGCAAAAATAGATTTTGTATTAGGGTTTCACATTTCCCGTAGAAATTCAAATCCCGGGAAGCCGGGATAAAAAATATCAAATTCCCGGGATCCCGGGAAATCCCGGGAAACGCTAAAAAGCTAGATTTTTCTAATTGGGTGGTAGAAAAATGTGTAAAATTAAAACAGCACAAAAAATGCGCTATTGATTTTTATATTTTCATTATTTTTAATTAGAAAAACTTCAAAAATTAAATAAAAAAGAATACATAAAAACAAAACAAAAATAAATTCATAATACTAATTTTTAAACAATTTTTTAAAAAAACTAGGTTGTCAATGGCGCCATCACTCAATTTTGTCCGAATTTTCGTGACGAAACGTCCATTGAACCATCCGTCCAAGAGAACCATTAAACATAAATTAAGAGAAATGAAGCGTTAGGTAGATTTCTCAGAAAAATCTACCTATTTTAAGTTTGATTGGTTTTAATTTGTTGTGTTTATATGTGTCAAAAAAACCATACAAAAAAACCATGATACCATATGTGTCAACAAAAATATTTTCCTAATTTTGAACGAAATTAATTACTACAGAGGGAAAAGAATTAAAAACTACTCGATTTTCGAGTGAGAAAACTTTTAATATCTTTGAAAAAAGTACAAAAAAATGTTAATAAAAATTAGCGGGATACCCGGGATCCCGGGGTGAAATCTCGGGAAAACGGGATGAAAATTTACCCCCGGGATCCCGGGGAAAACGGGATCCTGGGATCCCGTTTGAGAAACCCTATTTTGTATTAAGAATGTTTTTTCTTTTAGGTAAATCTTCCGAAAATCTTTTTATAAATTTTCTAACTGTTTTGAATTTTGATTTAATATTTTATCAATAATATCTGGGTTAAATCCGTTTTTAATGGCTATTAATTTAATTGTGTTTAATTCATTCTGGAAATTTAAATGATTCATTGGAATAGTAAGTAATCTATTTACAAATGAATTATAAGCTGACATTTTTTGAGAATATGGATGGTGCGAGCTAGAGATAATTGTAATATCAGTTGTAGTAGGTTTTCTAAAAATTTTAAACTCAAAATTGTTATTATTTTTTGATATGGTTAAATCTAAAAAATTTAACATGTTGTCTTTTTCAATTTCAAGAGTAAATTGTATCTTTTTGTTAATTTTGTTCAAATAATTTTTGAAAATTTCAATTTGCCGAGAAGTTCCATTAAATAATAGCAATATGTCATCAACGTATCTTGAATATGAAATACAATAGTACATTATGATGCTAGGACGTAAAGCTAAAGATTTTGGACGTATGAGTTGTTTATTCTAAATTAAAATTATAAATGCATAAATTTTGAAATAAAAATATGTGGAACAAGTTACCTTTGACAAAATATTTGTTATTTTTTCCAAATTATTGTATAACTATGACAATAAATGATGTTTATGTTGGATTGGATGTTTTAATTGGAACTGTTTTAATTGCAACTGTTTTAATTGGATTATGAAATTTTGAATTTAGAGGTTGCTTTGATAAAAATTTCTATTTTTTATAGAATTTAAGCAAATACAAATGTTTTTTACTTTTTTGGATATAGCTATGACAACAAAATATATGGTTAATAAGTGACACTTTAAGGCCACAAATCACAGTAATAAAGTAACACTTTAATATATGGGCGAATGAAAATGTATATTATTGTTCTGATTGAAGTCAGGATAAAATATGTGTTTTCAACTATTAGTAAAAATTGCTTCGAATACTAATAGAATTAAAAATTACAACTGATAACAACTACTTTTATTCATATAAACGTAAATCACTTAAGCCGTACAAATTCATGTGAAAATCACCGTAACTACAACACTGTGATAAAAACTCATAAAAAATGAATAATAAATATCTTTGCCAAAAATTTCTATTTAATTTCAAAATATACATGCAATTCTTTTTATATTTTGTTGTTATTTACATAAATTTTATATTTATCTCAGATTTTTTTATTCCACAATATTTTCCTATTCTCTATGCTATATAGCTGTGAGTGTTATTAGAATAGTCTTTTCTATTTTAAATATATAGGAAAATCTTGATTTGCATATTATTTTTGTATAAATTTTATATAGATACATAAAGTAAAATAAAATTATTGAAGCTTCATGTTTTGGGGAAATGATCATGTGGATGAAAATGATGATAAATAAAAAGAAACATAATCGATTTTACATGTTTATTTTTGAACTAAATTAGGGTTTGGAGCATGATGTTATAAATAATATTGTGGCTTTTTTAATCAAAATGAAAATGAAATGATCCTAAGCTTAAGCATGAACTTGGGTTGGCTTTTATAAAAAGGTTGTGTTTGTTTACTTTACCATTCCCATATGATGTATAAAAGCAAACTTTATATTGATTTCATTAATTAATTTACAAAGAAAATTTTATTTCCACATATATAATTACATTTATGTTGTTTGCTAAGAAAATTATTTTGTTCTCTTCCAAATGTTAATACCAACTTTATTTGTATGTTTTTTCCATAATAATAGTATGTATTATTATATTGTTTTCTAACCTATAGATTAATGAACTTAACCTATTGTCTAACGAAAATTATCATTATTCAAATAGTATGATTCAATTGGTCAAATTGTTTTGATTGTATTAAAATTAATTTTCAAATTATAATCACAATGGCTTTGCTACGTTTTGTCCAAAAATCAAATTTCAAGTTAAATTCTCTTATTTCCTTTAGTTGAATTTGGTTGATTGAATAGAATGGGGGTGTTTTATCATCAGGATTTTTTTTAATCAGAGATTTGATGTCTCAAATAAAACAATAAAAATTTATTGTTTTAATTGTAGAAAATGTTACTATTTTATAAAATACATAATTCTTTGTGCGAGTACCTCGCTCGAATTTTAAACTTTTGCTTGAGAATAATCTAATACATTAAACATTTATTGGTTAAACTACTATTAATATGAAATAGAAACATTTTTCTACGCAAATAAAGTAAGTTAGGATTTGGTGTCAGGTGACAAGGGTTTGCAAATTAACCGACATTTTTAATTACCGGTAATACGGTAAAGAAACTATTTAAAAATGGCTAACCGGTAATATACCGAAATAATAAACTTTGATCTTATTATTTCAATGAATCAGTTTAAACCAAGTATTTATAACTTTAATAGTAATAATAAATAGTAACACATTTGAGAAAGAAAATTTAAATCTTGAAACTTTTCTAGGTTTTGGTAATTAAAATATTGGCGGAAGAAACACATTGTCTCTAAAGTGTTATCATTCAAGTTCGACCCTATTTTAGTGCATATCAGACTAGTTGCTGCAAACGCAAACTCGAATTAGACATTGGTTGTTTGAATAGTAAATAATTTATTAAAATCTTTCTCGTAATATTTTTCCGCGAATGTTTTGTTCTTGGAAAAAGTCAATTTAACTTTTAATAATATTTGTGAATCTTTTCAGTACTGCTTTCAACAAAATGTTTATTCATTTGTACTTTGCAGCTTTTTTGTTATTGTTAATTCTGATAATGCTAATATGGACGCAGTTGGTCGATCACTGAAAGTGAATACTTCGGAATCTGAGCTTCCAGTTCCTTTTTTTTTAAATTTCTATATTAATTTATTTAAAACATTTTGTTTTTCAGTTGTATTTGATCTATTGTATTGCCAAGTACATATACATATGTTTTGTAAAATATTTTTTTACAAAATCGTTAAATTCAAGTAATATGCCTAGATTAAACGATTTTCTCAAAATAAAACTTCACATAACAGATGTCTGTAATAGAGCATTCTAATCCGAATATTCGAGTATTCGAATATCCGATTAATTTGGGTATATTTCAGGTATTCGTTGTTCGAATATTTATACGCGAATATTCGAAAATTTTTTATCTCCCAAAATATAATGGTTTTGAATCCCTTCATTTCTTTTTCAAACTTCGTAACTAAGAAAATTCAATATTTTAAGGGTAAAAATTTTATTACAAAAAGTGCTTGACCTATAAACTCCGCTTAATATTGCAGTCAAAGAACTTAGCGAAAAAAATTCAACACATTCCAATTCGATTGGAAAAATTAGTGTATTTTTTTTCATAGTGTCTTTTTTTTCGAGGCATAATGAATCTGATCTCATCCGAAATATATATGTTTTTTATTTGTGTATTTTTTTTCATAGTGTCTTTTTTTTCGTTTGAGATTTGAATGTATGAGTATGTATTATGAAATATTTACGCTTTAGGGCGTAAAATAGTAATTTTACCCATTGTTATTTGGATTGGAAAAGTTAGCCTGCTTTACACCCGATTTTTGAATCGTAAAATTGTATTTTACTGTATACTCGTACAGAAAACTTTTACTTAATGCTGTCAAATAATAAAATTTGACATGGTCCTGCGATCCTATATTTCATGAAAGGATGGAAACATAAAAGTAAAATAAGAGGTATAAAGAGCAATTTTTTTTAAAATCTTGCTGAAACAATAATTGGGTTGCCAGTATCCCAGCTAGTGGCATATTCTTCACTGTCTTTTACATTAAATTAAGCCCTATAATATAGAGTAATATGGAAGCTCTTTTCTTATAGAAAACAATAGTGGCCCATCATCAAGTAATATTGCTATTGTTGACTGAATAGAGTTCATCCACAGCACCTCTTAAGGTATCACCTTGGCTAGAAAATATTTCACTGCTATTGCCAATGGTATGTGATATCTCACGTTAACTCATATATAAATAACATGGACTGGAGTACGCGAGTTGTCAGACCAGTAGATTAAAATAAAAACAATTACAAATTGTCAAAAACTGATTTCTCCATGCATCAGTAACCATAAATTAGCGCTAAAATATCTAATTTGCTAATGTCAAATCACTGGTTTTGTCAGTGGAAAAAAGTAAACAAATAATATATATCTATAAGCACAAACCTAGCTACCAATGTCTTCTATTGAATACAACCATACAGTATATGTATTTCTTTGACTTTTATGTTTCTTTCATCTTTAATTCATGATCTATAGTTAGATTACTTTACATTTAATCCACTTTCATAATCAATTTTACTTTACGTAATGAAAAAAACCCAATTTGAATAATCGTATCCATTCTCTGTAATGTTTAATATTTTCATTACTTCTTAACCTAAAAATACGAAAATACATGCAAGAGTAAGAGTTTTTTTTATTCAAATCGTTTATTAAGGGATCTTTAAATCATCAAAATTGAATTTAAATTGTGAATAAACTTCAAAGGAAGAAACAAAAGGAAGAGAAAAACAAAAGACGAACTCTCGATTTCTTCTGATGATTTCATTTTTGATTGATTTCAAATTAATTGAGTCTTCTCCTTTTAAATTTCAATATTGTATTGGAATTTTCTTTAATTTTGGATAAATTTTCCGGTATTTGCTTAATAATTTTTTTAAAGTTCCTTGAAAATCTGTTTGTATTCAATCAATGATGTACATATAAGAGTTATTGAAATATTTTTTTGGTTAATATTAATTATTTTCTAAATGAAAGAACAAAGGGTATTAACTAATTGACTCTATTTTATTTTTAAAGTTTTTTACAAATAATTTGCTTCAATACCAATCATTCTTTAATTTTAATTAATGCTTTAAAATAAATGCGATGTTAGTGATTTTGATTTAGTTGGTTATTTTTAATTACATATAGCGAATTAAAGATTTAGGTTTTAAAATGAATATACAAAGCAAAATATGGCATTTTTCTTTTTATTAAAGCTTTACAATTAAATTATCCTACTAGTTAATAGAACGCGCTTTAAGCATTGCAAAGAAATAGTACATTGTTTTTCTGTATGGCAATTTTTATGTTCACATCATCATAATATGAAAAATTACAATCATGTCATTTGAAATTTCATACAAAACACAAAGTATTATTTTAAATTAATTCAGGGGTACGTTCAAAAACTTTAATACAGGCAAATATTTAATGCACCAATCAAAACACGCATTAAAATATTTAATAACTATAGTTAAATAATTATTGAATGATGTTCATCAAGTAAAATATTCATACACAAATACTAATACAATCTGTCAAAACCGTATGTCAGAATGATTGAATAAAATTAGAACCGGAAAAATTAAAATCTAAGACACAAATTATTAAACATATTGTTATAGAAACTTGCATTTCATTCAGAATATAAAAAATATATATGCTGCAATTTCAAAATAAATTGAACTGTCAATTTGACATCGTCAAATTTTAAATATTGCTTATGTTTATGTTTGTGTATTTAATTTTTAACTTTACTCATGAGCACATTTAATTTTTTAATAAATGTGGGTGGAGACTAGTTTATTTCTGAACGAAAACAGCTGTCAAAAAGTTAAATATTAACTTTACTATTTCTTTTTTGAAGGACCGCATTTAAATATCATTTAAATATATTTAAATACAGTAAAGTTTTTTAACGAACCCCAGTAATAATTTTTTAAGGGTGACATTAATTGGAAATAATTTTCAAAAAAATTATGCAAATTTATCACTGATCCAGGGCAATTCGTTTAGAAAATCGTTTAACGAATTAACAAAATAATTATCCTTTAACAAAAAATTTTAAGACATATATTAATTTAAAATTCTATTAATTCATATTTCTGTAAAAAATATTAAATATGCGTTTGATTGATTTGATTTATCAAATTCAATCATGTCATTATATTTCAAAGAATTTCGTTGTTTGAAATTCAAAAAAAATATATTAATATAAATTGTTTATTTTATTACAGTTAGATAATACTAATTTGCTTATCAAATATTAAAGATTATTTTGTTGATGAAAACTTGTGAGTAGTTAAACTCAAATAACTGGATGAATAAAAAGAATTTTTCAATGAATTTTCTAATGATTATATGTATATATCAAGTATAATATACACATTATTCATATGTGAACCTTCCTTTTGTGGTTTTTAAAAAACATTATCCCAAAAACCCCCACCGACACTTGTTTCTCTAAAAATGTTACGCGGGGTCTATGGTCACAAAAAATGGTTGTTCGTAAAAATCTTAGAAAATTTCCTAAAACTTACTTTTTTCGTTCGGAATTCGGTTTTCGAGATGATTCGATTTAAAGAGTTGTGAGGTACTGAATTTACTCCTTAACTGTGGCGAATATTTGAAAATAAACATAGAATTCGCCTTAAAATATTTGAAAATTTACATAAAGATGCAACTTTTTAATTCACATTTTTTCGAAAACCGTTAGTCTATGGAACAAAAGTATAGTTCAGGACATAGAGATAAAAAAATTGATCAGCTTCGGCAAAATTTCCAGAAAGCTAGATTTTCGTATGAACCGTACCTTCTTTATATGGTTCTAAACAGTATCTCAAAAATGTCCATCGATACATTACATGTGCCGTTTAAAATGTTGCGCGAGGTCCAAGGTCACAAAAAATCTTTTTTCTCAAAAATCTTTTAAATGTGACTTTTATTGACAAAATAATAGAGGTTTTAAAATTTGTAGCTTAGATAATTTCCCACAACAAACGCTGTAATACTTTTTCTCTGTAAGACTAACGGTTTTCGAGAAAACTCAATTCAAAAGTTGTAGAAAGTCGAATTTTTGTAATATAACATAGAATGTGGCTAAAAGTATTTGAAAATTTACAGATAAAAGATACAACTTTTAAATGACATTTTCTCGAAAACCGTTAGTTTAACGAAAAAAGTACTACCATGTCTTTTGTAGAAAACTTTTTAAGCTACAGATTTTCAGACAAATATTTTTTTGAAAAAAATCACCGTGAACACCGCGTAACCTTTAACCGCATAACATTTTTAGCGGCAAATGTATCGGTGGAATCTTTTGGGATATTGTAAAAAACCTCTAAAGGAAGGGTTCAGAAAAAACAAAACCAAAACAAAAATTCAGTTTCCTCTAATCTTTGTCCGAAGTTGACCAGTTTTTTCGAAAGATAATTCTTTTAATTATTTAGTTAAGTTGGCTAAAAAATTTATAAACGAATTTTCTTTGACCGGTGATAAATTTGCACAGTTTTTTATATAACTCTTCAATCAAGTGGCGTTGATAAGGTCCCGGACACCTACGACCTTGCACTATTGACAATCCCATCACTTTCGAAACTATGACAAAAAATTTCGAATTCCCACCGCCCTATAATTATCACGCATATTTTTTGTTTCACAGAAATACGAATTAATGAAATAATAGTTATTTATTTATCTAGAACGAAAAGTGAAACTTTAAAGTACGAGCTAGTTGTTTACGGTCAAGGCGTCTAGCCGAGGCCAAAATTACTAGTGAGTACCTTTAAAAATACTTTTCGTTTGAGGTAAATACAAAATTTTATTTCATACTGAAAATTTATTAAAATAAATTGAAATGAGTTTTAAATTTTGCTCAAAAAGTTGAACTTTAACGTCCTAGGACTTTATAAAATTTTATAAAGTCCTTGGACGTTAAAGTTCAACGTTTATGGTACAAAAAGTTGATCTTTAACGTCCTAGGTCTTTATAAAATTTTATAAAGTCCTAGGACATTAAAGTTCAACTTTTTGTACCATAAATAATCCGAAAAATGTCGTTTTAGATATCAGTATGAAATAAATTAATAAATGTCTTAAAATTTTTAATAAAGACAATTGATAATTAAATGATTGAAGTTTTACACATTTAGCAATTGTATGAATTTTTTATTAATTTCGCGAAAATGTTTTTATGTTTTATTGAAAAATATTAGACAAAACTAATAATGAATTTGATGAATCATTTAATGGTTTAATTGTGTAATTATTATAAAATTGTATTGAATGAATTAAAGAATATAACTTCATGAAGTAGATATTTCTTGTGAATGAATTGGTCAAAAATTAGAACTAAATAAGTTTCAAACATTAAGATTTAGATAACGAATCTAAATGTTTGAAACATTAAAATATTTTATTAAAATTTTAGAAAACTTTATTTGAATCATATACATTTCCAACTTATATATGTAATTCAAATTAGATGTAAATGTGACTTTATTTTTTATTATTACACATTTTTATTTAACTTGAGATGAGACAGTTGTGTGGGGTTGAATTTTGTCATAAATTCTTCAGCAACTTCCCATTATGTGATTAGTCTCAAATTTAAAAAACAAGTTTGTTGAACCAGTCTGTACGCGTTTCTAAAAGTTTTAGATTAAAAAACTTAAAAAATTAAAAAAAAAATTCAATTTTGTAATAATTTTTTCTCCATCTATAAAAGCTTCAGCATTTATATGAAAATCCATAAGATCTGAATGATCCGTTTCTCATGTTGGAATCTTGCTAAAACTAAGTATATCATTAAAACAGAGGAGATATTACACATTTTTGTCATTTTAATGTGGAAAATGCACTTAAATTGTAAATAATGAGTATAAAAATTAAAGCATTACCTACATACATTTTTTTTGTTCATAGCTTCCCTTCATATATTCATAATATTCTATTATTCATCCATCAGTTAATACTTAATAGATGCGCTCGTAGTTAGTCTAAAGAAATTTTTTATTGTAAGCACATAAAAAACGAAAAAATTATGACACTTCCGTACACATTTTAGAAAAATTTTAATTCGCCTTTGTGATCTTCAATATTTAATTATTTGCATAATCCAAGTTCAGAATTTAAAATATTGATCATAGTACAAAAAGTTGATCAAATGTTATAAAAAAAAATATTTATGGAAATAGGCGCGCCATTTTATATTTAATAATAGAACTTAAAATTAAACGGACTAAAATTTTACACTGGATATTTTAATAACATAATTACAATTGCAATAGTGCAATCAATTACTACATTCAGCTATTGCTTTATATAAAAGTAATATAAACCCTGAATACAAAATAAATTAAACACATTAAAATTACTTTAAAATTCAAAAGAATATTAAATCTTTAGTAATGAATTTTGATGTGGCAGGGATGTACTTTAGTGATTTAATTATGTTTGAGCCATAATGACTGAGAATGTATCGAAAGCAACGAATTGGGCGAAAAATAAAAACAAATTTTGGAGGGAGCATAAAAAACGAAACTTCCAAAATAGAACACAATTTCTGCACTTGAATAAACTGGAAACAAAAATTCAAACATTTCTAAACTAAAGCATCAAACTAAGTCGATTTGATGAACAACAAGTTAGACAAAAATACCTGAGAACAAAAAACATTTTACACAAAAAATTTCAAATTTATCAAAATTAAATTTTGAAATTCTCTTGAAAAAAAAATCCGAAAAATAAAATAACTTTTACAAAGAAAAAATAATCTTGAAAACAAAATTCCAAAAAATATATATACAGTGGTGAGTTGAAGGTTGGTAACTGGGCTGTCGAGTGTTGAATCAAATCTAAAGGTTTCAAAACCGATTTTCAAGTTCAAGAGTTTCCGGTTCAAGAGAGTCCAGTTCAAGAAAGAGAGCAGATAAAATTTTTTTAAAACGAAACATTCAAAATATCAAAAAAAATTGTTTAAAAATTCAAAAATTACAAAAAAATTATCAAAAATTACCAAAAACATTCACAACAATCAAAAAAAATAAATCCAAAAATTAAAATTGACAAAAAAATTAAAAATTTACAAAAAGCAAAATTTTTCAAAAATGAAATGTACAAACATTTGACATCTAAAAATTAAAATAAATGCTTTTCAAGAAAATTAATAAAAATTATTTAAAAATTTGAAATAGCCTAACTTACAAAATTTATTTAATAAACATTAAAAAAAAACATCCTCAATTTAAAAATAAATATAAAAATTACAAAAATATAAAAAAACTTCCAAAAATTCCAAAACTTATAATAATTTATTCAAAACTTAAAATTAAAAATTTACAAAAATTAAAATTTTCAAAAAAAACCATACAAAAACAATTAACAAAAAAATTTTCAAAAATTATTATAAAAATTTTCAAAAGAATCGAAAAAAATTTAATACAAATTATTTAAAATTGTGGGACTTAAAATTACAAGAACATTTGTCTAAAATTATATAAAAAAACAAAACTTTCAAAAATAAATTTCAAATTATACCAATTTTATAGATTCAAAAAAAACTCAATAATAAGTACAAAATTAAAACTTACAAAAAAAATTTAAATAACTACAAAATATTTTAAAAAAATTTAAGAATTACAAAAAAACTTACTTAAAAAAACTTCCAAAAATCTATATAATTTAGATAAAACTAAATTCTAAATGGATTTCCAAAAAAATTATTTATCAAAGTATTCCAGAAATATTTTCTAAAAAGAATTATTTAAAATTATGAAACTTAACATAACCGAAAATTTTCTAAAATAAATAAAAACACAAAAAAAAATATTTCAAAACTTACACAAGCTATAATTCAGTAAACTATTACTAACAAAAATCAAAAATTAGCTAAAATTCTAATTTGCCCAATTGTAATTCTCAACGAATAAAAAATTAAACAACTAACACAAACTTAAAAGTTACAAACCAAAAAAAATATTCAAAATTCTTAACACTACAAAAAAGTATACAAAACAAATACACAAAAATTTTAATTTCCAAAAAATTTAATAATTACATAAAAATTTATGAGTTACTAAAATTCAAAACGAAATAAAAGTTAAAAAAAAACACTTGAAAATACAAAAATTACAAATATTTCCCAAAATTCAACAAAACTCAAAGTTCTTAAAAATACATCAAAATTCTAAAAATTCAACCAAATTATTTCAATATTTTTCAAAAAAAATTAGGGCAGAGTTGTGACTTGTGACTGGTCAAGAAACCGATCCGAAAAAACTAGGTGGTGATAAAAAATTTAATTAAAGGGCTTTTGACTGTTCAGGCGACAGTCCGAAAAGCAAACACATGAGATCTAGCTATGGCTCAGAAAGCCAAGGGCTAGCATCTTCCAACATGTGTTCCCCTGGCGATTCAATACCAACATCCAAACAGCATGTAAGGAGAAAAAGTTGTTAGTCTGGTGTTCCTTGGATGCAACATCCTCCGTGGCACGAAGGACAGACGAATACATCTCTGTTAACGTCCACGAACATTACACCCAACAACACCCTTACAGGCTTTCTAACAAAAAATTGAAGGCAATGGTAAAACAGTTTAAATGAGCATAGCATTATAAAGTTTTAGTTCTGCCGAGGATCCAGATACTAACGAAACATTCGCAGGGTGGGATGGTATTAGCGGAAACCACCAATAACCAACAAGGTCCATCAGCTGCTTGTTCCGTCATCCGCGACCTCCTGCACAAAACAAAACTTTACTGTAAGTCGGAGTTCGCGGAAGCGTAAAGTCCCGATAAGCATTAGCCTGAAGGACTAAAACTCACTCCTGCGGTGAGTTATGATCTACTTATGATGTATTTTCTGTGAAATAACGTGGTCAACTTATTTTTGGGTAAAATTATATAACTAAAAACTCTAAAATAAATAAAATAAGTGAAATAAACTATTAAAGTCTCCTGTTAGAGATTAATAATAGTATACATTTGTTCTTTTTCTATATTTCATGGGCCATCCACTTTTATTTTATGTAACAAATGGGAACGGAAAACTGTTTATCTATCGAAAATGTTAAGAGTCAAAAATCTAATATTTGCATCTCTGCCAAGATGAATACTATTTAAAATTTTTTTTCCTTACAATTTCAAAGAAAATATAATTATAAAAGACATAACGTTTTTACGAACATATCGTTTGTTTCTTTGCTACATAACATTGTGTCAATGCAAAATATATTTTCTACTTTTTAGTTCGTTTTTCAAAAAGTGTGTTTTTTTATTTGGTGTTTGTACATGTTCATTATATTGTTGATTACTAGATGTTATTTCAATCTAAATCTTTAACCACGATGTTTAAGGAAGGTTTCAAGAACTTCAATTTCTGTATTTAGCCTCGAAAATATAATCTCAAGAAACTCTTGAAAACATTTTCAAATCATGAACAATCGGATTTATCTTTTTCAATAAATAAATTATATAACTTTATACGAATTGGTTTTTAATTTTTCCCATGAGCGTACTATACTTTATATTTTCAAACATTTACTAAAGTTTTATATTTAATTTTATTATACTCTATTCCAAGTAATGGAAATCAATTGTTAATTTCAAGATTTTTTGAGATAATTATAAAACAAGAGCTATATAAAACAAATCAACATGTCATCTGGGAAAACTAATTCATAACTCTTGTCAATTTTGCTAGTATGTATGTATAATAAATTTGCAACGTATATTGGCATGTGTAAATATATTGTTTTAGATACTTAAAAAGTTGTAAGGAGAATTGATTTGAGTTTGCTTTAGAGTGCTGCTACAAACAATTGTAAATGTCAGTAAAAAATTTAGAAGAAGGATATTGACTCGTTTTTTTGAGACCCTTTCATCTAAACCAAAGCAATAATGTATACGTATCGTGTTTTCGAAGTCGTGTAAAGTTAACTAAACGAGCTGTTATATAAGTTTGGAAATTGTAGATTGTATTACTAGCGCGAATGCGTTTTCCAAACAAGAGTTAGTTAATCACTCGCGTTTGGAAAACGTATTCGCACTAGTAATACACACTAGTTTTTGTAACAAATGCATAAAATTTATAAATATTTATTTAGGGTCATTCCAAAGTGACTAACGTCACATTTATACCGAAATTCACAACTTTTTTTCCTTAAAACTAAAATAGTAAAGATTATTTTAAGCACTTGTTGACTTTTTAAAATGTAAATCGAGTTTATTTATCTAAATCAGAAAGCTTTTTTATTTAAATTAAAATTTTTAGATATTTTTTAAATAAAAATTTAAATGTGACTAACGTAACACTTTTTATACCATTAAATTAACACCTAAATTATGAACTAAAATTCTCTAGATGTTGAAAATGTACATAAAATTTATTGATAAGTTTCTGCAATGTAATTAATGTGTTTTTTAAAAAAGCCAATAACTTTTTAAAAAATATGTTAGTTTTTCATAAATTGACGCTTTTGATTTAAATGATGTGTGACTAACGTAACGTGACTAACGTAACACAAAAGAATTCATGTATTTAGAATGCTCACCGCATTTATTTGGAAAGCAAAGCAGTCCAATTCAGACACTCCAAACTTTAGCTTATAGAAAATAAAAAGTCTAAAACAATTCAGTTTATTATATTTGTGCTATGCTAAATTCTTTGTAGATATATTTTAATTCGTATATTAAGCCTTTTTTACAACCATGTGCTTAATTCCATTCTAAACAAAATAACTATATTGGAATTTTCACAGTTGTTGCCATATCTTATAGTAAAATATATGAAAAAAAAAATAATAGGTCACAGTTACAGTTTTGTGAAGAAAAAAAATTTAGCTTGAAGGTTGACTTTAAAATGGAATGACCCTTTAGTTATTAATTTAATCATTTATTTAACAAACTCATAAACAAATTTAATATATTTAAATAATTAAAGTGCGCCATCTTAGTTGTGATAGTTGTAAATTATAGTAATTCGCTGCTAAATTGTACTAAACTGTTAATATTTAAAAAAAATAAACATAGCAATCCAGCTACATACAATTAGGATTAAAAAAAAAATAGTAATCCACGTACAATTTTGACAACTGGTTTTTTTGAAAACCCAAAATAATTGTTTTTTCTTGCAATTCAAACTATTTTGGGTTGTGTTTAAGTAGTTTTTACTATATGGTAAGTTATTTAAGTTATTATTTTCTATTTTGGGACTATAAAAATAATTTATTTAGGATAGACTTAACTACAAATCTCACATGCAGGCGGCGTGCGTGCCAGACTTACAAAATAATGTTTACACAATCACTCGATTTTGCATGTTTTACTGATTCGCAATAGATTCGTAAACATAGTAAACTTCGTTCACAAATCACAGGTTGGTAAGTAATTACTTACCGATCATGCAGCCGAGTGTGAATAAAAACGATTTTTATTTAAATAATAATGTAGTTCTATTTACTAGCTTCAACTTTAAATAATATTCTTTTAAAAATATTGCAATTAAAAGATTTAAAAGCAATTTACATATTTTAAAAAAATATTCGATGAAAGTTAAATTTGCAACAAAAAATCCTAAACAATTATGATGAAACGCAAAGCTTACTATGTATTTTGAAAATGTTATACCCGGAAGTAAATAATTTATATGATGATGTTTATCATGTGCAACATGAGCTTTTTCTTGTACTGGTTGACAGCATTATCACTTAGTATGTGTATTCTGTGTATGTTTCAATTCTGATTTCGGTGTTTCTGCAAAAGGGTTTAACAATCATCCTTCCATATCTCATGCGTTTGTTCAAAGCAAGCTTTTGCCTTGCTTACATTCCTCAGATATGGCGGGAAACTAACGTTGTTTTTATACACAAGCCAGGAAAAATACCATATGAAGCCAAATCATACAGACCTATAAGTCTTATATCTTTTCTTTTAAGAACAATGGAAAAGATGTTGGACTATCACATCCGTCATGTATGCCTTAAACAAAACCCTCTCAACTCTAGCCAGATCGAGAAATATACTGAAACAGGTTGCACAAAATGTTGAAGGAAATTGAGAGCACCCTTAACTACAAGGAGGCACTTGTATATGCATTCATGGACATACAAGGAGCCTTTGACAATGTTCACTTCAATGCTATCATTGAAATGGCTACAGCTACAAAGAAAAATATAAACACGCATATCATTGCGTGGATTATCAAGATACTACAAATTCGGAAGAAAACAGCTACACTAAGTGATTATTCAGTGACTGTTACTGCATCTAGAGGCTGCCCGCAAGGGGGCGTGCTCTCTCTCCTGCTTTGGCTAATGGTGGCTGATTATCTCCTTACCAAGCTAAATGATTCCGGCTTTAACACGGTCGGCTATGTCGACGACTTGGCAGTCATGGTTAGAGGGAAACATTACTCCATTGTAGCTGGTCGAACCCAGACAGCTCTTAATCTTGTACCGAAGTGGTGCAACAGATTGGGACTCTCGATCAACCCTCAAAAAACAAGCATTGTCGTTTTCACAAACATGAGAAACTTTAATTTCATTTCTCCTGTTCTAAACGGTGATCCAATACAAACATCAAAAGAGGTTAGATATTTAAGTGTGATCCTGGATAGCAAACTAACGTGGAACTCACCCCCGGAAATATATCTCCGGTAAGGCAAACAAAATTTTCTTCACATGCAGAAACCTGTTTGGGAAAACATGGGGTCTTAGCCCAAAAATGGTACTTTGGTTGCACCAAAGTATTATAAAACCAATTCTAACATATGCAGCTTTAGTTTGGTGTCCTAGAACGTGCAAAATAGCTGCTAAAATATGTTAACAAAAATACAAAGGCTTGTGTGGCTTGGTATCACAGGTGCTTTCATAACCACGCCAACGTCAGCAATGGAGATTCTTCTCAAGCTTTCTTAATTGCACCCACTTGTAAAATCTGTATCGGTGTTGAGTGTTCATAGACTGCAGCTCACAGAAGGGTTTTAGCTGGGTAATCTAACCGGACACCTTAAAATCTTTTCTGAGTTATAATCTGAGCTGCATACATCATACATACCATATTTTGGATTGAAACAAGAAGACTAAGATCAAAAACATTAGATTTAGATAGCCACTTTGATATTGGCCAGAGATCGTATTAAAAACTACATACGGTCCCTGCAACATAACGCAAGCATCTAGTACACAGATGGTTCTCAGACCAATGTGGAACCATTGAACACAGGCGCAGGAGTATTTGGTCCTAGAAGAAAACGAACGGTTGCCTTAGACACCACAACAACAATTTTTCAAGCCGAAATTTTTGCTATTAGCAGTTGCGCTTTTCTATGTGCGAAAAGACAATACCAAACTATTGAAATATATACTATCTCTGACAGCCAAGCAGCACTCTTGGCACTAAAATCTACGTGCTTTGATTCAGAACTGGTATTGGGAATGTTACCAAAATCTACTAAAAGTCTCCTGCAATAAAAGAGTCACACTTGCGTGGGCACCCAGCCACACAGGCATACAAGGAAATGCTATTGCTGATGCTTTAGCAAAACAAGATGCCAGCAAAAAGTTTGTTGGACCGGAACCATGCTTCGGAATGGCTAAGTCGCTCATATCCAAACATGGTAACAGGAACAAAATGCTGAATTATGGAGAAGTAGAGAGGGACTAGTACACTCCAAGAAGTTTCTAGGTAACCTCCATGTTTCACCCTTAAAAACAATCGACTTAAACAGAGAATCTCTAAGAACTTTAACGTGAGGCGTTACTGGACATGGTCCTTTAAACCACCATCTTAACGAAATCGGCCTTGTTGTTTCCGGCAGGTGTAGATTCTGCTACTCGGACGCAGAAACGATGGAACACGTCATTGACAGCTATCCTGAACTCTCTTGGCACAATACAACCCACTTGGTCGTAGAAGACTAACACTTCCACTGCCACAACACGTCACTCCAATTGAGCTAATTAATTTTATTAAAAGTCTCAACGGCAAAAACGGGTTTTGGAAATACCTCGTTTCTTATGCTTTAAATGGTATCCGCATATATTATAAAAAGTATGTAAATATTTGCTACAAATTAGGTCTTATGTGTTTTATGTTAATTAACCGGTTTTACGATAGAACACGAAGAGTGCAGAGTTCAATTAAATTATTTACTAAAGAAAAAACCTATCTTATTCAGTGGCGTAGCGACATAGGGGTTTGTTGGGGTTCAAACCCCCCCCATTGAAATTTTAAAGTTTCTGTAATCTAGAAGAATTGCTCTAATATTCTAATATTAAGATTTTTTCCCTGGTATCTTACGAATGAATTGAACAGTTGCTTTCTTTTCGTTCCTCAGAACCCCCCCCTTCTCTCTTCCTGTCAGGCCTGACGCCAAGGGAGAGTTTTGGGGGTTGTGACACCCAGTGGCGTAGCGACATACGGGTTTGTTTGGGTTCAAACCCCCCCCATTGAAATTTTAAAATTTCTGTAATCTATAAGAATTGCTCTAATATTCTAATATTAAAATTTTTTCCCTGGTATCTTACGAATGAATTGAACAGTTGCTTTCTTTTCGTTCCTCAGAACCCCCTCCTTCCCTCTTCCTGTCAGACCTGAAGCCGAGGGGGGCTTTGGGGGTTGTGACACCCTCCCAAGAATTTTCCCATTCGGCAAATTCGGCATTTTTACTAAAAGAATTTTCCAATTCGGCAATTTTACGATTTTATTAAAGTTAAGTTAAGTTTATTAAAGTTATTTAAGCAAACATTTAAATTTTCGCAGCGATTCCCACTTTTTGCTCAGTATCACTTATTTATTTTCTTTGTCATTCGGCAAATTACGATTTTAAAATCTTTACGGCAACTCGACTTAAAATAGCCGAAGCAGAAAAATCTGGATGAATGACTAATACATTTTTAAATAAAATCAATAATTTATATAAATAAATTATTGTAATTATAATCAACGGAACAAACTTTTTTGGTATATATTTATTATAACATGTTTCGAATGTAAACATTAATCGTCAGATTACCAAAATCAGGCGTAGCGATATACGGGTTTATTCGGGTTTAAACCCCCCCATTGAAATTTTAAAGCTTCTGTCTTCTAGAAGAATTGCTCTAATATTCTAATATTAAGATTTTTTCCCTGGAATCTTACGAATGAATTGAACAACTGTTCAATTCATTCGTAAGATTCCAGGGAAAAAATCTTAATATTAGAATATTAGAGCAATTCTTCTAGAAGACAGAAACTTTAAAATTTCAATGGGGGGGTTTAAACCCGAATAAACCCGTATATCGCTACGCTTTCTTTTCGTTCCATAGAACCCCACCCTCCACTATGTTGTCATAGTGATAGCACACATGCTCACTAGCACACATACACAAAAAGTTGACTGCCAGCTGCATGCCACGATGTGTACTATAAGTAGTACTATCAGAACCACCTCTTAACCTTGGCCCTGTGTTAAGCAATATCGCTCCACCTGCACTCAGACGCTCTAATTTTAATATCTTGGATGTCTGGGACACCTCCTGGCATCATAAATACAACTGGCCTTTCTATTACTAACCCGACTTCTACCCAACCTGGTTTCGATCTGCCACGTCATACCTGGACTACACTAAACCGAATAAGAACGAATCATGGACGTTGTGCTGATTCTTTCTACCTGTGGGGCATTTCAGAGTCCCCTGAGTGTGACTGCGGCGATCCACAATAAACCATAAAACACATTGCAACTGTGGCGACATCTAAGACATCCATTTGGCAACTCCCGATGTAGTAGCATGGATAGACTCGCTCGATGTAAACATCTAATATTCAAATGTACTGCCCAATGTTCAAATATTTTACTTTTTACTTTTTTACTAAAAGACGCGCAATCAAATTGAATGTAAGTTCATTTAATGTGTATCCATGCTTTGTTTTAGGTAGATTTCATAGAAGAGTCTACCTATTTTAAGTTTAATTTTTAATGTGTCTCAAAAAAACCATACGCTAAATAAAAAAAAATAGTGATACAATAATTTGGAAAAAATAACAAATATTATGTCAAAGGTAACTTGTTCCACATATTTTTATTTCAAAATTTATGCAAATTCGTAATTTCAATTTAGAATAAACATTTTTTTTAAAATATTTTACTTGCGGCGAATAAAAAATAGTATATGATGCACGGACATAAGCTATTTTGGACTTAATGTGAATGCAACTCCACATACGACCAAAATCTTTAGCTTTACGTCCTAGCATCATAATGTACTATTCTGGCATCTTTTATTTATGCCCACTGGTCTACTATTTTATCTACCATTTTTTCTTTATGAGTACATCTGTAGCCCTATTCCTGTACATCGTGAAATAGGATTTGAGAAATAAACTGCAGCAATTTTTTCATAACTAGTATTCCGTGCCGGAAATAACAAATAACAATTTCGTAGATCGGACAATAGATAAGATCGGACAAAACAAAGTGTCCTGGAAGTTGTTCTAAATACAAAAGAAAATTAATTGTGTTAGAATAGTTAAAATGATATCTAACGCCTTGATATTTTAAGGAATTTGATTAATCAGGAAAATCATTTTTCATCCCTTCCTAGACACAGGTTTGAGGCGAATCAATAGGTAAAGTGTCATTCAGTTTCAAATAAGTTTAAATTTCAAAGTCACTAGCACAAAAATGTCTATTTAAAAATAAAGAAAATTATCATTTTTTAAAGTTAATAAAGAATTATTCGAAATTTGCTTTTTTAAAGTTAATTAAAAATTATTCGAAATTTGTTTTATGAAAGTTAATTAAAATTATTCGATATTTTTGTTTTATATTGCACCAACTCTCACCAAAATATTTTATAAATCCTATAAATCTGGTATTTTTCCATCCTGCTGGAAGTTGGCCAATGTCCAGCCTGTCCCAAAAAAGGAACGAAATGTGATATTTCAAATTACAGACTAATAACCTTACTCCCAGTCCTGTTTAAAATATACGAGCAATATATTAATTCACACATATCCAAATTTTTGGAGGACGTAATCGCATTAGACATCTCAACAGCATTTGATCGAATCTGGCATGCCAACTTGATCAACAAGCTCGTTGCGTACGGTTTTCATACCGCAGTTGTGAAGTTGATTCAAAATTTTCTGTCTAACCGATACATCTCGGTATCTATAGATGGCTTTATTTCTGAGTCCAAATTAAATAACGCTGATGTACCCAAGGCTCAGTTTTATCTCCCACTTTATTTTTAATTTATATCAACGAACTGTTGCAAATCACCAAGAACCCAATAAACAGTTTTGCAGATGATAGTACACTGCACAAGTCATTCGTCCCCCTATCTTCAAAGGGTAAATGCATGAAGAAATACATCCCGCCCGGAGAGACGCTGCCATAAATGTAAACGAGGACTGAAAAAAGTCGCCGATTGGGGTGACAAAAATTTGGTCATTTTTAATTCCACCAAAACACAGCTATTGATTGTTTCCAGATCAAAGACCGAGTTTTCCAATGATATTTCAATTAATATGTGTAACGACCAAATAGACGAATGACTTACTCAGGAACGATCATATCATGGCCATGGCAAAGAGCGCATCAAGAAAACTCGGCCTCCTCAATAGATGTAAAAAATATTTTTCTCTGTATCAATTACTCCACATTTATAAGTCCTATATTCGTCCCTGCATGGAGTATTGTTGTCAAGTTTGGGGCGCTGCATCTGTTACCATCTTGGGCCTTTTGGACTCTGTTGAAAAGCGTGCTATACGAATTGTTGGTGATCGAAATTTAACATTAAATCTTGATCCCCTACAACATCGTCGCACTGTTGCTGATCCCGTTGTTTTTTATAAATATCGTCACCAGCAGTGCTCGGATGAAATTAGATCTATAATGCCTCAGACATCTTCTTTTCCTTGTTCAACTCGTTAATCTGTTTGTGCAAATAGTCAAACTGTCGGGATTACTCACTGCCCCAGTAACAAAATGCAAAGGGATTTCTTTGTGCGTACATCGTACAAATGGAATGCTTTGCCTGAATTAATAGTCTCGAGTGCCTTCAATCCACAAAGATTTAAATAAAACGTCCACCAACACCTCAAGATGCATGTTGTTGCGGGACCTATATGGTCTTAAAAGGTATCTATGTGTTGCTGTGACATATTTTGTAATTCCTACTGCACAACACTTTTTACTAAAAAAAAAAAATATTGTAAAAATATTTTTTTTTGAAATAAAAATTATTCGATATTTGTTTTCTTAAAGTTAATTAAAAATAATTTAAAATAGTTAAAAAAAATCATTAATCTATTTTTTAAAAAATTATTAATTAAAAAAATTAAAATTAAGGAAACATTAAAATGAAGTATCTATTATTGTAATGAATTATTAATAAAACTAATTAGTTGGTTTATTGGGTTAAACTATTAAGTCTTATAAAATAATCCTTGACCCCCCCCAATGGAAAATTCTGGCTACGCCACTGATGTTATTACATATTTTCAATTACCCGAGCAGAAATTTGTCGGGGCTAAAATAAATCAGGTTTTCCCTAGTTCGATATGTCTTGTTCATGAGTGTAACGCATTTGCCCTATCAGGCCTGGTTGGGATAGTTGGATGAGATTCTGATCAAGTTTGCCGTAAACAATTAAAAAGTAAAGAATTTCGTATCAGATTCTGTTCAGATTGCCTAACTATTGGTTATATAAACGAAAAACTAAATCACAACCAGATTTATATTAAAAGAAGGTTAACCCTAAAATGGTATTCTAATTCAGGCCCACATCAGAATTATTACTTGTTTGACAATGGTCTTTCAGGACTGATCACACCCTGACTATATTCTGGCTTTTCCTAACTATTTTCTGCTAATACTTCATATTTTTTTTCACTTATTTTTTCTTTTACATTTTTATTTATATCTCAGAAACGGTTAATAGTTTAAATAAATATGCTCAAGTTATAATTTGTAGAAAATTTTACGCCCTACAACTTTTACAATATGTATATGCGAACATCATTTATGATATAGGAAACAAGATATTTCCTAAAATCGATTTTTGTGACCTTTGACCTTGATTATCTTAGGACATCGTACACGAGATTTTATAAGACTTTTAAGCCAACTTTTGTAATGTCAAATCAAAGGCTCATTCATGATTCAAGTATCTAGTTTACTTCCTTTTATTCCGGGTGAAATCTTATCCTAAGGAGACTACAATCAATAAACATAGTGAATTTAAAATTATTTAACACCAAATAAAGATACGCTGTACATTGTATAAATAAGATATGTTCCATAATTTTCCAATACCGTATAAAACCACGAAAATCCAAAAACTATATTCGATATTAACACAGAAAAAAGAATTAATGTTGTGTATAGCTAAGAAATTAATGACATTGAGTGAGTTTACAATGTAAGTAGTATAAGTAGCGAGCAAAGCAGCCAGTATGTCAACTTTATGGGTATATTGTTTACAATCTGCTAGTTAGATAGTGCCAATAAATTCGATGGCAAGTCCTTGTAAAATCGCTCAATGTAATGGATACTTAAATATGTTTAAATAGAAACATGTTTCAGCCCAACAAGCTTACAGTAAAAACAACGCGTGTAGAATTGGAGCTTTTTCTGCAGCAGCACAAATTTATACTATGATTACATCAAATTTTATTGATCGAACAACCGTCACAATTCGTTTTTAACGGGGATATTTTAGTAAACAAAATTTAGAAATATTAAATAAATATTAATAATATGTTAACATATTTTTCCAGATTTTATTTAGTGTATTGAGAATGATATTGCTTTAATAATATGTGTTGTGGGGTTGTCAATAAACTTCGTGGCATATTTCCAGATTATGTCCCGCAATGGCTTCGTTAATGATTAAAGCCCACACATCACGTTTCTTCGTACAAGTTAAAGCGTGGCCTTATCGAAGAATATTTTATAACTAAAATTGAAGGTGCTACCGATGACTGAATATAATTCATCCACCAGAAACCCTAAAGTATCACCTTTCCTAGTGATATCTCACTTCTATTGCCTCACTACTATAGCAGGCCCTGAAGTACGCGAAGTCGTCATATCCGTTAATCAAAAATAACAAAAAAAATTTACAAATCAAGAAAAAATGATCCCTCCATGCATTTAAATATGTTTAGTATGTATTTCAATAACAATAACGAATTTTAAAGTATTGGGTGATAGTTTAAAAATTAAATTTGCAATAATATCGCGTTTAACTTTAGCATTTCTTTCTTTTTAAAACACGAAATAAACGTTGCAACTTTTACCGGCAAATTACACGTAAAACAGTAAAGTAACAAGATTTTTACTGTTAACACTTAAATAAAAATTTCGGTAAATTTGCATTACCTACTAAAAACTAACGCGTTTTGAGGATCAAGCTCAAATGCCTCCTTAATCTAGCCTCAGATCAGAAATGAATTTTAATTTCTCGACCATACAACATTGAATCTTTAATACTTTGTATCTGTTTGATTCTAGATTTTATAATTCTTTACTCGATTGGCACATAATTATAATGGATTTATTTATTTATTTTACTACAAAATTCTCAGAATTGCTACAGAAACCATATAAACAATCATATTAAACTAACACTATCACCAAAAACGAGAACATGATTCTTGTGTTCTATAAAATAACAATTTTCAAATTATGATGAAAACGGAATTAAGGAATAGATTAAATTTCCTTTTAATCCGATTATATTTCTCATTAAAAAAAATGAATAACAATTTTCTTTAATTTTCGTATTTATGTTTAATTACGATTTTTAAAAGTGTTAGTCAACATTTTTGCTTAACCTTAAATTTTAATAACTCAATTTAAACACAATTTTTGTTAAATACAATTTTATTATTTTTTTTATTAAACAGCTTAAATTTTTTGTGGGAGGGTAATAATTATAATATATGACTCGATAAGTGATGACACAAAATTGGATGAGTCTTTTAAGTATGTATTGTTAATGGTGTTAGGTATTAAGCATATACATATTATATTAACAATTAATACATATAATTTCAAATAATACTGAATACACTTAAATGAATGAATGAATTTTATGTAGACTATTCTGGTCATTTTTAGTCGCATTAAGTTGCAAAGTTAAACGCAAGAGTCTAATTAATTGCAATCTTATAGAAATAAACGTGTATTAAAATATTGGTAAAAAAGTCAGAATTTAGACTTTTCGAGACTTTCTTCCGTTATTAGTTTTTCCTAGAATAATATTTTTAACTACGCCATTCCGTCCGCCATTCCCAGTAAACTATCCTGTTGAACTTTTTAATTCGCTGGATTTACCAGGAATGCCACCACATAACTTGCGATTAAAAATTGGCTCACCAATAATTTTGCTTCGGAATTTAAATCCACCTAAGCTATCCAACGGTAGAAGATTAGTCATAAAAAAAAACTTTGGGCAATGTTCTTGAAGTTACAATTTTGAACGGCTAATTTGAAGGTAGAGTTGTTCTTCTGCCACGAATCCAAATGATCCCTTCAAACTCACCCATTCCATTCAGACGTCAGCAATTTCCAATTCGCTTGGAGTTTGCCATGACTATTAATAAGTCACAAGGTCAAACAATGTCGATTTGTGGGTTGGATCTAGAAAATCCGGTCTTTTCACATGGCCAATTATATGTGGCGTGTTCTCGCGTTGGAAAACCATCAAATTTATTCATTTATACTCCTCAGTAATTGACTAAAAATATTGTTCATCAACTTGCATTAAGATAAAATTAAACAAACAATATTGATTATAACGAATTGTTTTTAGAAAAATTGATGTTATTTCAAAATAACGAATAATGAAATTTTTATATTATTTGTCTTTCATTTCATACTTTGTTTAATATCTAGAAGCGTAGCTAGGGGGGGGGGGCGGGGGGTTGGTCCGCCCCGGGTGTCACCCGTTTTGGGGTGACACCCGACCGTAAAAAATCTTAAATAAACCATCACAATGGTTTTCAACGATAAATCACTTAGAAACCATTTTAGCCAGGTTATTTTCCATTTAATTTGGATTTATAAATTGTGATAACTTATAATGTGTCCTATAAATGTGTCCTATTGGTTCAAAAAGGATCTTTTCTACTTTTTAAAATTTTTGAGTTATTACGTAAAATAAAATTTCAACAATATGTGTGTATTTCTTCTTTTTAATCGAATCAACATGTTGAGCATTGAATACCATCACCGCAATTACTCAATAGCTTTGAATATTCCTATAGATACCATATTAAGCATTTTTTTTACGGTACATTATTTAGTATGCAAGCATGATTCTTTAACGACCTGGTCTGAAAACACATATGCTGAATAATGTATAGGAAAAGTGGTCTCCGCCGATAATGTGGCACCCTGTGTCGATAGGGTGGCACCCTTGAGTTCTGTTCTATTCTAAAATTATGTCTCTATTCCAAAATTATTTCTAAAATATCAGCTTAAACTTAGTACCTAATATGTTTTACATTTCAAACAAATTAATTGCAAACACTTAAGGAAAAAAATAAACAATCAAATCACCATGTTTGTAAATAATCTCAAATTAATTTTTTTTTTCCTTTATCTTGAAACTCGTAAATTGGAATGGATCGTTTTCGAATGGACACATAAACAATTACTGTGGAATAAAACGGTAGTTATGCAATTACTATAGTTTTGCAAATTTTTATAGGTAGATACATACTCAACCTGTTTGTTTTCAGTTTTATAATATTATTGATAAAATTTAATAAGACAAAAATATTCAATAATATTGCAATAAAGAAATCATTTGTCAAATACACAAGTGTATTGCTCGGGCAAAATAAAAAAATGGAATTTATGTTAATCAAATCCATTTATTAATTGTGATACATAAGAAGATATGGGACTAATTGAAGAAAATCTGGGATTAATTTCCATTTAGTCAATTATATGATGGATATGATTCCGGATCTTGGACATCTGTCCAATATGACGAATTTAAAAGGATGGATTGTACACATTGTACAAAATCGTCATTGGATTTTTGTCCGTTGTCTGGAGTAAAACGTACCTCTAATAATTTCGAATTGTAATTGGATTTTTTCTGCGATATTCGTCTTACTGATTGTAAATGGTATCATTTTGAACATTTTACATAGAAGGTTTTATAAGATATATTTCGTTTGCGTTCTTGACTATATTATAAGAAGAGTGTATTAGTAGAAAAAACGAAATTTCTAAACCAATTTTAGGTTTTTGGGCATATTATCATTATTGAGGATGAAGACTCACTTTAGTTTTTTCAATTTGTTTTAATTGTAAGTTAAAATTACATAATGCCAATTTTCACGAACTTTACATTTATGTACTTTAATTTAATTGAAAAACGGTTTCTCAATTTTTAGAATAACCCAATTTTAAAAAGCGGAAAACTTTGGAAATGAGGTTCATAAAACGATAGGAGACGCAGTCTTGCTATTAATAGATAATGAAAAACAGAAGTGGAAACTTCTTTTATCCAGATTATTGCATATAACTTTGTTTTTATCTAAAGAAAAACTAGCATTTCGTGGATATGGTGAAGGAAAAAGCCTTTAAATAAAGGCAATTTCTTAGAACTAATCAAACTACTGTCAAAGTATGATGTAGTATTAAAAGAACACATCTTGAATTAAATATTAAAAAAAATATAAATATTTTGGAATTATGTTTGTTAGCACACCTGACATTTCACATATTGATCAAATGTCAGAAGTGATTCGTTATGTGAAAATTGATGATAGAAAAGTGGAAATCAAAGAAGTATTCCTTGGACTTTTTCCTTTACATGGAATAAAGCCGCTGCTTTAAGCGATGAAATTCTTAAAAATATTGAAAATAACGGCTTAGATATTATGAATTGTCGTTCCCAAGGTTATGATAATGCAGCTGTTATGAGTGGTATACTTGAAGGAGTGCAAGCTATTATTAAAGCAAAAAACAACAAAGCAATCTTTGTTGGTGTATAGATTATTCAATTAATTTATATGACCAGCACTCATTTGCACAAAATGTAGCTTTTGTAACATTTTTCGGAACAGTGGAATTTTTAAGTTTTTTCTGCTTCGACTAGCTGTTGGGAAGTACTTGTTAAACACAGCAAAGCAACTTTTAAAAGACTCTCAACAACGCGTTGTGATGCTCATTATGCTTCAGTTAAAGTATTGGATGAAAATTTTAATGGGGTTGTGGCTGTAATTGAGAAATTAAGTGATCAACAAGAAAATGTAGACACTAGAGGCGCTGCACAGAACCTTATACGTGGTGATTGTGTATGATTTTACATTTCTTTGCTATCTTTTGTTTTGGAATGATGTTTTAAGGCGAATAAATTGTGCTTGGATTGTATTGCAAAGCACAAGCTTGAATATATTGATCAATTAGTTATAAAAATACAGTCACTTCGTCTTTATATTGAAACCTAGCCATATTGTACTGCCGTGCTAAGCACAAAGGCCGTATCTTGCTTTTTTGTCAAAAATGAGTTATGCATCTATGATGGTATAATAACAGTCGATGAACATTTTTATCATAAAATTAAACCATTTAATTAATTTTTTCATTCAAAAATTACTCTTTTAAATATACCGTATCTTCTTTAAAAGTATCAAATTTACTATTTAATCATCCAATAAATAATATTTTACAACATTAACAAATAATATAACCTTCTATTTTTCTGATTCAAACCAAAATTTAAAATTTGTTTGACTAAAAATATAGTTTTGATTAGTTTGACTATGAAACTTGAAAATTAAAACGTGTTAATATTTCGAAATGTCTAAAATTCAAGATGCGGCCTTTGTGCTTAGCACGGCAGTGTAGAAGAGGCAATAGATTTTGCTGTGAAAAATTCGAAGTACTACGACGATTCATTGTTGAACGCCGAACAAGATTAAAGTCAGTCCAAGATGTAGCTTCATTGTTCGAGGTTGTGCTGATAAACGCTGGGCTTTTGGCGAACAGTGAAGAGTTGGAGTTATCTGAATCAAAATTTACCGGTTTTTATGATGAGGTATCAGAAACAGAACTCGTCATAGAGATATTAAGGCTTAGAAGGCATTTAAAAGCGGCAATGTTACAGTTTCTAACTGCGTGTGCCTATAGACATTTTGAAATTGATCGTGGAATGGGATTTTACAAAATCTCTTCCGAATCTTATGGTCGCACTAAAGTTATTTATGACTATTTGCGTATCAGTGGCTTTGAGTGAGAGGAGTTTCAGCAAATTAAAATTAATTAAAAATTACATGCTGGCAATAATGACCCAAACGAGGCTTAACAATCTTGGCATATTAACAATAGAACATTAGGCAACACAAAATATAAATTTTGAAGATGTGATTTCTAAGTTTGCAGCTGTTAATGCTAGAAAGAAGAGATTTAAATAAGGTGAATAGACGTCCCGCTTTTGGCGGGACAGTCCCGATTTTTAACAATCTGTCCCGCGTCCCGCTTCATTTTAAAAATACCGGATTTAAAAAAAAATTTCGTTATTTAAATGAAAAAGAATTTCGTTTTACTCAAAATTAAATTTAGGCAATTTATTTATGCTAAATAAAATATTTTCTTTAGTTTAAATATATATAAATAAATTCGAATTATATGACAATCAATATCAATACTCTAGTAAACACTAAACATAAATTGAGTTCCACTTTGTCTTCTATGGAAATTGTAATTAAGATTATATAATATAAACTTATTCATACATTTTAATTATTTATATAAAATTTAAAAAATAAAATAATCCGTCAAAGTTTAGTTGTTTTAACTTGAGTCTTACGTTCATACGTAAAGTTTTTAATTTTATTGATTTGTAAATTTTTTTATTTTTGATCTACGGGAGTGACAAGCCCAGTGTACTCCAGTACAAGATAACAAATCATTAGTTCAAGATAACAAATTTTCCTCGACCGAATTTTTCGAGCAGAAACTCTACTTGAGCCATTTAATGTGTGAAAAATAATTTAACAAATTCTTGTGGAATATTTCATGACGTTTTCAATAACAATAGTAACCTCCTAAAAAAATTCACGCAAAAAAGAAATATTCCGAAGAATGAAATAATACTATACATAATTTTTTTTATTTATTATATTTGTACGTTGCACTTTTCTTGTATTTAAAAAAAATATATTACAATATTGGGGATTTTTTGAGATCAATTTAACTCAAGTAAGTAAAGAAGTAATTAAAATGTTTTCAATTCAAAGGTATGGTTGGAAGTTTCTCAGGAAAAAACTCCACTTCGCATTTTTCGTGTTTCGGATGAATTCGAACCTTCCTCCTCAGTGCCTGGTTCGAATCCTTATCCTTAGGCCGACACGCTATCGATTACGCCGTTGAGATAATAATAATTTCGAAGTTGAAACTTTTGCATCACTTATTTAATTTACTTAAGTTGAATTTTAAGTTGACTCCATATTATGGAAATGTTTTACATAATACAATATAATTTTTTCGTTCTATGAAAATGTTTGTTGCTTTATATTGACCCCCCCCCCCACGTTTATTGGTTTTTTATTAATTTTGACAGTTTTTATTCTTGGGGTGACACCACAATATCCGCCCCGGGTGTCACCCTTGCTAGCTACGCCACTGTTAATATCCTAATCGCTTGAAATATCATGCAGGACAACGTCTGTCGGAATGATGTCTCTGATAAGTATAAGTTCAATCCCGACCCAGTAATTACTTACTGTCGGGAATATTACTTTCAACAATTACTTTAAGCTTAATCACTCACAAAACTCCAAAAAATTAATATTCCCGTAATGTTGTCTATATATGGCAATATATTGACCGTGTGTCAGATATTAGTTTCGCATTGATTTGCAACAATCAATAATGGCTACAATGACTCAGAATGTTGACTAAATAGAAATATTTCTCATCCTATGAATTCACACGTAGTACTGCCTAGAAGTTTAATACAAAACTCCAAAATAAAATTTTAATTCTTTTTGCATCATTATCTTCTATTTATAAAAATTAATGTGTGTATGTTTAAAATGTGTGAATTCACCTTCATCGAATGTATTGTCACAATTCTAACTGCCCTTGCTGACCATTGAATGACATCACGATTACAATTTTTTTGTAACTTTTTTAATAACCTACCAGTAAAGAAAGCGTATATTAAACCTCATGAACACTGTGAACGTTCCGTATAATGTTCAACATAGAGACACACCTGAAACCTTACACACCTAAAAACTTATTTGATCGCGTATTTTTATATATCCTTTGTTTTATATATAATACTAATTTTTTATATTTTGCTGATCAACTAGAGTGCTGATCCTTTTACATTCATATTTAAAAAAAAAATAGAAATTCGTTTCTCATTACTACTCTTTGAAATTATTGCTACTACGTCAACAAAATGTACACACACAAACTTTATTTATAGGTGTAGCAAAGCACGCCGGGTCCCGCTAGTGATTATATAAAATTAATATTTTTATAATTATACATGCAAGAAATAGCTGTTGATTAGAGATTTTCGATTCTTGTACATTTCATTAGGTTAGTTTTAAACATTATACGTTAATTTAAAATTACGAAACTATAACGTTATAACATAATGATATATAATAATTTTTTGTTTCATAGTGAAATAACGTACCGAAAAAATAAAAATAATGTTATAAAAACGAAACGCATAACGTTACGAATTTTTTTTTTCGTTTTGCAACACTAGTTAAAAAAAATAAAGTTTCTTTAAGAAACTTATTAACGTTAACTTTAAATTTTTGAGTTTTAAATCTTTGAATTAAAGTTATCGGGAAAAAATCACGTTGAAAGGCGACAGTTCTACACTTTTTTATTTGAACCGTAAATGGATGGGTCACAACACTTACTTTGGTGTAACTCGTTAGGTTTGCTAGTTCAGGTAAAATTGATTTTATCTCTGTGCCACTTCGTTCATTCATAATGTATTTGTAGAAATTATGAGTTTATAATTGCTGATATTTATTGCACCGTTTTCAGTCGTAAGGAAGAAGAAAACTATTAGATTATCTTTTCATTATACAATTTAATAATCATTTGACGATGTCATTTACAATATTTCGCCCATCAGAGGCATTTTCAAGTAAATCGTCTATATAAATTGAATAATTGAAATTTTAACTTTTACTTTGTAGAAATTAGTCAGATCAGCAACATTCCAAACAGGAACGTATAAATGATTTGTATATTAAAAGAAGTTGTTCGCTATTGCAAAACTAACGCCATCGTCCCAAACAGCCCAATTTTTGAACAGCGTTCTTAACTAGGCTAAAAATATGAGATTTTATTTAAAATTATTTTCAACTTCTACTCCTAGAAGTCTTACAGAGTCTTTCTCTACAAGATCTTAGGAGTCAAACCTTAATGGAAACGGATTAGGTGTAGATAATCTAGAAAAAAGGTAAATCTGTGTTTTACTCGTATTAAATTCAAAATTGTTAACAAAACCCCAATCTGTAATTGTCGTTGGATCAACGTTTAAGGAATTTATCAAATTCGATCTACAGTTATTAAACGCAGAAGGTGAATTTAGATTTAACATTTCATGTGAGGCATAAAGCAGTCTATCCACAGCAAAGCTGAATATTTAATCTAACAAATCATTTATTCAAATAAGAAAGAGAGTTGGTGATAAAGCGGTGCTTTGAGGAACTCCTGCATTAGTTGAAAAGAATTCCGATGAGACGCCATCATTCAAATGAAATTTTTGTTCGGAAACACAGCTCTGTATCCAAGAAACAAGTTGCTCGTCCAAACCATTGCATCTTAATTTGCAAATAAGATTATGCCATACTTTGTCAAACGCTTTGGAAATATCAAGAACAACACCGAAAGCTTCACCATGGTTCTCAATGGATTATTTCACACATGAGTGACAAGCGAAAGTAAGTCTCCCGTCGCTTTTTCTTTTCGGAACCCGTATTGCCTTTCATTAAGTAATTTTGAACGCTCTAAAAATGTCATTATTTTAAAATTAATATATGAAGCTTGTGAGTAGTTAAACTCAAATAACTGGATGGATAATAAGAATTTGGATGAATAAGATATCCCGTTTATTTGTCTGCTTAAAATTTTAACGTTTAATTAGAAAAATACAAAACCGGTTTTAGAATTGAAAAATTCCTAGTATTCATTCCCATGTTTAAATTCATTTTTCGAATCTTTCCTCTTACTTCCTTTTTTTCGGAAAAATAAAAATTAAAAATAAAATTCATGCATAGGGAAAGAATTAGAAAAAATTATTTTAAGTTTCCTTTCTTCTGAATCTTTACTTTTATTTTGATCATAAGTTTCTTTTTTTTTTGTTTAAAAAAATTTTCTATGGTTTAAAAATTAAAGAATCAAATCATAAAATTGATTTGTTCGTTCTTTGCAAAAGAAGATAGAGAAATATTTAATAATATAAATCTTTCGTTGATTTACGTTTTATCCAATGAGTCCTTCCATATGAAATCATCAAATTGGCAAAGCCAGCATATTTTAGATTTTGCTCAAACTTCATGAAAATGTTTTTTAGGGTTCCAAAAACCAAAACCCATAGGGATTGAATTTTCGCACACGCCATTTCCGGTCCACACAAAATAAAGCAATGGAAAAGTCTTATTTTGGTGTTTTGCGGTTTTAGCTGTAAAAACTTTTCTAATAAAGATGCTTACTCAACCAAGGTGAAATTGGAAATCGGAAAGATGATTGTTTTTAAAACAAAAATAAAAATTCACATAATTCATATACTTGAAAAATACCAGGGTTTTGAATATACGTTGTATTTTATTGATTTCTTGTGATTTTCAATTGACACCAGGATCTGTACTGCTGAATTTAAAAGTCTAATCGTTCTCATATATCAAAGTGCACATATTGATAGATAATTAAAAATTAAAATCGACTCGTTTGGTTAATTTTTAATATAAAAAATATTTGCTTGAAATTTTGAAATTTTAGCATAGCTAGGATATTCGCATATTTCAGGCTACAATTTGGACGTGTTTGATAAGAGACAAAAATTTGAAATTGGCAGAATACTTAGTTATTACCTTTAACATTAAAAAACTTTAAGGTCAGTTTTGTTTTTTCTTCTTATCGCACATATACAGGAGTTTAAAGAGAAGCAAATATTATACTCCAAAAATAAGAATATTCATATTATTTTAAAGAAATCCTCTAATAATTTGCTAATATGTTTCGATTCGATAAAAGGATTTATGTATGTCAATAATATTTAAACATGTTTTTTCTAGTTAATTGCTTTGTTGCGTCATTCAATGTCAGTCAATAATAGATGTTTATGTGTAGTCAAGAAATTTTTGTTATGAGAAGCGTTAGTATTTTATGGTGATATAATTCGAATTCATTACGAGTTGACCAGTATCAGTAAATTCATTACGAGTTGACCAAACAAATCAATTTTAATTTTTAATTACCTTACAATATGTGCACTTTGATATATGAGAACGATTAGACTTTTAAATTCAACAGTGCAGATCCTGGTGTCAATTGAAAATCACAAGAAATCAATAAAATACACGTATTTTCAAAACCCTGGTATTTTTCAGGTATATGAATTATGTGAATTTTTATTTTTGTTTTAAAAACAATTAATTTTCCGCTTTTTAATGCCATCTTGGTCGAATAGATATCTTTATTAGAAAAGTTTTTACAGCTAAAACCGCAAAACACCAAAATAAAACTTTTCCATTGCTTTATTTTGTGTGGACCGGAAGGGGCGTGTGCGAAAATTTAATTGCTATGGATTTTGATTTTTGGAACCCTAAAGAACATTTCCACAAAGTTTAAGCAAAATCTAAAATAGTGCAGCAACGTTTTTTGATTTTTTTCGATGATTTCATATGGAATGACTCTATAATGTAAAATTGTATAGGGAATAAATGAAAAATTTAAAATAGGCATACAGTAATCCCTCCGACTGCGCGTGTTTTCATTGCGCGATTTCCACTGCGCGAGAAGAGTTTTCAATACTAATTTTCGCACTGCGCGATTAAAATTTCACATTGCACGACTATTAAAATTTTTTTTAGAATATGTTGGTGAATTTCGTAAAATTAAAATTAAAAAAAATGGAATTTTCATAAGGGTCATTCTTTTACAAATCGAACCGATTTGAACAAAACCGCATTTGTGATTTGGCTTAAAAATTTGTTTACCAGTATGATATTGAAAAAAATAAACGTGTTCGAGGATTTATTTTTGGAAAATAGAGGCAATCTAAATTTCGAGAATTTCGTGATTTTTGACTTGACAGCTTATTTTCAAAAAATCATAACTTCGGATCTTTTAATGATAGAAGCTTTTGTTTTATTTTATTTTAAAGTTAAGAGATGGAATTTTAATAAAAAAATAGAAATAGTAGAAAAAAATCAGCCAAATCAAAAATATGTCGGTCAGAAGAGTGTTCGGCTTGTAAAAGAATGTCCATATGTGTAGCAATTTGCATTACATATTCAGATCAAATTCAATTGCAAGCCAGTAAAGGTAGCATATTCTAAGCAAACTCATATCATTGATATTATTTTTTTAAATTTAAGTTGTTTTTTTAAATGTTATTTGTGTTAATTTAACTTTTAACTTATGAAATGTTTTCTTTTTTAAGAGTTGTTGAAATAATACACGTTTTTCAGGCTACATATATTCATTTTTGTTTAATTAAAACTTTTAATTTATTTTCTTTAATTTTTTTCAAACTTTGGAACCGAACCCCCCATTTTCATACAAAATAGGGTTCACATTGGGCGGTTTTGTATTGCGCGCTGTTTTTCTGGAACGGAACTACCGCGCAGTTGGAGGGATTACTGTATTATTATTGTGGTATGGTTATGAGGATTATATTCTTGAAGATTTTTGTGTTTGGTTATTATTGAGTTTGATAAGGAAGGTTTGATGGAAATTATTTAATAATGAATCTGTTTTTGAATTAATTTATTTATTGGTTGTCGTCGATAAATTTGCATTAATTACTACAAAAAATTTTATATACTGTATGAGTGGGTTAATGTGGATATACTGTGGAATAATGTATTACGTCCACAATTTCAGACTATGTAATATTCAAAGATTCTGGATTATAATTATTTATTTCTATGCAAGCAGGAGCCCTATTCCTGAACCCATAAATGTGAATTTGGACCATATTTAGGGCGTGGTTAGATTAATCGATTGTTCGATTAATTGATCATTTCGCAAATTGTTCGATTAATCGAACAAAAATATTATTAATCGATTAATCTATATATACGAAAATGTTTAAAATTTACAAATTTATTTTAACGAATTTTGTACCTAATTGTGAAAAGGTTTAATTTCTAAAGGTGTATTCTCTTTTTCTTACGAATTACTTTTTAGTTGTTATGGGTATAACACAAAGTATACATTAATAACAAAGTTTGATTCTAACGCAAAAATCTTTACTTTGCCTTAAGTAATATTATTATTATTAATCCAACCAGTAAACTATGGTTTGAAGTATATTGAACTCCATTACTTGCCATTCTGAAGGATACAGCTTGTAAAGTTTCTTATCATTTTCAATTAGTACAGCATATTTTTAAACACACAATTTTGAAAGGTCTGAAAATTCCACTAACAGAGAGAGAGATACAGATTCTATCAATGTAAGAAGACAATAAATTTTGTATGTAATTTTTTTTTTTTTTTTTTTTATTAATTAGTTAGACATGTTTAGCACACTAAATATGAAATATTCATTATTTAGACTCTTTGAATATCCGAAGATACCATGTCAACTATAAAGGAACGGAAGGAATGGGGATATAGGGATAACTATACTAATTTTTTTAAATGATAATGGACATTTTCTTTAAATGCCTGAGGAGAAAATTCATCGGGAAATACAGAGGAGGGCAATGAGTTCCATAATTTGGCCACTCTATTGAAATAGTCGTTTTGGAAGGACACAGTTCTACAACGAGGTATTTGTACAACAAATGGATGGGATAACTCGGCAGCTCTTGTTTGTCGATTATACTGCGCACACGATGGAAGAATATTTTGAATTTCCTTAGAGGAGAATTCGCTAAAGTTATATTTATAGTATATTGACAATTCAGCCACATTTCTTCTGTGCTGGAGTGAATCAAGCTGGTCCGTTAGTTCGGTATTACCAATCAACCGTATTGCTTTTCTCTGTACAGAGTCTAAACAATTTATTGTTGACTGACAAGCACCTCCCCAAACATGACAGCAGTACTCCATACATGGACGAATAAAGGACTTGAAGATTAGCAAAATTTGCTCGGGATTGAAATACTTTTTACATCGACTCAAGAATCCTAATTTTTGCATTGCAGATTTAGCGAGGTTGAACACATGTTTATTCCATTTCAGGTTATTTTGAATATCCACTCCAAGAAGTCTAACTGATTCAACCTCACGCAATTCCTCTTGGTTTATTTTAATAGGAAAATTTTTATGTCGCTCCATTCGTGAAAGACGGCATAATTTGGTTTTGGTTGGATTAAATGAAACGAGATTACGATCACCCCATTCCATTATACGCTCCAGATCTTTGTTGATGGAATCAATTAGCAACTCTCTATCAGTGGTAACTGCAGTATGAGATCGAAATTTAGGAGATGCATGTGATGCATGTAATGTGCTGTCATCAGCAAAACTATGGATTGGGTGCACTGTGGAAATAAGTAAGTCATTAATGTATAGAAGAAACAAGGTTGGTGAGAGTGCCGAACCTTGGGGAACCCCAGCATTGGTTGTGAAAATATTGGATGTGATACCATCTAAATTAACATGAAATTGGCGACCTGTAAGAAAACTATGAATCCATGAGACAGTAAGATGGTCTATACCATAAGATTTTAATTTAGCTATAAGATTTTTATGCCACACTTTATCAAATGCTTTAGAAATGTCAAGTGAAATACTGAATGTTTCACCGTGGTTTTCCAGCGATTTGTTCCAGAGATGGGATACGTAGGCTAACAGATCACCTGTTGCATGACTTCTACGAAAACCATACTGCTTATCATCAATAATTTGCGACATTTCCAAATAATCTATCAAATTGTAGTTAACATATTTTTCAAATATTTTAGCTAAAACCGACAGAATTGCAATTGGTCTATAATTGTTAGGGTCTATCTTACTGCCTTTTACTGCCACTAATTTAGTGCACAAAGTACTTTTTTGCCTTCGAGTATTTTTGTTTGCTATCCTCGGCTGACGCCCGGAGCAACAATTTCACTCTTATGCAAAATAGATCTTATACGCCCTGATTACATAAATAGCTACTAAATTTTTGATTTTTCTTATGTCATTGTAAAAGTTGAATTTTAAATATGATATACCGCGCGTATTTGTTTAAAAAGTTTAATAAAAATATTAGAATTAGTGAATATTATATTTAATCGATTAATTGATTAATCGGTGTTAAAAGTTTCATATTAATCGTTAATCGATATTTAGTCCCAACCGATTAATCGATCATGCCCTAACCATATTGTGAAGCTCGAATTCAAATTAGATAATATTGTGAAAACTAAAATTCGTTTATCGTAAAATCGTTACCGTAACCGTTTAATGTTATGCAATACGAAATAGTGTACAAATTTACATTTGTTTGGGAATAGGACCCCAGAATAAGTTAAAGTGTTTTGTAGTTAACATTTTTTAGTTGTATTATGGATTTTATTTAAAGTGGGGCAATTTTTGTTGGTAAATGTAAATTTTTCAATTCGGTAATAGCGAGGCATAATACTGGTAATACCGAAATAAGATTTAAGGACCATAAACGGTAATACTTTTATCGGTATTGGAAGCCCTAATCGAGAGTTGTGGAAGATGTTAAATTAGGAGAAATATTTATAATTTTTTTTAATACATGGATTAAAAAGATTGTGTTAATGTTCAAGAAGTTTGTTTAGGTGCATTATGTTTTTTAATGTATAATTTTGAATCAATAAACATTGTCGTTGATATTACTTTATTTCGAAGTAAATTAAAAGAAATGCTACTATTAAATATTAAATCTGTTTCACTGAGTCAACCGTCCAAAAAAGTCGCCCAAACATAGTTGTTAGAACTGTAATTGCACTGTTATATTTTTCGTTAGCTTAAATACTTTTATAAAGTCTGCTATAAAACTCCACAGATTATCTTTAATGTTTCGTTTATCAATATTTTTATCAGCGGTACAATATTCCCTATATAAATAATATATCAAGTAGTTTTTCTATCATCATCGAGTTTTCTTTGATATTTCAGAGCAATCTCTTTACACTTTTAAATAACGAGACGCTTGAACGAAGACTGCCGTCCGCAGCAAGCCTCCTTCAACCAGGAAAACATACATTTGAGTTGTATAAGTCGCTTTCTGTTATACCCAGGTAACATGGTTGTGGACTTTAAGCGCACTACAAAAACATGTTTTTATAAAAATTGTGAGATGAGGAAATCAATTTTTTTTTCATAACATCAATTTCACAAGCTGGGTTTTAGCATGCGAACTGTGGACTGTGGATGGAATTATTAACCAATTAAAAATAAGAATTTTGTAGTGAATATTAAATTTTCTTCTCTTATTAGTTGCTAAAAAAGTTCACAGTCCTCAGTTCGCATGTTACAACCCAGCTTCAGCCATCATCATAAACATTCACTCTTCATAATTTTAAGCCGCTCCAAACTATTTAAATTATAATATTAATTTCACGATACATTTTTTATATGAAATAACACAAATTTATTGACCGACAAACGTAAAGGTATACTTGATTTTACACATGTAAGAATATTTATAAACACGTCCATACAAGAGGATTTTTATAATAGAAGAAAAAAATAAAACAAAATAGCAATTTTTTATATCCAAAGGAAAGATTCAAAATTTCTAAGATCAATCTTTCTTTTCGAATAAACATACGAATTTTTATTTTTCAATCGTTCCCAATAAAAGACGCGTATGCACTTGAAAATAAATTTTATTTTCGAAAAGTTGTATTTATTTCGGAACGAAATTAAAAATCTACAAAATGGAAAGAAATCTACATAAATTTAAACAAAATCTACATAAATGGAGAACATTTGTATACACACTTAAAAAAACAACGCTATCAACAAATATAACACTGTCAAATTGTCACACATTCAATTTATTTTTATTTTCCGTACGAAATAAATGGAACTACATTTATTTCGCTTCGCAATTTGAAAACAAGAAGTCTCCACGGGTAGTCGTGACATCTATTGACAGGTCCGATTTTCACTTTTTCTTATTTTCAACTGCAGACAACTTACGAAATGCAAACCGAAAATTTTTTCGTTTCCTTTTATTTTGGTTTTTTTACATAGATTTTGTATGGGGAAAATAATTTATTTTCAAGTGCATACGCGTATAAAGGCAACAAATTTTTTTTATATCTCTCCTTTCTTTTAAACAAAATACGAACAAACGAAATAAAAGTTAAAACACAGAAGACAAAAATTTGATTTTATATATTTCCTTGCAAAAGAAAAGAAAAAAAATTATTTAGAAAAATAAAATTTGTGTAAACGTAAACGAAAAAACCAAAGAATATCTGATAAATAAGACTTAAATTTAAACACTGTCATTCAGTTATTTGAGTGACTACGATCAAGTTTTATATAAAAAATCACCCAATCGCATAGATCATAATAGATTGGTTTTCAGATTAGTTGAAAATAACTAATTGTAATGATTCTACTACATTAAGGATGTGTATGTAATATAACGAATGTCATTAACTTACCATACTTAATAAAATTGTATTGTCTTGAGAATTCAATCGAAGCTCCATTAAAATTAATGTATTTTTATAAAATTTTAGCACGATCGATAAAATTGAAATGGGTTTGTAATTTGTTGGATCAGTTTTACTACCTTTTTTTGAAAACTAGCTGTACGCTAGTCATTTTCCATAATTCAGAAAAATCCTCTTTTTATATGACAAATAAAAGATTCTAGTGAGGATTGGCGAAAACTTTTTTTTTTTATAAAATGTGTTGTGTAGTAGGCATTACAATATGTCACAACAACACATAAAAACCTTTTAAGACCAAGGTCCCCCAACAACATGCGTTCTAAGGTCGAAATTTTATTAAGAGTTTAGCAATGGATCTAACCATTATGTAGCTTAGAATTCTAAGACACTAGAAATGAATGTATTCAATTGAATAGAATGAAAAATTGCTTTGAAAAGTGAAAGATCCGTAACAAAAGATTTATCTCAATTCCGGTCGGTTCGGGAAGGTGTTGATGGACGTAAATTGTTTTTTTTAATAGTTTTTTTTATAAAAGGAATAACTAAACAATAAATCTTATCACATATAAAATATGACAAAGGCCAAAATTTCATGATAGGATAGAAAAAATAAAAATAAAATAAAAGGAAAACAGCAAATTTGTTTTAACAATATGTAGGAACAAAACTAAAATGTGGTTGCCAATAATCCAGATAGTGGCATATTCCTTGACCATGCGACGCACTTACTTCCTCAATGATTAAAGCTTATACATAGAGTTATATGAAGACTTGATTCTTCGAAAAATCCTTAAATCATCAAGGAATACTCCATAGCTAAGCAAATGTTTTAGGCATAATTGGAGGAATACGATCTGGCCTTGATGCTTTGTTAGTATTAATTTGTAAAAGCATTTTCTGAATGATGTTTTTACGAAAAATTATGCGCCTAATTTTGTGTGAACTCTAGGAATTGGCTTAGGTAAGAAATTGATCCAGAAAACCGTTAGCGCAAATGCTTCTTTTCAATAATTACAACTTTTGCAAAAAATAACATTTCATATGATATTGCCTGATATTTTCCAACACAACCGTTCCTATTTGTCCGAATTCCGTCTTAGAAAACCTCTCCATTTGCTCCAAATCCTTATTTTTAGTAATTACAATTTTTGTGAAAAAACGACATTTAATCAAAGCGACCTGATTCTGACCACCCCAAGCATTCAAATTAGTCCAGAAAACTTTTTAGTAAACCTCTTCTCTTACTCTAAATTTTTGTGAAAAACGACATTTAATATGAACCGACTAAATATTTTCCAACTTCAAATAGTCCAGAAAATTTCTGCTTCTTTTTGTTATTTATTAGTTTTGGAAGAAACGACATTTAGTCTATATTTTCCATCTTAACCTATTCGTCATCAGTAAACAAAGGAGTAGATTCAATCAAAAGACCGCTCATAATACTTGTTGTTAAGAGTAAATACTTCTGTTCATTAACTACAACTTTTATAACAAAACAACATTTAATCTGGAACTATCAGATATTTTTTAATTGTTCGTATTATTTGGTAGTGGTGAGACCCGGATTCAAACAAAAAATTTATCAAAAAACATTGCCGTAGTAATTACAATTTTCGTTCAAAAATGACATTTAATCTACAAAAACTTGATATTTGCCAACTGTTCCTGTCATTCAGTAGTCGTGGAATCACACAAAAAATTTCTAAGAAACATCTAATAATTACAGTTTTTTTTAAAAACGACATTAAATCTGCAACTATTTGATATTTTCCAGCTGTTCTTCAGTTGAGAGTAGTTGAAGCTGGATAGTGAAGCTCAATTACATTTCATTTCACAATTAATTTTATTTGTCAAACGTTTCTAATCGAAAATGTTTCCCATTTTATAAATTGGGTAAACATAGGGACGAAAATTATTCTTTTGACACATTTGACGGCATATTTTTGACACACTTATAATTCAATAATCAACAACCAACTTACCTTTCAGTGTAGTACAATATATTAACCTCTTATCTTTCATTTCGGGTAGTTTTTAGGTAGATTTCATATAAAAATCTACCTATTGCAATGGGCTTCATCTCGGAATTTCGGAAAAATTTTTGTGCCAAACGACTATATATGATAAGCGGAGACGAAAAAACAAAAAAAAAATTTATATATATATATATATATATATATATATATATATATATATATATATATATATATATATATATATATATATATATATATATATATATATATATATATATATATATATATATATATATATATATAAACGATATGAGATATAACGAAAACGACCGGCACTCTCACGGTCGCATTTGTTGAGCTAGATCAAAAAACCTTTCTTAAAAATGTGTGTTTTATTAATATCTTGGACAAGTTCGTCAATCAGAAAAATTGAACACATGGTTAAGGAACTATAGGCTTTATACTAGAAAAAAAGTAGTTTTTTTAATCCGTTATAACGGCCGTTTGGATACTAATATTTTTAAAACTTCATAAATTTAGAATCTGTGGAGACATTTTAATCCGTTTCTTATAAATATAAACCTCTGCATATAGAGGTTTTTGACTTGTTGGCTTCAACAAAAAAATTTGCAACAATCCCCAACTACAATTTCCAAAAACCTTATAACAGTCAATGTCAACCTTATAACAGTCAAAAAAATAAAAGATTTGAATAGAAGAAATTAATTTTTTTTTCTTAGAAATAAACTATTTTGATATTTTGCAGTAATTGCACGACATATGATATAGAGTAGGTTTGTGTCATAAATTGTCACACACATGTTCTGTGGTAGATTTGATATTTGTTTGTTGCAAAATTGGATAGATATAATTTTGCTTGTAGGTAGCTAATTTTCTTTTTAAAATTTGTTCGATATCTGTTTGAAATTAGTTTGTTTTGTTTAAACTAATCTGATACATCAGATTCTACTGGCACACAAAACTGTCTGATCTCGAAATCTACCTATTTCTAGCGGATATACGTGCCGCTTGGACTTTTTAGTAATATTAAGTTCAAAATTCTGGTTCCTATTAACAACTTTTTTTCTTTTAAATTTGTATTACCCTCGCGCTTCAGTTATGATGATCTACCTCAAGTCAAACCGAATGGAACTTCTTTGGATACGTTCTTTGTGAAACATCATTAAATGAAAACTTAGCCAGCTCAGAATTCTTTCCTTCAGAATACCTTGTTTATCGATGTGACCGCTCAATCCGGAATAATTACAAATCATTCAAAGTGAGAGAATTAAGCTCTTGATATAATCTCTGAAAATGTTATGTGTTAAAATCGTGATTGCAAAGATGAATTTATTAATTTTTATCTTGTACATTCCTCCATCTTCCCCATATACGGTGTATGCTAACTGTTGTAAAGTGATTAGTGAAACATGCGGCGATGTTAACCCTGAAGATAGAATTCTAGTTTTTGGAGATTTCAATTTACTAAATAAACTGGGATTTTGACATAAAATCTAGTTGTATGCTGCCAATTGCCGTCTAATGTATCACACAGCGTTGAGTCTTACTTTTTGGACACCGTTTTTTCTCTTGACATGTAACAGCTTAACGGTATAGCCAACAACAGAAATAAATATCCTGATTTAATTTTTGCTAATGATATTGATTAGATTTATATCATTTGATACACAATGCAATACTTTTAATCACAAAAGTTTGGTAGTATCTCTCAGGATTAAGCAAAAATACAATCGATCCGTTGATAGTACTGATTTTCAATTTAATTTTCATAAAATTTAAAATAATTTTTTTAACGACTGTCATAGAAAATAATGTTTTCTATCTATCATTTTAAAACAGAAAGTTGGCTTTTGCTGTTTAGCGTGCATTTTTTAATTTTTTCTGCTCTAATGCAGAAAGTAAAACAAAAGACATAATAGACAAAGACATAATATTAAATAATTTATAACATATTATGAATTATTTTTTATTTAAAAATAGATAATTTATTAATTTAAATTTTTAGCTTGACGTTCGTTCGATATGTTTTTTAAACAAAAACTAAATAATATAAATGCCTCCTTAGCAACGCATATCTTACTTAAAAAAATATTGTTTTTTAAAAATTAAAATTATGATTTAAGCTTTTTTAATAATAAACAAATATGTCGGCAGTCGTTAAAAAAATAGTATGTATACTTTGAGCAGAAAGTAACATTGCTGCTCTGACATGATTGCTGGTTTCGGCTACGCCTCAACCAGCAACTTTCATGCACGAGCAGCAATGTCGTACTTTCTGCTCTTAATATACAATGTACTATTACAACATATTTAACAAACATTGATTGGTCATCTGAATTTCAACATAAAAATAATGATTGTCTTGATATTTTTTATGAATTGCTCACAATTGAATTTGAAAAATTTGTACCATTCGAAAAAGCTATTTCTACAAAATATCCCTCTTGGTATGATAATATACTGATTAATCTCAAAAATAAAAAAAACAAAGCATACCTCAACATGCTTAGCAAAAGAACAAAAAACAACTATAAGATCTTTCATGAAATTCTAGTGAATTTACAAGTTAATATAATTCCAAATTCGATAAGTATATTGTACAAACAAAAATTAAATCGGATCCGGACCACTTTTGGAATTATTTTCGATCTATAAGAGAATCACGTAGTCTTCCCAAAACTATGATTTTAGATGATACTCATTCGTCGAATGATCAAAAAATTTCTAATATTTTTGCAGACTTTTTTCAATCCGTTTATAAAGAAGAAGATCTCGAAGAAATCCCTTAGTTTTTAAGCTAACAAGTAATTCAAAAAAACATGTTGTAAGTATTTATAAGCTCATATAAATTAAATTTTCTTTAGTCTTTAGTTTTAAAAGGGGTTTGGGCTGAAAGGGCTTGAAGAAATTACTGTTTACGAACATATGCAAACTGTAAACGGCTATATCTTACTTAATTTTTATCCTGAAGAAAAACAAAGGAGACCAATTTTTTTAGAAAAGCATAACCTACAATTATGTAATACTCAAATTTTACGTATCATGAATAATTTTTTAGTTATTTTGAAGAAAAAGTAATGTTTTGCAAAAGTTCAAAAATCTCTTTTCACTTCCACCTCAATTTTATCAAAACTATGCACTTTAAACCTGTCAAACTTCTAGAGCATATTACAAGTACATTAATAAAGTGAATTGAGTATTGGTACCAATTACTTTTAATTAGGGTGAGAATTAGCGGCCTAGTAGTTAAAGTCGTAATGACAACACTTTAGCGGATTCAAAATTTGTTTATTCGGAAATCTGACAATTGAATGAATTTTAAAACTTTATTCATTTATTAATTCATTTTATATTATAATAATTTTAGGTACGCAAGTATACAAATTAAGCAATAAGTTAGAATAAAAATCCTAAGAGCTCATACAAAAAAACGTTGTATGCAACACGTACGCAAATGGCTTTATCAGACTCATCTTCATATTACGGACACGGCTAGCGCCTCGTCCGAAAATATTACAATTCGTCCGCTAAAACCATATTTTGCGTACTTATTACATAAACTACTATTAATACACTTTAAATAATATTATATCAAATTTACCCGAAAATGTATTATTTTTTGTTCATTCACGTCGAAACTTCCAATTTTTGCTTTTGGCGAATATGAACTTACCTTCAACAAGCTTTCGCTCCGTTTGTATTGGGTCTACAGGCAACATAAACCCAGCATTTTTTTTTGGTTTTTTTATAAGCTACATTGTAATCTCAAATCATTTTTACAATAAATACTTACTTTTTGAGTTATTCATGAAAAACCGTCTGAAAACGTGTTTTTTTTATGAAAAATTGACATTTTCACTCGCGAATAAGTCGAAAAGTATCGACTTTCAGAAAAATATTTCTATGACAATAGTTGCTTAAAATTAGTCAATCTATCTATTCCCGTACTTATTTTTAATGTAATATTTTTCACCCCCAAGAAGGGGTGGCATTCACCCCTAGGGTAAAAGCACATACCGGCACAGGGTCAACTTTGAAAGAGGGGGCAAGTATAGCCTAAATCCAAATTTTTGTGCAAATCTGTGCTGCTTGTAAGTATTATAGAGAAAAATGCTCATTGACTGGACTAAATGACATTAGAATGAAAAACATATTGTTCAACGGCTAATTGTTTTTAGTTTTCTATTCATACTTAATGAAATGGGTATTGTAATATAATAGCAAATTAACATCTCTTATTTTAAATTAAAAAAACAGTACCTTAAATATGATATTACAGCAAATTCCAGGTATCCTTGATATCTAAAAAAAGAAAAAATATTGTTGATAGATCTCGATAGATATTGTGATTAAAATGTAAATATACTTTAATATATAATATATCGTTTCACAAAAAGTAACAAATTTGTAACTTAAATATTCCAGATCATTTACAAAAATACTCATTTTTTTAATATGTTTCTTAAAATGTTAAACTCCTAACAATAAAACTATTTCAGGTATTTCATTGGTTAACTGCTATAATCAAAACAAAAAAAAAAATAAAATAAAATTTACAAACTTTTTGTTTTCTAAAATAAAATAAAATTATTACTTTAGTTTACACTTTCTAAAACCAAAAGTAAAAATATTTTGTGTCCTTTCAAAGTTTCAATTGTGATTTTGTTAGCAACAAAAATCGTTTTACACTTTTCTTTTATTGTTCTTCACGGTGGTTGAGCTCAAACGTTAGGTTTTCCTTTTGTTTTCTTTATTTGGCTTAGGGCAAAAAAATATAAAAAATGAAAAGATATATTTTTATCTTTCTTTAAGGATAAAGAAAATGAAATAAATAAATGTGAAAAAAAATAACTTCAGAATTATTATTATTTCGATTGTTGTGTTTTCCTTTATTATCCTTTTTGTCTATGGTGGTAGCTTTTTGATTATTGTCAGAGAAGAGGAATGTGATTTGTTGGCATTGTGATTTCTTTAAATGAGTTAAAATATTTTCTCTGATTTGACCATCGTTATTTACTGGAATTTTACACCTTAAGTTTTGATAACGATGTTTCATATTAGTTTAATACAATTTTCTGATATGGCATTTGTATATAATTTTAGATTAGTTCTCAAGGTATATAACTCGTAAAACAATTTTGAAAAAAGCGTGAAATGTGCATTAATTATTCATGTTACAAAATGTGCACAAAAATGTGCATAACACATATCATGCACATAATGTGCACCATACCATGCACATGTCGTAAACGTCTTAGCAAATTTGTTAACCACATAATGCACGAATAATAAAAAACGAAGCGAAACGAAATTTTTTTAATGATAAGAATCATAAACAAAGAATAAATAAATGGAGAGTGAAAAAGTAGTTTAACATTTTCTTTTTTATAAGATAATATGACTTTCGTCATATGATATTATATTCAATAATAAATTGATGAATTTTATTTTATATTCATCTAAAATTATGCGCCAAAGAAATGTTTTTGTAAAGGTAATGAAAACATACACAAAAAAACAAACGGAAGCTTTGAATAATTAATTTAAATGATGCAAAAGAATTATTATATTTATTTAATCTTTTTTGTTTGTCATTTTTCATGTCGGTTTGCTCATGTCGGTTTACTGATATTTAAATTTATTTTTATATAATATTATGAAAATTATGGAAAATTAATATTATTAGGTAGATTTCATATAAAAATCTACCTATTGCAATGGGCTTCATCTCGGAATATATATATATATATATATATATATATATATATATATATATATATATATATATATATATATATATATATATATATATATATATATATATATATATATATATATATATATATATATATATATATATATATATATATATATATATATATGTATATGTATATATATATATATATATATATATACATATACACATATATATATATATATATATATATATATATATATATATATATATATATATATATATATATATATATATATATATATATATATTATATATATATATATATATATATATATATATATATATATATAACGATATGAGGTATAACGGAATTTAGCGGCACTCTCACGGTCGAATTTTTCGACCTACACCAAAATAATTTTCTGTGTATGTTTTGGCAAATAATGTCTTGGACAAGTTTGTGAACTGGCTATGTCCGGGTACCGGTTAAGCGGCTAGAGCCTAAAAACTCGAATAATCTAGGGCGCTATAACTTCCGTTTGAATAATAATACTTTAATCAAATTTAAAAATATTGAATATTTGAACCTTTTTTTATCATTTGGCGTTTCAGGTTCCTCAAAAATCAGCTGTTTTAAAAATTTACTAAACTTTGCTGTCCTTGATCTAGCTGAAATGGCCAAGCTCATATTTGAAAACTTTTTTTCACGTACTTAAAATATAAATCTTTTCAAAATTTTCAAAAAAAATAGTTCAAGTTTAACGGTTGAGACCCTAGGTCTGTTGAAATGAAAACAAACGCAAAAGGCAATGCTTTCATCATGTTTCAGTTTATGTTATTTAAATTCATCTTAGCTTTTAAACATACTTTTCAACTATAGCCTCAAAAAATTTCAGCTTTCTAACCCAAAAGGTTTCATTTTTATAAGCGTTATAATGAACCTCTTGCAAAAAAAATATCAAGCCATTTAATACCATAGAAAAATTATCAAAATCTCTTTTGTTTTTATTTTTTTTACTAAGTAACCGTTTGAAAAAAGATTAAATAAGAACAAAAAAACACAACAACAAAAGATGATTTTAAAATAAAATTGTTTGATAATGTTTGATCATAAATTATGTGTGATGGTATAATTGTAGTTGTGACGTAGTTCATTTGATCTTTGGTGGATTTAATATGTTATTAAAAGTAGTTTAAACCAACTTAAATAAAATTGTTCCGAAATTGTATTGATGGAGTTAGTTCGGATAATGTATTTAATTTGGTTCGATAATTTTGTTGAATTATTCTGTTTCTACTTATATTTTTTATTTAAACTAATCTGACTTATCTAATTTCATTTGGACACAAAACCGTCTGACCCCGAAATCTACCTATTTCTAGCGGATATACCTGCCGCTGGGATTTTTTTTTATTGTAATCCAAATATTTAAATTTTTGGAATTCTAATTTGTTTTTTTAATTTAAATTGGATCGTCATTTACAAATGTAATCACACACATTCATTCTCGTTTACAACTTAAAATTGCGATCTTCATTGGTCGTAATGATGTTCCCAAAAATATTAGTCTAGAAAAGATTCATAACGTATTAGAAGTTATTGGTGATAAAGGTCATACATCAACTATTTTTGTATTTATGCTTGAAAGTTTACATGATTTAAAAATGTTAAACCTAAGGTTTGCTTTAATTTAACATTTTTAAATCAAACATTTCATTTTAAATCACTCAAATACATTTAAACTTCAACTAAATTTAAAATATACACTTAAATATTTAACAAAAAATTAAAAATTATTAAAATAAAAAAGTTCACGAAATGTGCACAGACTCGCGCATAATGCACATAATGTTTGTCGGGTATCTTTCGAAAATTGAGCATAGGCTAAAACATTAACCAAGAAAATGATGTTACATATATTGTCTTGGATCAAATAAATTTATTTTTTAATCTGCACACTGCTCTTTGATTGTCTAGGGCTAATCACAACAACGTTTGAAGTATTTCTGAAATTGCTATGTACAATATAAACTGTTCAATATTTATTGTCTATTAAATAAACAACTTACACATAAATAATTTTAATATATTTAATACCTATTCATAGTGATTTTGAGAGCCTACCCCAACAAAACAATACATTCTAACAGTAGTAACTAAGCTAAGTAGTTTTAGGTCATGACCTTATGTCCTCTAGGACTCGCCATATTCAATTTATTGTATCATCATCAATCCTATAACCAGCAGAAGATCAAAACGCTTCATACAATACCTCATTTGTCAAATTGTGATTAGTAGTTCAGAAGTTATGAGGGAACAGATGAACATACATACATACATCGACGAACCATATAACCCTCCTTTTTGCTTCGCCATAGTCGGGTAAAAAGCAGCTCCAGATACGCATAAAAATTAATTTTTTTTCCTAGACATGTCATGCCATAAACAAAGAATAAATAAAATATAAATGTATGTTCTTCAAAGTTTAACAAAACTGAATACTTTACCATTGTTTTCTTTAATATGTCATCGTTTGTTATTCATGTATGAAATTTATATTATGATTATATGCTAATCTACAGCTACAAAATTTGTTTCGTTTATTATCTTTCAGGATAACAAAAAGGAATAACGATTTCTTTTATTTTCCAAAATTTTTGCAAAGGTCGATTGAAAATAAAATTAAATTGACCTTTCAGTAACAGAAATGAAAAACTAAAGAAATAAAAGGGACCAACCAACCCATTAAATTTAAGTGATGTAAAGAGGTTTTAATATGTCATATAAATAAAGAAAATTGGGGTTGGTGTATTGATTTACTCGTTAATGCTAAATTGGTTTTATGTTGGTTATATATAAGTCAAAAATAAAAATAATAACTTAACTGTTTTGAGAGTTGTTACTGTGAAAGAATATCAAAAATTGAAAAAGAATATTTGAAAAGAAAATTGTATCCGAAATTTTCCCTCATGGAGTATAATTTATAATGGAGTGTGTTCAAATTGTATTGTATTTAAATTTGGCGCTGGAAATCGAATGCAATAAGTAATTGGAGTTTTTCACGTTTTTGAAGTGAAAACTTCTTTAGCCGCACCACACATAGATTATTCCGTAGGTAGTAAGTTAGGCTGATCGTGACGTTCTGAAATGAAAGACTTTATTAAGGTTTAAAGTAAAATCTATTTATCATTTCTTAACGTTTCAAATTGCGTTGTGGATATCGTGCTCGACTGATGTGTTGTAGTTGCTGAGTTCGACTGCTGGTATGGTACATATTTTTTTTTGTTTTTTTTTTTTAATTTTAATTAAATACCATTAAAATTGTTTTTTTTTTATTTATGAATTCATAAAAATAATAAAAATTTTTTTATACGAATTTTAAAAAATTGATCTAGCAGTTTTTTAAAGTTATATTGCTACTGTCTTTTGCAATTTGCATTCGAGTCATCATCTTCTATCTTCTATATACAGGGTGAGTTTTTTAAAAAATGCCAGGCTTTTATCTCGAGAACCATGCTAGATGGGACAAAATAACCCCAGATGATATTTGTTAAGCGTTGAGGGGGACGTCCAATGGTAATATTGAATGACCTTGAAACTCATAAGTATTGGAGATATATGCCAAAATAGGTTTTTTTTAAATTAGAACCTATACATTTAATATTTTTTTTTAATTAAGTAAATCAAACTACACACTTTTTGCCTACATATTTTTTTTGTAAAGTGTTCGATTTTGTAGATATGATGAAAATTGATTTGCACTAAAGCAAACGTGTCTTCGCTAAGTTCTTCAGAAAAAAAATAAAATTTCAATAAATCAAAAAAAACAACGAAAATCAATTTCACGCAGTAGACCACGATGCAATAATATTTAAATTAATGAATGATTTTCTTTGTTTTTTTTTAATTTATCGAAATTTTATTTTTTTTCTGAAGAACTTAGCGAAGACACGTTTGCTTTAGTGCAAATCAATTTTCATCATATCTACAAAATCGTACACTTTACAAAAAAATTTTGTAAGCAAAAAGTGTGTAGTTTGATTTACTTAATTGAAAAAAAATATTAAATGTATAGGTTCTAATTTAAAAAAAACCTATTTTGGCATATATCTCCAATACTTATGAGTTTCAAGGTCATTCAATATTACCATTGGACGTCCCCCTCAACGCTTAACAAATATCATCTGGGGTTATTTTGTCCCATCTAGCATGGTTCTCGAGATAAAAGCCTGGCATTTTTTAAAAAACTCACCCTGTATATAAAAATTAATGTTTGTTTGTTTGTTTGTTTGTTTGTTCGTATTTGATAATCTCCAAAACCACTGCACCTATTTGAAAAATTCTTTCACTATTTGAAAGGTACATTATTCTCGATGAACACAAGCTATGTATTATGTATATAAATGGAACCCCATGGCTCTTATAATTAACTTAAGGGGTTTTGCCTTTATTATTTTATCTAAATATATCGTTTTATATATTTGGTTTGCTTTGATCAATGTTTTTTACATTGAACATAATTTAATGAAATTGAAAAATGAAAGTATGATCTGACAAACAATTATGTTTATTTATATATCAAAAATATATATATTGTAATTTAGCACATGATCAAATTGTTTTATCTACACCAAATAACTGGTATGCAATTGTATGTGATACATATTTCTAAAACTAAGTGAAGATAGTGGATAACATCGATTATATCGATTTAAAGCTCAAAATTACGGAATGGAATTCGCATAAATACTATACAAAGAAGCATAGCTTATGTATAATCAAAAACGGATGGCAATCATGATGAACAAACTAATTAATAATAGTGGCACTTAGCCGGCAACACGTTTGCAATAGTGATTTGCAAATGGTAACAATGCATTAATATCAATAAAATTTATATATCTTGAATTGAACTCTATATATTTTCTATAAATTCTATGAATTTTATATAAGTTTTGGATCTATGGGTGTGACAACCCCGCCTACTTTCAGGTTAGTACCTGCTATTGGCAAATCAGTTAACGTGAGATATCGTTTACCACTGGCAATGGCAGTAGAATATCACTGATATAAGGGTATAAGTGATATTTTAAGGGTGCAGGGGGATAAACTTTTTTCAATCAACGATAGCACACTTAGTCTTATAGTTATGGAATATTCTTTGGTGATGACACGCATTTTTGGGTATTTTTAAATAAAATATGTTGGGTAAAAAATAAAAATGACACAATGGAAATTGAATGTAATCATAACGAGTTTTTTCGAATTTTCTTTCTTATGACATAGTGGCAATATGCGACGAGCATAATGTTAAATAAACAAAACTTTTACACTTTTTGGTGTAAAATATAAAATTTTGAGAAATTTTGTGAGTGATTTGGGAGATTTTTGTTTGTTTCGTGTCGGGAACAAATTGAATGCATGAGCACTGTGAACATTTGTGATTCTATTTTTGTTCTGTATAATGTTCTATATAGAGATGACACACCTCTACTAATTCAGCAAGTCATATAAATTTGTTTATTGCTTACTTGAAAATTTATTTGATCGCCAATTTTTCATATATCCGGACTTAGAGTGCTGATTATTTTTCATTCATATTTCTAAAAAGTACAATTAAAAATGATGCTATCATTTCTCATTACCATTTTTTTGAAATCATTGCTACTACGTCAACAAAATGTCTGCGCACAAACTTTATTTATAAGCGTAGCAAAGCACGCCGGGTCCTGCTAGTGCTAAATAAATATTGAATATATTTAAAATTGAAAGTACGTATGTAAGGCTGTTTATCCTTTATGCATTAATACATTAATCATCATAAAAATTTATGAAGTTGTTGTGTACGCTTAAGTTTTGCTTTTTATTTAACTATCGTTTTGAACAGTAGTTTGCTTTGATCAATGTTTTCTTTGAACATAATTTTTTTATGAAATTAAAAATAACGTAAGAAAGATAGTATAACCTGAAGGCTGAAACAATTGCATTTGTATTACAAAATTATGTGTATTGGAATTTTATCATCTTCACTAAATATGTTGTCGGTTTGGAATTGTATGTAATACATGTTTCTAAAATTTAGTGAAGACATAATACTTGTAACTTGATACTTGATAAAATCGATTATATCGATTTAAAGCTCACAATTACGAGACGGAAATCGCATAAATTCTATACAAAGAAGCATAGCTTAGGTATGATTAAACATGGATGGCAATCCTGATAATAAAATAATTAAAAATGGTGGCACTTAGCCGAAAGTGATTTGCAAACGGCAACAATGCGCATTAATACCAATGAATTTGCTTAGCTTTCCGCAGAAAGATTTGTAAAATTTAAACTTGTTGATCTATGGGTGTGACAACCACGCGTACTTTAGTCCCTGCTATTGGCATATGAGTGCTATTTTGACAATTATTTGGTTGAGATTGTGAGGTTAAAGTGTGTAGTTAGCAGGTTTATCGTTCTGAATTGTTTCTCATTTATTCTACTAATACGATCCCAATACTACTAATACGATATCAATTGATTGCGATTGCCAATGAAGTTTTCACTTCTGCCGTGCGGTCTTAAGCACACTCTCTGTTTTTTTTATTAATATCATAGCATTTGCAACAAACCATAGAACAAGTTGTCATTCTAACGGTTAAAACAGTTTACAAACGACATCAATTGGTCTTTGTTCAATTCTTAGAAGAATGGCGTTCCACAAGCCGTTCAACTGTACTGATGCATAAGTTCATTTAGTATTCTTTGTCGAAATTTCTGTACCTGAAAGCGTATTCAAATAATTATTTATATGCTCTGGGAAAATCCACAAATATTTGACAGGACAAAATTTTTGGTGAAGGTAAAATTTGAGAAAACAAAATTTTGACATAAGGTGAAAAACTTTTAAATTTTGATGTTTGCTGTTAATAAATATATATTATATATATTAATATAAATAAAACTTTGACACTTAAAAAAACTTCTGTCATAAATTGTTGTTCTTTCTGTCATAATTTGTTATGCCCACTGTCATAATTTGATGATGCTAAAAAGCTATACCAAATTTTGACGTTTTGGTGAATATAAATTTCAAAGGGCAAAGTTTTGACAATTAATTATTGTCATCTGTCGTAATTTCATATAGATTCGCACAGAGCAATAGTGATAAAATGCTTTATTGATCATTTAAGGTAACTAAGCAGTAAACACTTGAAGAAAGCATACTTCATAGCATGCAGCATGCAACATAGTTATAAGATTAAATTCATACATAGCTACATATATGCTTTTCAAAATAAGATGTAAATGAAAAGTATTTTTTTAGTAACAAACCATATAAACTTTTTAAGCACTTTGTTCCTTATCAGCATGTATTCTAAGGTGTTAATGGACGCAAATTCTTGTTTATGTAATATTTTGTTTATTTTTAAGGAATGAACAACTAAACAATAAATCCTGTCACAAAACAAAATATGACATAGCCCAATACTTCATGATAAGATGGAGGAAATACAAGTAGGATAGGGAGTTGAAACAAAAAGTACTGTCTCCCTCAATGATTGAAGCCTACATATAGAGTTATATGAAGGACAATGTTGTCGAGCAAGGAATACCGTGGTGTCGTCAAAGAACACTCCATATTTTAGATTGTGAGTAGTACCGAGGACTGAATAGAATTCAACCGCCTGCATCCCCAATGTTAATTTTACCTTAGCTAGTGATATCTAAGCGTTCTCATTACGTTCGTCACAGGACTGAATATAAAAAGTATGTTTGCAGTTTATATTGTGTTATATCTATACCATTAATATCAAACATACAGTGGTCCGTGGATTTATAAAAAAAAACTTAGATAAAATCATTATTTTGGCCGAAAATCGACTAGTTTATGTACCAAAAACTCAAAAATTATTGATATTACAACAAATTTAATCCATTATTGGTGTACTTAGCTTCCTTGTTAAGACAATTAATTCTTTTACTTCATTTAATGTTTACTATGTTCAAATGCATTATATTGTTTAAGGGAATCCCAGTTTTCTTTTCGAGGCGTATTTTTTTAAAAACTAAAAGTTTTAGAAATAAATGATGTTTCAGATTTGAAGAAAACTTACTTGAGAGTAGTGTTCCTGATTTCTCGACCTTTAAATTTCTCGAGAAAGAAAACCAGAAATACATATTTCTCGAGAAATCTCAAGATCTCGAGAAATATATTTTCTTAGAATTCTTTGTTTATAACGTCAAATTGAAATCCAAAGTATCTTTACACTTATTTTTTAACTATTCATATTAAATGAAACAATTTTTTTAATAGTAAATAATAAATTTAATAATTCCGAACAACTTCCATTTACAGGGATTAAGCCCAAATTATCCGATTCAGTGATATTGCAATATATTTGAAGATCCATAAATATTTTGTTGTTGACGTCAGTCCATTCGTCTAGTGATATGCTAAACTTTTTGTTACTGTTTTTAATTAATTAATTTTATTTAGCAACTAAAGCTTTTAGTTTCGAAAAACTTAATGATTAGTTCTTTTACATTTGAAGGATTTTTCGGAAAATTGTTTGTCGAATAAAGCTGTTTCTTGTAATTCTGTGGAAAGAAAACCCATCAATAGCCACTAATTGAGCAATTGCTTCACTCATCGACGGACACTGCCTTGACATGAATTTATCGATATTTTGCATACCACTGTTGATTTACATATCACTGAATAATTCTTCCACCTGTGCCCGACTCTGGCTGTTCAAAGAATGAATCTTTTCAAAGAATGTATGGCATTGAAATGTCAATGAAGACCAGTAGTTGCAGATCCTTACATAATATCGTTTTACCACAAATATTGCAGTTTTAATGAATCCTTAGTGTTTTTGGTAAAATGTTTCCAAACATCATCGTATTGATTTGGGTTGAAATTCAATGAAAATGGTTAAATTTTTTAAAACAATTTTACTTACTATATATATATATATGTTGTTTCATGAAATTTTTTTGTTTCTGATTGTTTTGCATTTCATACAAAATGTCAAACTATTTAAAATGCAATGGTGCATAAATCTACCTTACCGTAATTTTAATTCTCTTTTGTTCCGAAAAGCGCAAACATTTATATTTTTGATTGTTTTTACACTTTTTAGTAAATTCCACGTTTAATTTTTTAAATAAAGGAAACATATTTTTCTCGAGAAAAATTTTCTCGAGAAATGGAGATTAGATTTTTGTTAAATTTCTCGAGAAATGTTTCTCGAGAAGAAACACTACTTGTGAGTATACCTAATACAAAAACCCACATGCAACAATCTTTTATTATTGTTGCTAATTACTACAACATCCGCAAGAAATAAATTCATTTCTAAATGTGCTCAACACACAATTTCCTATGGATAATTAAGAATGTCTTATTCTACTGATTTTGTCAAAACTGGGCTTTCTTACAGGAAGAAAGCAACGTTGTGGATAGAAGTCAAGCGCAGTGACAGAAAAATATATTGAAGCTCAATAATAAAACGAAAATAGCTATTAAAATATTATTATCTTTTAAAAATACAAAATATACTGGAAACAAACACTGCAAACACAGCATTCAGTTGAAACTACAATTATGAATAATTCTCAACTATTTTACTATGAAAATATACCATCTACTCTGCATGTAGCGACAACTTCGATACTGGAAAATATTTTTTCAATAAGTACCATAGAAGTCAGTTGTTTATCCTAAAGATAAATAAAATTTTATATTTTTGTAATTTAATAATTTATAACATTTATTTTCGTCGATAAAAAAAACATTTCCTACTCGAGATTGAAATGTTTTTCGCTCGTGAACTTTTTCCACTCGATACTGGGTCAGCTTATGATCAAACGTTCACTAATTGAAAACGTCGTTTTTATCTCATGTTGAAAAATGTCCTTACTTTCTTCAAAATCCAATTAGTAAAACAAACAAGCAACTAATTATTTTTTTGTTCGTATTTGAAAATTGATTAATGAAAAATCTAGAACATCCCTTTTCAAGTATTTTCTTTGCTTCGAATGAAATGCTTTGAAAACAGAAAAGGATCTACTTCCTTCGTCAAACTCTTTTTATTTATAATTAAAAGTATCAATTTTCCTATTTCCAACAAATACAAACAAAAATTAATTCTATTTATTCACACGAAAAATTTTCGGGCAAAAGAAAGAAGACATATAATAGAATACAGTCAAACCTATTTATGCGACAAACTGAGTACAAAGCTCATTTTGTATATCGTATTTTCCAGTTAGTATAGATGAAGGCATTTAATAGTTTATGACGAATGTTGAGTTCCTATGAGCCAGAGATCGAATTTCAAACAACTGAATAAACGGCTCATACATGGAATGAAAAATGAATGAATGAGAAAGTTCAAACGAGCATACCTTTGAAAATGATAAGTTCAAGGGTTCAATCATATGAACTTGTTTTTGGGAATTTCAATTCTCTACCAAATGCTGCTATCAGATATTGAAAATAATAATTTTTACAACAGTTATTCCCTTTTGTACAAAAACGACTTTTCATGGGAAACAAACTTTATTAATTATATGGGATATAAACTCGGTTAGCGCCATTCACAGCTTTGATCTAGGACGTTGAAATTTTGGGTGAATTTTTTGTAGCTCTATAGATAAAATATGAGCCTGCTGGATCAAAAAACACACCCTGGTATGCGTCACATATTAGTTATGTATCACTAATAACGATCATCAAGAATGCGAAAAATTAGCAACAATAAGATAAACAAAATTTTAAATATTAAAACGGTTATGAAATTAGAAAAATCTTACGAAAACAAACATAAATTATTTACATAACTTTAATTAAATTTAAAATAGATTATAAAAATTTTACAAATCAAAAACTTATATGCAACACAAAGAGAAAAACTTACGAATGTATATCAACCAAAATCCAAATTAACCATGAATACCATGAAAGAACAAATTTTTTAAAAGAAATGCTGATATAATAAATATTATTTTCTACCAATGAATTATATCAACTTTATTTGTATTTTTTTCCATAATAATAGTACGTGTTATTGTATTGTTTTCTAACCTATAGACTAATATTGTTTTCTAACCTATAGACTAACTTAAACTATTGTCTAATGAAAAGTTTCCTAAAAAAATAGTATGATTCAATTGGTCAAATTGTTTTGATTGTATTAAAATTATTTTCAAATTATAATCACAATAGCTATACTATTTTTCTTAAAAATCAAATTAAGTTTAATTCTCTTATTTCTTTTAGTTGAATTTGGTTGATTGTATGGAATGGGGGTTTTTTATCATTAATATTTTCTTTTAATCAGAAATTTGATTTCTCAATTAAAACAATAAAGATTTATTGTTATTTGTTTTAATTGAAGAAAACGATTTTATTTTTTATAATAAATAATTCTTTATCAGAGAATAAAGTAGTGTAATCAATTCGTGTTTAGTGAATTTTATTCTCTCGCAAATTTAAATGTTTCGCTCGTGCCTCAATCGAACTTACAACTTTTGCTTGAGAACACACTAATTGCTTAAACTATTTTTATATGAAACAATATATAAATTATCTTAGATCTTGTAGCACAAGTTTCTATCGTAGATCTTGTGTACATATTTCTTTAATTAAAGTTTTCTTATCATCTATTACTATTACTTTTAAACTACGGTTAACCTCGAGGTAATAATGGTCATAATTTAATAGGCATACCATAGTAAAGCTGTCCAAGTTAAATTGTCAAAGTAAAATACCGTTAAAAATTCAAAATGAATAAAAACTAATGCTAATTACGATAAATAAAATTAAAAATATAGTTTATGTTTTTTTTTATTTCTATAATTTATTGTTCAGTCTTCAGAAACATATCAAAATAACTAAAACATTTCACTAAAAATATTGAATATGTACTAAGTTTATAGTAATTAAATTGTATATGCTCACAAAACAATATAATTTCTCAATTTACTTTTCACAGCAATTAATTTTTTTTTATTATAAAAGATTATAATGTGTTTTAAAAATCGGTTGACATGTCACTTTTAATGTTTATACGTTTTGACATTAGAACCTTAACAAACTATACTCTCATCTTGAGTAACAAAGTAAAATTAGTGACGTCACACTAAAAAATGACAGGTAAACTTTATAGTTTAGGAAATTGGAACGATAGCACATCTGTCATCCAGTAAATTTTTTACTTTGGTAGAGTAAAACTAGAGAAACGCACCCCAGGATTGTTGTTATTTTTTCATATTTGTTTGACAATTCTTATATTTTTTTAAGGATATTGTTTAGATTAATAACACTTCTGAAAAAAATTTATAACTTCATTTTTCTACATAAAAAGATTTTAATTAAACTTTAATATCATAACCATTAGTATTACTAGCTAGAGACCCAGAGAGAACGAAATGAATTTTGACAATATTAAAAAACATGAAGTGCGTAATCTTTACCCGCTGTGGAAGTAAAACTTCTTTGGCCACTGCAGCAGGTATTACTAAAAATATTAAATATAAAATAAAATAGATATGTCATATTGAAATTTAGAGTTTCTTTCTAATATTCTTGATAATATAATTACAACAATGTGTAATAAAAAGCCATATTTACATGTTTTACAAAGTCTTACAACATATTACAAATTAAATTTCACAGTGAATACATGTCCATTGTCCACTTAATTTAACAATTGGTACAACAATTGATGCATTTTTCAATAAATTTAGCAAATTTGTCATAATCATAAGCCTCTAATTTCATATTTCAATTATGCTAATAATTGAATTGACTTTAATACATTATGTAAATATTGCTTTTTGTTACACAGTAAATTATATTATCAAGAAATGCAACTCTAAATTGTAATATGACATATTAATTTTATATTTCATCTTTTTATTAATACCTGCCACAATAGCCAAAGAAATTTATTTCAACCGCGTGCAAAGATTACACGCACTCATTTTTCTATTTAACAAAACAAATTTAATCAACACAAATATTTTTTCCCGCCCGAGAAAGCCCGGGATGCAAACTCTAAACACCATGACCACCATGACCACCGTGACCACCATGACCACCGTGACCACCATAACCACCATGACCACTATGACCACCATGACCACCATGACCACCGTGAACCCCATGACCAACATGAACATCATGACCACCGTGAACACCATGACCACCATGACCACCATAACCACCATGACCACCATGACCACCATGACCACCATGACCACCATGACCACCTTGACCACCATGACCACCATGACCACAATGAACACCATGACCACTATGACCACCGTGACCACCATGACCACCATGACCACCGTGAACACCATGATCACCATTACCACTATGACCATCATGACCACCATGACCACTATTACCACCATGACTACCATGACCACCATGACCACCATGGCCACCATGACCACAATGACCACCATGACCACACCATGACCACCATCTACAATCGACACATCCAACTCATTAACATTTAGTACGAGACTGAATAAGTGAATAAAAAATATAATAACAAATGAACAAATGAACAAATGAATGACTTGACCATACAAACCAAAAAGATCCACCAAACATGCTTCCACTCCCGAACCAGTTATTCGATTTTGCTCAAATTTCAAAACGATGCTTTTTGTCCTCTTATATTTCATTATATATGCCATTTACCAAGATTTGCGACAACTTATTTCTCTGCTTTTAAAAAAGCCAAATATGCTGCCATTTTTATTAATTTACGACTTACGAGTCTAAGCATCCATTGTAAACAAAAATGGAGCAGACATATAATATTTTGAAAACTGATATTAAATTAAATTAAAATACTCCAAAAATTCGGATTGAAAATCATTAAATTTAGTTCTAAATTATGTTTTTCGGCAAACGGCTGTAAAGTTTAACTTTACTGCCGCTAGGGAGTTAGCTAAAGTCTTACTTTTTAGCCTGTCAGCAAAAGTAACGTCTAGCGACAGCAAAAGTAACGCCTTTTTTATTTTATATTACGGAGGCTGTAAAGTAGCATTTGTTATTTGTTAGTTTGTTATTTTTTCAAACATATTGTATAACCATAACAACAAAAAATAAGTTGATTCTCATATTATGAAATTTTGAAAAGGCTGCTTTGATAAAAAAATTTTATTCATACAAATTTAAATGTTTTTTTCTCTTTTGACGATAAAAATTCATATTTATAAAAAGTTTGTTGTATTAATTTCATATTTATAAAAAATTTAAACGTTTGCTGAAAAAATAGTGTATTTAATTAGGAGCTAAAGTGACTTTTTGTGTTTTGTCTATAATTGTCAAACTATAGACTCAACACAAAAAGTACCACTTTAGCTCCAAAATTAAATAATGTACTATTTTTTAATTGAATTTCTGTTAAACTTTTAAGCATCGAAAAATATGAACTATTTCTATAATGCACCAAAAACCAGAGAATATTTAAAATACGTGTGTCATAATCGAATTGTATCGAATATTATATTCGTTTTTCATACTTCCGTTGCAAAATTCTCATAACGCGCCTAAAGAAGTTTTACTTCAAAAAGTTTTACAATTCATACCATTGATCTTCGTTTAATTAATAAGAATATTCCAAATTTAAAAAACATTGTTATTTCTCATTAGAGTTAGGCAAAAAGGAAAAGTCAATAGACTACAAAAAATTTAACCACATATATGTCTAAATAAATTAACTTAAATAATACATTAGCACTCTAACAAAACCAATATAAATGAGAGTAAATTTGAAAATTAGCCTCAAATTGCAACAGCCTTATTAAGAAAAATTAACAATTTTTTATTATTTTCAGCAATATTACGGGGTAGGTCCACCCTGGAATAATTTCTTAGTTACACCAATGATTATATCAGTTGATGTCAACTTATAAGTAATTGTTGTTTTAATCAATTTCAAATCTATGAAAATTATCTTGCTAAAAACGTGTCATTATTATCATACAAGAACTTAAACACAGGCACGAAAATCTTCAATAATAGTTAATATTGACACGTTTTAGACCGTATTCATTTTTTGTTCAAACTTATAACGTAAATACATTATTTTTTCTATGATATAAGATGAAAAGTCTATTTTCAAGCACCCTTAATCGAAAATGAGTAGTTTTTCTCTAGTGGAAAAATTATTTTTAATTATTTTTACTCGTCAATCGGTGTGTGCGGGCGGTCGAACTGTCGAGATTACTCACTGTCATAGTAATAGAATGCAAAGAGATTTCTTTGTGCGTACATCGTACACATGGAATGCTTTGCCCGAATCAATAGTCTCGAGTGCTTTCAATCCACAAAAATTTAAAAAAAGCGTCCACCTATACCTCAAGACGCATGTTGTTGTGGGACCTACGTCTTAAAAGGTATCTATGTGTTGTTGTGACACATTTTGTAATTCCTACTACACAACACTTCTTATTAAAAAAAAAAAAAAAAAAAAAATAACAAATTGTAGTTGCTATGGTATTTTACAAAGATTTTACAACAAAGCAACCATGAAAAAATAGAATTAAATAAATAATAAATTTTGAATGTTATGTTGTCGATTTCTAATTCAATAATTTCTAATAAATATCTTTTTCGGAAAACGGTTTTAAAGTTTAACTTTACTGCCGCTAGGGAGTTAATTAAAATCTTATATTTTTAACTTATAATCAAAGCGGCAGCAAAAGTCACGCCATTTTTATTTTATATTACTGCGGCAGTAAAGTAGCATTTGTTATTTATTATTTTTTCAAACAAATTGTATAACTATGACAATAAAAAACAAGAAATTGATTCCGATTGGATTGTGAAATTTTGAATTATTGTATGTAATATAACAAAACATAACAAATAGTTTAATTGGATAATGAAATTTTGAATTGGAGCTTGCTTTGATAAAAAATTTTATTTATACAAATTTAAATGTTTTTTCTTTTCGGACGTAATTATGACGGTAATAAATCATATTTATAAATTTTTGATATATAACTATTTCATATTTATATAAAATTTAAACGTTTGCCGAAAAACTAGTGTATTTAATTCGGAGCTAAAGTGACTTTTTGTGTATCCTACGGTCGGCCGCCAAACTATAGACTCAACCTAAAAAGTAGCACTTTAGCTCCTAATTAAATAATGTACTATTTTGTTCACCTTCATATTAAAGTGTTGCTTTATTACTGTGCTTTGGGGCCTTAAAGTGTCACTTTTTAGCCCTATATTATATTGTCATAGTAACGTCTAAAAAAGTAAAAAACATTTTTATTTCGTTTAGATTCTATAAAAAATAGAAATTTTTATCAAAGCAAGATTTCAATTCAAAATTTTCATAATCCAATCAAAATAATTGTTTTTTTTGTAGTCTAGTTATACGATATGTTTGAAAAAAAAAAATTTGGTTAAAGGTTACTTGTTCAACATATTTTTATTTCAAAATTTATAAAATTTTTAAATTTTATTTAAATTGAACAATTTTTTAAATATTTTGCTTGCGGCGAATAAAAATAGTGTAGTACTTATATGATATATGGTATATGATACACGGACGTAAACCAGATTTGGACTTAATGTGGGATAAAATCTCGGCTAGCGCCTCGATTCGCAAACTTCATATACGTCTAAAAACCTTAGCTTTACATCCTTGCATCATAATGTACGATTTACGTCTACTACGTTCACATTTTCATGATTTCAACTAGATTATCAGCTAGTTTGGGTAAATTTTTTATACAAAATCAAAATCATATATCGAAAGATGATTTCACTAAAAAAGCTATACATAAGGTGCTTTCCAATCGAGTGAATTACTGAATGATTCACTTAAACTGAATTGTATTCCGGAATTTGTATGTTCCAAGGGTAATATTCAGTTTGCACTGAACGTAAACTGAGCTAGTACAGAACTGAATTGAATTGAATTGAAGGAAAAAATTCAACATATTCATATTTTTTTATTTACGGTTTGTGGTCAAACGTTAAAAATAATAAAAAATTAAATCGGAACATATTTGTTTGTGTCTAAATTTTCGATTCTGGTTATGTATTTTTTAAATGTCAAAAAATTGCTGTTTTTGTTGTTTTGGCTCTATTTTTGATGATTTACTGAATAATAGACCAACTGGCTAAAATCAATTCCTTCAGCAATTCACTCGATTGGAAAGCGGCTATAATCATGCTAAGGCTGCTTTTAATATTCGATTTTCGAAAAAAAAAAAATGCAGCCTTACTTCAAAACTGACATTTAATAACTTAAATATTTTGTTTTGAATTCAAATAAAAACATAAAATTCAAATAAAAAACAAGAAATTTCAATAAAATTTACAAAAAATAAAATATACAAAGCATTTTTTTTCTACTTCAAGCTACAAAAATGTCACTTTAATATATAGTAAAACCTATGTGAAAGGGAAACTTTTTGTAAGTAGTGACTGAAAATGTTGTCAGTCACTAGGACTGAAAGTAAATAAGTTTCGGTGGTCGCCTACAGGTGGTGGTTATTTAAAGGATTGAATAAATAATTGAATATTTGAGATTGAATTTGATTTACTGTTTCTGTTGCTGTGTTTATTTCTGTCCATATCGCAGTATTTTGAAGGGATTGAATATTTTGAATATTTTGATCGAATCGAATCGAAACTAATCATTATATCAATTGTGTGTAATTAATTAATTAAACTAATAATGAGTGTTTTTTTTCTATATCGGAGAAATCGGAGCGATAAAATAAAATTTGTTTCAGATATATCGTATAATTTTTTCCTCCAATAATTACCTGTCAGATATGAAATATAATCTCTGAGTTCTTTCCGCCAAAAAAAAAAGAAAACAAATTTATTAAATAAATAAATAAATTTTATTAAAAAATTTATTTTTATTTGTTTTGAATTGAAACTTTACCTACAATTTTTTAAATTTATACTTTAAACGAGGTAAAAAAAATATCTGTAATATCTGTAAAAGTTTTTAGAGAAAATATATGAACTATTTTCATTATCCATATTGTCAAATTCATCTACTAAAAACTTACAAAACGACATATCTAAATTTGACTGTGTAAAAAATAAACAATTATATATCGCATTTTTACCAGTGTAAAATAATGTTATTATTGTGTTCGCCTGTTATTATTCCATCTGTAGGCGAACACAATAATAACATTATTTTACACTGGTAAAAATGCAATATATAATTGTTTATTTTTTACACAGTCAAATTTAGATATGTCGTTCTGTAAGTTTTTAGTAGATGAATTTGTAAATATTATCATTTATATTTACAAGCGTAGAAAAAATAGCGTTTTCTACGCGTGGTAAAAACGTTTTTGCGTTCCTGAACTTATAAACCGTCAAGCAAAAAGAGACGTTTTCACCACTTGTATAAAAATCTACTATTTATATTTGGAGGTTGTTACTCGAAAAAAAACAGATAAATATATTTGGATATTATTTACCATTTACATAACTAAAATTAAAAAATTTCGCTCATATTTAGAATATTTGAAAATAAATGTCAAACTTAATCATGTTAATGCATTTACAATAATGAATAAAATTGAACGTAATCGATTTATGAACGAAAAGAAATTTTATGGTTTAATGTTAAAGCTATTCAAATATATGTTACCAAAAACGACACAAAATTAAGCTATTAATATGCTTAGGACGCAGTCAAAAAATCTTGAAATTTGAATTTTATAACCTATGAATTTTATAACCTTTCATATATGAAATACGAGTAGCAAAATTCGACGTCCACTTCGTGCTACCTGGACAACGCTCACATAATTTGTTTGGTGTATCACAGACAGCAACAATTAATATTGCTTACTCAACGGCGCTACATCACATCGTGACATTGACGCCTTAAAACCAAAGCAACTCAAGAGTCTATTTCCGTCTGTTATAGTTTTAGCATGTTAAGCGTTTATTTACATCTAAAAAATGTTTTTGGGAACCTTAAAATAGAAGGGACCCATCCACAAAAGTTTGGGTTGGACCTATCACCTGAAGTTAACACTGTAACCATATGAAAAAAAACTTCGACAAAATTAAGAACCAGAAAAAGAATAAGAGATCGGAAATAAAAGTGAATGTCATTGCTCTGCAAAAAAATAAACAGTCAGTTTATTTAGGAAAATAAGATTTGAATAGCTGTTCTCACTACACGGTTATTCTTCTTGCAGAGAATTTAGTACTATTTATCCCGATCAATGAGAGGATGCTGAAACTGATCAGAAATATCAAAACCATATTGCCAAACCAGTGAAAAATCAGAAACTATTTATGGCGGCTTCGATAAGTAATGCACGCAGCGAAAAAAATCCTATTAATGTTTTATAGTCCCTTGGCTGGCGACGATTCCATGTGATAATTACCACATATTTTATACTTCGTGAGGCGCCTGTCCTTGACGATGTGGTAGCAAATTTACAAGATCGCGGGCCATTGGCATTTTTCGGTGTTTGCCGAACGCAAAAGCGGCCGATTTGAGAAAAATCGCAGAACAAATGTTTTCGGGCTCGTCAAGGACAGGCGCCTCACGAAGTATAAAATATGTGGTAATTATCACATGAAAGGCCCTAGCGCAGGCCCAGGGACTATTAATAAGATGATACGAGTAAAATTAGTACGAGTTTTTAAATTACGGATTATTGATTTAATAATTTTAATAGTACATATTGTTTTATTCAGAAGGGTAAAAGTAAAAAAAAATATAATTTACTAGATATAACATAAATTTAATGGTATTCGTTATAATTATCAGAAAAAATAATGTGTATGCATTAGAAACTATAGGATATCCTTTTAAAATTTGGGAATTTGTTTTTTTCTATGAAAAGTTTGCATACATTTTGGTCTTTCCTTCCATCCACAACTTATTGTTCCATCAATAATTTACAAAAACTTAATAACTAAACAATATTTTCAGTCTTAAAATGATGATCAATATAAGATGTTTAAACTTACATACAGTGCCTGATCAAGGGTATTTCAACGACGGGTGCAGATTAGGTAAATGGCGCCCTCAAATTTAATTATGTTGTAAGATAATGTATTCAAAAAAAATGCTGTACCTGTTTTAATACGAAGTGTTGTGTAATAGCAATTAAAATATGTGTCACTATCACAGAAACACATAGACAGCTTTGAACGTCTAGGTCCCACTATGCGTTATCAAGTATTCTCAAGTGTTTGGCGCCTTTATAATTGTATCGATATTTTCTTTTATGGTTTTTCAATTGTTGGATATTTAGACAAAAAATTTTATTATATAATAAAATATGATATACTCCAACATTTCATAAGAATATGTAGAAACAAAATAGTATGCTAAATATTTTTTTAAAATTTGGAAATTGGATTGCTAATAATCCAGCTGGTGGAATACTCCTCATTAGGACGGACTCCCTTCACCAATGAATAAAAATCACAAATAGAGATAGGTATATAGAGGCTCATTTCTACCAGCAAGCCATAGTACAGCATCACCAAGTAAATAAAAATTTTTTATAACAAATAATAATACAATAATTTGAATTATTTATTTCAAATATTTCATATTTTCGATTGTGGAGTGCGATTGTAACGATTATGGAGTGCGATTAAAACAAATTCGTTGATAATTTCGTTCTGGAAAGTGGTTCCACTAAAGCAATATAACTGAATAACACCTAAATAAATACCTGAAGATAACAAAAACAGAATAACATGCGACAAGAAATTAAATAATTTTTTCTAATAGAAAAATAAAATAAAACTTCGCAGTCTTTAGTAGAGTAGGTAAATAAACAAACTAAAAAGAATAGACTTTACACCTAGTTGCGAAGTTTTAAGATTGTGTTGTTATGTTTTTTGCGATTTAATTTAAAATTATATTCTAAAATATTGTAGAGTGTAATTGCTATATTGTTTTCACTAGTATAAAAAGGTTTTCACTAGTATATTGTTTTCACTAGTGATGAAAAACGTGTTCTAGACAGAGTTGTGAAAACTTGACCATTTTTGACTTTCCTGAAACTTGGCATATAAGTAGTATGGACAAAACAAAAAATGCAACTTATTTTAAAAATTTTTTAAAGTGCATAGTTTAAGCAAAGGGGGCACTCCAACATGCATGAAAAATGAAAATTCTGCCAATCCGATGTAACTTTGAAATTAAATTGCTGAAGAACGGCTATTGGTACCGATTTCATCAAACTCTTTTTTGTTTGATAGATGATTAATTAGCCCTTTGAAAAAAAATTAATTTATTGTTTTTATAATTAATTTTTAAATAAAAATACTAAAAATCATTTTTAAAGATGGCGCTAGGGTCAAAGATCAATTAGCATTTAATTAATTTTTTTCTGAAAATAGTTCTATACTTACTCTAAAATATACCAAATTTACAAAGAGGCTAAAATTCTTGTTCTTGAGATATTTAATTTTAAAGATTTTTAGTACGACTGAAATTCGAATTTTTCTTCATTTTTTCAAACAACTTCCATTAACAAAATATTTTAAAATCAATTAAACTTTAACTTTTTTTATTTTTTTAATATAGTTCTAACCTTCCTTTAAAATATATCAAATTTACAAAGAGGCATGAATTCGTGTTCTTGAGATATTTAAATTTAAAGATTTTTAGTCATTCTAAAATTCTAATTGTTCATTATTTTTTCGAACAATTTTTATCATCAAAAAATTTCAACCACTGAAGTTCGAAAAAATAATGAACAATTAGAATTTTAATCGGACTAAAAATCTTTAAAATTAAATATCTGAAGAACACGAATTAACGCCTCTTTGTAAATTTGATATATTTTAAAGGAAGGGTAGAACTATATTTAAAAAATAAAAAAAGTTTAATTGATTTAATTGATTTTAAAATTTTTTGTTAGTGGAAGTTGTTTGAAAAAATGAAGAAAAATTCGAATTTAAGCCGTACTAAAAATCTTTAAAATTAAATATCTCAAGAACAAGAATTTTAGCCTCTTTGTAAATTTGATATATTTTAGAGTAAGGATAGAACTATTTTCAGAAAAAAAATAATTAAATTCCAATTGATCTTTGACCCATCTTTAAAAAAGTTTTTTTAATATTTTTATTTAAAAATTAATTATAAAAACAATAAATTAATTTTTTTTCAAACGAGTTAATCACTAATTAATCATCTATCAATAGGCGAGGAAATAAAGCACAAAAATAGGCCAAACCTAAGCAAATTGGCAGAGTAAGATGGATCGATATGCGGTTTTTTGCATTCGATTCAGGAAGCCGTCAGGAAAGTTTGTGAACATAGCCCCTTACGGCAAAAAACTTCTGAAGTACCTAGGGTCCAGGGCGGGTAATAGACACCTCATCTCCTTGAACTTTCCATTAATTCAGCTCGAAATTGATCGAAGCTCGTTACTTGGGGGTTTTTGGGGTCGCTGAACACGAATATGATGTCGGCGATGACCCTCGAAGTTCCTAGGGCCAAGGGCGGGTATGTCTAACTCATCTCCTGGACCTTTACACTAATTCAGCTAGAAATTGATCGAAGCTCGTTACTGGGGGTTTTTGGGGCCGCCGAACACGAATATGATGTCTGCGATGACCTTCGGAGTACCTAGGGGCCAGGGCGAGTTATATACACCTCATCTCCTGGAACTTTTCATAAATACAGCTCGAAATTGATCGAAGCTCGTTACTCGGTGGGTTTTGGGGTCGCTGAACACAAATATGATGTTGTCGATGACCCTCGGAGTACCTAGGGCCCAGGGCGGGTATGTCTAACTCATCTCCTGGAACTTTCCATTAGTTCAACTCGAAATTGATCGAAGCTCGTTATTTGAGGGTTTTTGGGGGTCGCTTAACACGAATATGATGTCGGCAATGACCCTCGGAGTACCTAGGGCCCAGGGCGGGTATGTCTAACCCATCTCCTGGAACTTTCCATAAATTTAGCTCGAACTTTATCGAAGCTCGTTACTGGAGGGGTTTGGGGCCGCTAAACACGAATATGATGTCTGCGATGACCGTCGGAGTATCTAGGGGCCAGGGCGGGCTATATACACCTCATCTCCTGGAACTTTTCATAAATACAGCTCGAAATTGATCGAAGCTCGTTAATCGGCGGTTTTTTGGATCACTGAACACGAATATCATGTCGGCGATGACCCTCGGATTACCTGGGTTGCAGGGCGGGTATATTTAACTCATATCCTGAAAATTTCCATAATTAAAACTCGATTATTTTATTTAATCGATTATTTTATTTTTTTATTATATTATTATATTTTATTAATGGAAAGTTCCAGGTGATGAGTTAGACATACCCGCCCTGCACCTTAGGTACTCCGAGGGTCATCGCCGACATCATATTCGTCTTCAGCGCGACCCCAAAAACCCCGAGTAACGAGCGTCGATCAATATCGAGCTGTATTTATGGAAAGTTCCAGGAGATGAGGTGTCTATAACCCGCCCTGGTCCCTAGGTACTCCGAAGGTCATCGCAGACTTCATATTCGTGTTCAGCGGCCCCAAAAACTCCCGAGTAACGAGCTTCGATCAATTTCGATCTGAATTTTTGGAAAGTTCCAGGAGATGAGTGAGACATACCCGCCCTGGGCCCTAGGTACCCCACGGGTCATCGCCGACGTCATATTCGTGTTCAGCGACTCCAAAAACCCCTAAATAACGAGCTTCGATCAATTTTGAGCTGAATTTATGGAAAGTTCCAGAAGATGAGTTAGACATACCCGCCTTGGGCCATAGGTACTCCGAGGGTTATCGCTGACATCACATTCGTGTTCAGCGACCCCAAAAACGACCGAGTAACGAGCTTCGATCAATTTCGAGCTATATTTATGGAAAGTTCCAGGAGATGAGGTGTATATAACCCGCTCTGGCGCCTAGGTACCCCGAAGGTTATTGCAGACATCATATTCGTGTTCAGCAGCCCTAAAACCTCCTCAGTAACGAGCTTCGATCAATGTCTAGCTGAATTAATGTAAAGTTCCATAAGATGAGTTAGACATACCCGCCCTGGGCCCTAGGTACTCCGAGGGTCATCGCCGACATCATATTCGTGTTCAGCGACCCCAAAAACCCCCAAGTAACGAGCTTCGATCAATTTCGAGCTGAATTTATGGAAAGTTCAAGGAGATGAGGTGTATATAACCCGCATTGGCCCCTAGGTACTCCATAGGTTTTTTGCCGAAAAGTGGCTATGTTCACAAACTTTCCTGACGGCTTCCTGAATCGAATGCAAAAAACCGCATCTCGATCCATCCTACTCTGCCAATTTGCTTAGGTTTAGTGCTTTATTTCCTCGTCTACAAACAAAAAAAAGTTTGATGAAATCGGTATAGCCGTTCTTGAGCAATTTAATTTCAAATTTACATCGGATTGGCAGAATTTTTATTTTTCATGCATGTTGGGGTGCCCCCTATGCTCAAACTATGCACTTTAAAAAAATTTTAAAATAAGTTGTATTTTTTATTTTGTCCATACTACTTTTATGCCAAGTTTCAGGAAAATCAAAAATGGTCAAGTTCAAATTTCGACTTTTTCACCTGCGATCACGTTTTTCATCTAGTATATCTTGGCGATAGATCAGTTCAAAATAAACGATACAGTTAGTTGAAAATACACGGTAACAGAAGTTATTAATAATATAACAGTGATACGTTATAATAATATAAGATAGTCATAAATAATTCAAAGTGAAGAAAATAGTAGCAAAAGAATATTTTAAAAGTAAAATTATTATGAAAACAAAAATGGATAAGAAAGAGGTATAATAATATTTATAACAAACGAATAATAAACGGACGAATATTTATAACGTACAAAAAATCCATTGTTTTAGTTTACTAAATCTAGAGGTCGAACCGAATACAATCAATGACCGAGTTGTTCTACGTTGCAATATAATAAAAATTTCAAAAATTAGTAAAAAATATATGATTAAATATGAAAATGAAAATAAGATTAATTTGTAAGAAAGAACAGTTATAAAATGAATACCAAAAATAAATATATAAAATATACAAATAAAAATATACTAATAAAGTTATAGTAAATAAATGATCGCATACGTTCACTTTTATGGCTTTATTTTTAGAAAATTCTTTTATTACTGGTTCATATTCTAATATATAAGAAATTTCAGTTTGAATTGCTTTAAGAGAAAAGGCAACTAGTCTTTTCCGGTACATGCTAGAGCCATGTGATCTGCCTAATTTTAACAATTTTTAATTGAGAAATGCTCCTTTTACGAACGCTACTGTTAATGGCAGTATCTTGGCTGCTATAAATAAATTCGGAAAAGATCTTGCATGTTCTGCGAATATAGAGGACTTAAAATTTTCGCTAACAGATCAGTATGAGTTCGTCAAAATTAATTCTACACTCCAAATTTTCGGAAATGTAATCCCTGTCCTAGTTGTTTAATTAAAATATATTTAATATAAATATATAGAAGAAAAAGATTTTTGTGGAGGATCTAGATATAATATAATATTATCTTATGATTCATATTCAAAATCTTTGCTGTACAACAAATTTGTATTTGATTTAGATGCGAAATATTCGGTTCTTTTTTTATTTATAACAATTTTAAAGAATGAGCAGCACATGGTATAAAAGTTGCTCTAAGCAGCTTTATTCAATTTTGAACTGCAGCATTTTTTTTTTTTCATGCAGGATATGTTATCAAATATTTGGCCTCTTATGTTATTCAATGAGATCTTCATTTTAGTAAGCCCAGTTAATAATTTACTCATGGAATAAAATCAACAAAACGTTTACAAATTTCCTTTTTATCACATTTTGGTTTTTAAGATATGGATAACTAAACAATAAATCCTATCATATAATGAAACCAATAGATAAACATAGACCAATATTTAATGATAAAAATGTAGGAAATGAAATTTATATAAGACGTGAAGAACACAAATTTAAAAAAAACAATTTGCAGAAAAAAACTTAAATTGTCGAGTACAGTATACTCCTTTATCATGTGAACCATTCTCTTTCTTAATAGTTAAATCCAACATATAGGCATATATACATGAGGTTAGATAGTTAATTAAATAGAAAACGAAAAATTGAATATGAGTGCCCGTAAGATATCACCTTGGTTAAATCGTTTGTCAATAGCAGCTATATGAGTACGCGAGGCTGTCACGCCCGTATATCAAAAATTAAAACAAATATACAAATTTTGATACAAAACTAAATTTTTTCTTTTTATATTGTAAAATAAAATATGATTTGCCTCAAAATTTATTAAAAACCAAAATGAAAAAGCAATCAAATTTAAAGCAAACTCAATTTTGGCGCCTTTTGTTTTGGCACCTGGTGCGGTCGCTCCTTTGCACCTAGTGTTTGCAATCTTGGTATTCGGGTACCCGGATAACAGGGTATTTAGGAAGATTTTTCGGGTATTTAATATCCGGATATTTTGGTCGAATACCCGAACAGCAAAAGGTCCAGTTTTTTCTCAATAAAATTTACAAAATAAAATTCAGCTAATTCTCTTTTTGCAAATTTGAATTATTCTTTATGCTAGTTGTTGACAAATGATTCTATTCTAACCATACAAATTGCAATATGTCCATAAACATTAAACCATAAACATTAAACCAAGCACATCCGTAAACATTAAACTGCCCTCTAGTTAATTATTATTGTTTGGATTACGAAAACAACAGAAAAACGACGAAGAACACATAACAAAATTTATGGAATTTTAGTTCTTATTAAAATTAAAATTAAGTCATAAAAAATTAAGGATTTTCATTGGTTATTTGTTTATATTTAGTTTAAAATAGAAACGGTAAATATTTTAATTTTATGATAAGTTTTTATTTAAGATTTAAGCTAATAATTAAAATAAGTGTCATCGAAATGTCATCAAAAGTTTGGAACCCGTTCAGGAAAATGCCATCAGATAAATCTCTGTGCCACGTATTTGGATGCGCACGAATAATTTCAACTAAATGGGGAAATACGTCAGCAATGAAAAATCAAATCGGATAATGATGCGGCTAATTATAATATTCAAAATTTACAACTACAAAAATGTATTGCTGTCTACACAAGATCTACTATAGATAACAGTGGTACTACAGTTGATAAAGAGCTGAAAATGTTGTATGTAAATAAAGGAAACCGAAAAACATGATAGAAAATTTAAATCAATCGTTATTGACCGTGAAGCCAACATCCACTTTATCGGAGCGGGTTTTTTCTATTGCAGGAATTTAAAAAAAAATACGAAATCGGATGAGTACAGCTACCCTAAATGCTTTAATATTTTTCAAATATTATTTTACAATTAAAAAATGATCAATTTTTAGTTTACTACTGTGAGGTTTTTTTATTGTTTTTCATCTTTTAATTTTTTTATAACTACCCGGGTTATCCGGGTAATCCGGGTAATTTGGAAAATACTAATCGAGTAACCGGGTAATTTGAAATCGGGTAATTTGCAATCACTATTTGCACCCATGGTTAATCCGGCCCTGTTTACATAAATAACCGCAATTTCTTTATGTTTTTCTAGACCATGTACTATATGTATTGTGTACTTAGAGTATATATAAATATAGAGAGAACATAACTTTAAAATTGTATGAAGAGAGACATAAGAAATCGTGTTTGCTAAAATGTCATATTCAATTTCTCATTTCGCCATTTGCATTTCTGTTTATTTACAACAACCAACTATTGTATTAAATTATAAATTAAAAACAATTAAATAATTTAAAACGAAACAAAAAGTACAATCTATTATTTTTAGTTGTGCTAATTTTTATAAAATGAATGAAAATAATTACGAGAGTATTTTACATTTATTGTGTTATTTCCAGTGATTTTATAATAGTGAACATTTTATTATTTTATAATGCAAATGTGCAAATATTTAAGTTATGTATACATCCTGAAAGTATATTATGAAAACTAGCTGGCGACCAACTTTTCATTATTGTGTAGTTTATTTTTAATAGATAAAAGATTAAAATTTATATATTTGGTTAGAATCAAATCCTAATCTGTCATTTTTCTTATTTCTTTTTATATAGTAGCAGTGAGGGAGAAACTATTATTTTTTTGTGGTAGGTTTTTTTCTTATAGATTTAAAAGAAACTCGCAATAATTGTACAATTTTGAATCAAATGAAATATTTATGCACGTCTTTGGGAAGACAAACCGGTTTCTCTCTCAGAGAAATAAAGGAAAACAAACAAACAAAAAAAACGATTTGACAGAAGATCAATCACCATTAATATTAGTTATGGTGGTCGGTTGATTGTGTACCTTTTCTGTAGTTTTTAACTAAAGCTTGTAAGGTTTATCAAAATTTAAATAAAGTTTAAATTGTCATGGTCTATAGCAGAAATAAGTCAAATGCAGTTTCCTATTAGGTTAATTATACCACAATTTTTTTTTCTATTTATCTTTTCCGAACATGTGCAATAATACTTTTAAGAATATAAAATCAACAATTACTTAGTAAAATATCTTGAAGAAATTGAATTTTGTGTCATATTTGGTTGAAAATGCTCCAGAATTAGAAATAAATAAATATATATTTAAAATTATGTTTACCATACATACTTAAACTATTAAAAATGATATAATGATATAATTTGATATAATGAGATGTTAATATTATTATTTTTTAAGTATTAGCTCCGAAAAATGATTACTTTTAGAACTGTTTAGAGTCCGCAAAATTGTATTTTAGCGGCCTAGTACTTAAAGTCGTTATGAAAACACTTTAGCGGACTCAAAATTTGTTTTCATTTTATATTATAATTATTACTTCGGTCTGAAAGACCTAAGTATTACATTCATGAGCCAAAAGTGAAATTCTTAACCACACTTTTTTGACATTTCTCGACGTTTTAGGACCTCCTGATTCTAAAAAAGCAAAAAAAAAAAAATGTATGTCTGTCTGCCATTATGTCTGTCATTACGTACGCTGCAGGGAAAACCGCTGGAGGGATTTCAAAAATTTTTTTTTCTAAAAATAGGTATACACAAGGGACAGGTCCGAAAGGACGCTGTGTTCGATAACTGTACCGGAAGTGTGTCAAAAAAATCATTATGTGTGTCAAAAATAGCAAATTTGCATATTTTTGGCTTAAAAAACGTTCATTTTAAGTGATTACGAGTAGGAACATTAAATTTGGAGAAATCTTGATGGTAGGGATTGGTATGTGAGATCAAAAACTAGATTATTGCATTATGAGTTTGTCAAAAAAATGTTGTCAAGTGTGTAAAAAGAAAGATTTTTATTTATTTTTTTACCTAATTTTTTGGAAAAAAAATAAAATTAATTGTTTGTTTGAAATGAGATTTTATTAGTATTATTGAGAATTATGGCATTATAAGTTTGTCAAAAAAATGTTGTCAAGTGTGTCAAAAAATAATTTCATTTATTTTTTAGCCAATTTTTTGGGAAAAAAATGTAGCTGTTTTTATGACGTAAATGTAATTGAAAATGAAATTAAACATGTAAATTTTTGAATTTGTTATAGTTTTTGAAATATTTTTGGAATTTTGAAAAAGTTTGTATTTTTGATTTTGTAATAATTTTTGCATTATTTTTAGAATTTCGGAAAAGTTTTAATTTTTGATTTCGTAAGAATTTTTGGAATATTTTTAGAATTTTGAAAAATTTTTAATTTTTGATTTTATTATAATTTTTGGAATTTTGAAAAAAATTTTCAATTTTTGATTTTGTAATAATTCTTGCAATATTTTTAGAATTTTGGAAAAAGTTTGAATTTTTAAGAATTTTTGGACTATTATTGGAATTTAGAAAAAGTTTCAATATTTGATTTCATTCTAATTTTTGGAATATTTTGGAATTTTGAAAAAAGTTTCAATTTTTGATTTTGTTATAATTTTTGCAATGTTTTTAGAATTTGAAAAAAATTGAATTTATGAATTTTATATATATATATATATATATATATATATATATATATATATATATATAGTATATAGATATATATACATATATATATATATATATATATATATATATATATAGATATATATATATATATATATATATATATATATATATATATATATATATATATATATATATATATATATATATATAAATATGTATATATATATATATATATATATATATATATATATATATATATATATATATATATATATATATATATATATATATATATATATATATATATATATATATATATATATATATATATATATATATATATATATATATATATATATATATATATATATATATATATATATATATATATATATATATATATATATATATATATATATTTAGAATTTTGAAAAAAGTTTCATATTTTGATTTTGTAAGAATTTTTGGAATATTTTTAGAATTTTGGAAAATTTTAGATTTTTGATTTTATTATAATTTTGAAAAAAGTTTCAATTTTTGATTTTGTAATAATTTTTGCAATAGTTTTAGAATTTTGGAAAAGTTTGAATTTTTAAGAAATTTTGGAATATTATCGGAATTTAGAAAAAGTTTAAATATTTGATTTCATTCTAGTTTTTGGAATATTTTTGGAATTCTGAAAAAGTTTGATTTTATTTAATTTAACAATATTTTTGGAATAATTTTCCGGCAACGTATTCATATATCGTGTTAGTTTTGTAATAAATTTTTAAACAGATATAAAAAATACTTGTACTTCAACAAAGAGTTATGTTTGATATACATCGCTGCCCAAAACTAAAAACCATGTCCTCGTGAAAGTTTTTTGCCGAAAACTTTATCAAAATCCTTTACCCAGACCGAAGTCTTGATATCTCAGAGCTGTGAGATTTCAGCCCCTCCATATTTTTCAAATTATAATCACAATTGCTTTGATAAGTTTTGTTCAAAAATCAAATTTTTAGGTACGCAAGAATACAAATTATCAATAAATTAGAAAAAAAATCCTAAGCGCTAATACAAAAAAACGTTGTATGCAACACGTACGCAAATGGCTTTAGCAGACTAATCTTCATATTACAGACTCGGCTAGGGCCTCGTCCGGAAACATTACGATTCGTCCGCTAAAACCATATTTTGCGTACTTGTTACATAAACTACTATTATAGTGTCAAAATCATTATTTTAATAGGAAAAGCACCATTTACCAATTTTAATAGTAAAAACTATAACTATAATATGAAGTCTAATTAATATAAACTCATTTTTCTCTGAAAGATGGTATTTAAAAAAAACGCTATTTTAACCACTGCTGAAAGGATACTTATACAACCAGAACACCAACCCTAGAAATTCAGGATAGATTAAACCTGCCTGATTAAGATGTTTTGATGCTACTCGGTACAAATGAGATTCTATCTATAAGGGTGACCAGACCAAAAATTTCAAATTTGGATAAATCAAGAAAGACATAAAAAAACTGAAATGGGATATAATACACCAAGAGGGGTATATTTGTGAAGCCGATTTTCAAAGAAGTTAATAAAACTAGCTAAATTTGAAATAAATTTTGTGATATGAATAAACATATCACTTCAAGTTAATATAAAAAAACAATTCTATTACGTTAAAGAATACTAAAGGGGTAATAAAATGAATATACAAAAAGTTCTATTATAAATATTTATCACTGGACCGAATTTGTGTCGATCGTTGTCTTTCAAACCTGTTAAAGATTTCGCTCGTTCCTACACGCAAAAAACATTTGTGAAAATATCCGCTCGCACATTGCATTTGCCATTCAAGTATGGATTTACTAATTTCTTCAAGTTTGCACAGTCCATTAGGTTTAAAAAATCCATCCACTTTTTTCGTAGTTCTCTTCCAGTGCAGAGTAGTTCTGTAATGAGTTCGTAGTTAACAGGTTTTATGCATTCGACCCAATATGTTTAGAAAAACTATGAACGCAAAAGTTTTTTTGGGAATTTGTAAGACTGGCAGCTGGTCACTACGAAAGCTAGCTTTGGTATCCCAAAATTGAGACGTTTTTAAAGAAAAGTACAACCTTTTTATAAAATATTTTAAACAAGAAATTTGAAAAATATTTTGATCCAGACTTTTGGTACAAATTTCCAAAATTGTTGGTTTACAAATTCTTCAGGTCATTAACCACAACGAAGTATTTCTCTAAAGAATCAACCGTATTGTTTTTACTTTAGCCTCCAAACCAATGCAACATATTTCTCGGATAAAGAAAAAACTTGCTAAATAATAAAAAATATTTAAATATCACAAAATATTTAGAGTAACCCTAAACTTACAACGCGAGTCACGACTCATAATGACAACAAAAAACATCAATTAAGTGATAAATGAAACAGGATTGTTTGATTGATTTCGGTTTGACATGTTTTTTAGGGCTTAATTTTTCTTATTTTAATTTATAACAAAAATCTTGACTTTGACAAACATACTAAATACTAATAGTAAAGTCAATTGTGAAAAGTGTTTAATAATTAATTGAAAATCTAGTATGATTAAAGCTAATAATAGTTTATTAGAATTTTTATGCTATACACTTAAATGTAAAGTTATTATAGATCTTGGATACGCGATATATTAACTTATCCATAAAAACCGGGGCGTTACGAGAGGGCAGAATGAATTAATAACACCCGCTCATAAAACGCTAAAAAACTAAATAACAGTAGATTGATATTAATTATTAAGTCCCAATAACAAATTATAAGAAAGCTCAGTTCTTCGAGCAAGCAAAGCCGTGGAATCAATAAGACATACTCAATAACAAAGATCGAATATACTTCATGTTCCACCATCTCTAAGATATCACCTTAGCTAGTAATATCTCACTGATTGTTTCAGTGATAAATAATAGTTTATGTACTCGTATGTCAATAGCAAGGACTGCATCACTGGGTTGTCATAGAACAGCCGTAGATCAAACATTAAAAAGCTATTTACAAATACTGATCCTTTATTGATCTTTATGCTTTATTTATGGAAAAAGCTTAAAAAGCGAGAAGAAAATGTTAAAGTTTTCAAACGAATCTGTAAGAATACTTTTAAATTTATGCTTATTGTTTTCTTATCCAATATCAATCAAATAAATCAATCAACAATATTCCGCACGTGAATTATTTTATTCAAAATTAAATGGTAGGCTATTATTTTGAAAACGTACATTTTTTTGTCGATTTTTAAATTTTTGATTTTCAAAAAATCTGAAATTTTGAAATATTGTTCGTATTAACGTAAGAAAAACAGCGATTTCTGAATTTTTTTAGCTAATCCCTCCCACTGCGCGGTAGTTACGTTCCAGAAAAACAGCGCGTAATACAAAACCGCGCAATGTGCACCCTATTTGGTATTAAAATGGGGGGTTCGGTTCCAAATTTTGATAAAAATTTGAAAAAAATATTTTAGAAGTTTTACTTAAACAAAAATGAATATATAAGTCTGGGGCCCTATTCTCGAACACATAAATGTCATCACAATATTGTAAATTCACACAATATTGTGATTTTCGTATTATGTAACACCAATTTGGTGAAAATTCCACACAAAATTGTGAATCTGACAAGAATAATATAGTTGCTGTCAAAATCACAATTTTGCTTTATGTTTTGTGTGTTGACTTTTTTACAAATATCATCGGTTGGCGTAAAAATAAATTTATAACGCAAAATTAGGTATTTATTAATATTAAATAATCATATTTTTAGATAAATATCGCATTAAAACATATTTATTTATTAAATATATTTTTATTTAATTTGGCATGTTTTAAGATTAAACAAGTTAGTTGTCTAAAGTACGAATTTAGTACCAAAAATCTGTTATAATTTTGTAAAAATTGGTTATAATTGGTTTGCGTCTAAGGATACACAAATAAGAGTTACAGAATACCATTTTTATATAGTTGTTAAGCGTTTTGGTGAAATTGACAATATTTTCGATTGACAAATATGTGTTCGGGAATAGGGCCCCTGTAAAACATGTATTACCTCAACAACTCTTAAAAAAGAAAACATTTCATCAGTTAAAAGATAAATTAACACAAATAACATTTAAAAAAAAACTCAAATTTAAAAAAATAATATCAATAAAATGAATTTGTTTAGAATATTTTACCTTTACTGGCTTGATATTGAATTTGATCTTCATTGAATGTTCCAGCCACACAGTTAAAAATAAGCTGAATATGAAATGCTAATACATATGGGTCGGTCCTTCTTTTATAAACCGAACACCTTTCTAACTGACAAATTTTTGATTTGGCTGAAATTTTTCAGGGGTTTTATATAGAAAAAAAAGATAAACGTGCTCGAGAATTTGTGTTTTTTTTTTGGAAATAAAGCGGTTCTAAATTTCGAGGGTTTCGTGATTTTTGGCTTGAAGACTTATTTTTAAAGATTAATAACTTCGGTTCTGTTAATGATAGACATCTTTTTTCTGTTTTATGTTAAAGCTAAAAGATAACTTTAAAAAAAATTTGTTATCTACAAAAACTATTAACAAATTCCTATGTGTAAACAGTTTAGCAATAAGTCACACACTTTCTCTCTGATACCTGCTATTTTGCTCTCTCACGAGGACGAGTAGCATTAGAAATAAATTAATTTATCGAGCGCGGAAAGACAAAAAATTCCATAAATTTTTGTTGTCCCGCGCTGGATAAATTAATTTATTTCTAACAGCAGAACTATTTTCTTCATTAATTAAAAATACGTTTTTCGTGAAAATTAAACGTAGAGTACGACGGTTATATCAAATACTCTGTATTTTTGTAGGGCAATCACTAAAAATCGTTTTTAACATTTTATTTGTTTATAACAATAGGAATTTGTTTATTAAAATTCCATCTCTTAAATTTAAAATAAAATAAAACAAAAGCTTCTATCATTAATAGAACCGAAGTTATAAATTTTAGAAAATAAGCCGTCAAGTCAAAAATAACGAAAATCTCGAAATTTAGATCGCCTCTATTTTCCAAAAAAAAAATCCTCGAACACGTTTATGTTTTTCGATATCATACTCGTAAAAATTTTTTTAAGCCAAATCACAAATTCCTCGGTCAGATTTTGTTCAAATCTGTTCGATTAGTAAAAGAATGACCCATATTTTTGTTTCCGTTTTAATTTTACGAAATTCACATACATATTCTAAAAAAAAATTTTTAAAAGTCGCGCAGTGTGAAATTTTAGTTGCGCAGTGCGAAAATTAGTATTGAAAATTCATCTCCCGCAGTGAAACATCGCGCAATGAAAAACCGGCGCAGTCGGAGGGATTTGTACTATGAATCGGCGTTATAAGCGGTTGAATTTTTGAGGCTTTTTCACATAGTTTTGGTAATGGTGTCAATATTTTGTTAATTTAATGCAATTTAATACCATTAAATATTTTGTTAATTTAATGCAATTTACGCATTTTTTTGCAAGTACAAAGAAAAACAGTTGAGTAATTGAAATTTGTAAGTTGGAAATTAATAATGTTTCTCCTTTCCGCTTGGAGGCGCTATAAACCTTGGTTTCCTTCAAAGCTCATATCTCAAAAATCGTCCTTTTTTTGTTTTTCACAAATTTTAAATCACACATCACAAATTTTAATTTTACATTTTACAGCTATGAAATTACAAAAAAAAGTAAAAGATTCCATATGGATTGTTTTATACGATTTTTTAAAGTATTTGAAAAATTCAAATGTGTTTTCTATCAAGTTAATTATTCTTTATTCAATGTGAATCTAATATATTGAAAATTTTATATTTTGAAATTTGTACTAAATTTGAAATATATTCTGTGCATTACTCATTGAAAAAACAGGTTTTTATTGAGAATTAGAATTTGAGATCCCAACGATCGAGGATTTTGATACCCGGATAGAAATCTAGGTTTTTATGCGTGTAATAGGGCATGTTCCATGCTTAAATTACGTTGATTTTCAACCGTTAATAAGCCAGGTGTATTATATACTGATAAGGAACACTTGTTCAAAAAATCACTACAGAGCTTTTTCTGAATATTATTCATAGAATTTTATGAGTATCGGGTATGTAGCATGACCAATTAGGAACAGAGAAACAACATTGTTGTCAAAATTTTGTATACATATTAGAGAACAAAATATCAGAAAATTATATGCCTCTATTTATAAATTTATGGCGCTTAGTAATAATAAATTATAGAACTAGGCATTTATATTCCTAGCATTTGAATTTTGATGATGTGTCGAGATACCGAAAACCTCATAGTCATGAGTTGTCATAAGTTATATTATAATCACAAAAAAATTCTTTTTTGTCTATTATTTTTTAATTATATTTGCTGTCGAAAAACTAATAGTAAAATGCCTTACTAATAAAGAATACTTTATGCCTACAAATCATATAAAATAACTAGAAAACAAAAATTATTATTTAGTGATGATATATTGTATACCTTACTATTCATAAAATTTTATGCTTTCTAGATCTATTCCATGCATATTTTGATATATAAAATGATTTTTAGGCATGAAAATTGTTATTTTATTATTCATTTGCTTGTGACTAGCAATCACAGTTTCGTTTTGTTTCAATATTTTATGCTAGCGTTTTATATTTCACGATTAAATATTCATAAGAATGTACACCGTAAAGTTATGGATATTGCAATAATATTATAAAAGGTGCTTATCAGGAATAATAGTAGATTCTTGTATGAGTTGAGAATGATGGCAATTTTTCACGAGGATGAAGTTTCCCGAAACGAGCGTAATGAGTGGAGGGAATCATCCGAGTGAAGATTTGCCAACATCCTATACGCATACAAGATGCTATTTTATCCACGACTACAGAATATTTCGATTAATTTCCAGTTTAATTGCTAAAGTTTGTATCACCATATTGAAATACATGCATCAAAGATAGCATAAAAAACAAAACAAGTTTTTTTATTTTATATTTTATATATGTATTTTTCTCGTTTTAGCCTGTTTATATTACTATACCAACAAATTAAGTTTTTAATTTGTTAGGGGAATATTTAAAAAACTATAGAGCTGTTGAAGAATTTAATAAGAATTACTAGTTGTGGAATGAATACAATTACAATAGAAGAAATACGCATGGAAAGCATATATATTCTTTAGTAGTCTTGGATAAACATTTATATGTATCTTATACAAATCTTATGACCTGCAATCATAGCTTCATTTTTATCCGTGTATACTTTCAACATCTTAAGTTTGGCATAAGAATAAGACTTTTATAAATAAATATTTTTTAATCATACAAATCATAATTTAATGAAACAATATTAATATTATAAACAATACATTAAAAAATTAATTTATTTATATTTTTAATTGCCTTAAAATTGAAATATGCTTCGATGCTTTTCAGGCTTCTCTTTTAAGTGTGCCTCCAGTCCCATCCGATGGACCCTTTCCATGGACAGTTGCAAAGAAATGCCATTCCGCAGGTATTTTAAAATCATCAATATCTTTGCTAAGATTTCTAAAATGAACCATCCATAAAATATAAAAAAATTTTAATACTTGGATATATATATTGATGTTTTTCAATGAAATCAATACACCTTCCCTAGTATTTATGAACTACAACTGTGTTATGCATTAAGCCGCAATTAGACTATTGCAGAACTCTGCAATATTTCTGCAATAGTCGTGCAATGGTAGTGTGTAAAATATTCAATGCAGAAAAGTTTGGCAATAAACTCATTACAAAACATTGCAATGAGTAATTGTAGTGTTTTGCAATGAGTTTATTGCCAAACTTTTCTGCAATGAATATTTTACACACTACCATTGCAGAAATATTGCAGAGTTCTGCAATAGTCTAAATGCGGCTTAAGATGATCAGATATAATGACAAAAGATAAGACCTCTAGTTTAGCATTAGATGATTTGTAGTAAAATACGATTGGGTCGATTGTGGCTTAAATTTTATTCAAATGTGCAGCTTGTATCTCATTTTGGGTTATCATAGAATAGTTTTCTGAAAAATCGATAATGAAGACGTATTTGCCGAGACGTAGTTCTAGTGTTGTATCTTTAAGAAACTTTGATTTCTGCCTTGCGATGAAATCATGAATTTTTAATATCGGTCAACATATTAAAAATTCATGATTTCATCGCAAGACAGAAATCAAAGTTTCTTAAAGATACAACACTAAAACTACGTCTCGGCGAATACGTCTTCATTATGGATTTTTCAGAAAACTGTTCTATGATGACCCAAAATGACCCTTTATGTATTAAATCTTCAACAAATTCTTCCTTATTTTTCAATGCGTTCTAACGAATATCTATTTTGCATTAACCATTGCTCATAATGTATTTCTTCGTAAAATTCGAAAGATTCCAAAAGATTCCGTAAAATTCAAGAGATTTCTGTGTAAGCTTCACCGATATTTTTACAATCATTACATATATTTGTTGCATAATCCATTATATCATTAGAACAACTCAGTTTCTTAAGCAGATCTTTTACATTTTTTATTAAATGTAAGAGTGGTTTACATATTAAACGAACATATACAAACATTGTGTGTTCCAGTAGGTATGGCTAAAACACATTCCTTCTGTCGCAACGTGGTGACGGTGATGGTCCAGAATACCAACCGCTTTGATTTCTTAATTCTTGTTGGTCCATTGGCATTATTCTACTAATTTCAATCTAATCTCCGATGGGTTTTCGGACATTAAAACAATTAGTAGAACTCAAGGATTTCAACATTTTTTACCGGATAACACTACACCCGATAAAATAATTGCCAAAATTTTTTCCTTCTCCAATAATCAGAAATATTTCAATATGAGGCAAAGGCAAAGAAAAATATATAAATAAATTTTTTAATGTATTTGTTTATAATATTAATATTGTTTCATTAAATTATGATTTTTAAAGAAAGAAATATTTATTTATAATATTCTCATCTTATTCTCATTAAGATGTTGAAAGTATATCAAAATCTTCGATCGCTGGGATCTTCAATTCTTATTCTCAATAAAAACCTGTTTTTCAATGAGTAAGGCACAGAATATGTTTCAAATTTAGTACAAATGTCAAAATATAAAATTTTCAATATATTAGATTCACATTTAGTAAAGAATAATTAACATGATAAAATAACACAAGTGAATTTTTCTAATACTAAGCTTTAAAACGTCGTATAAAAAATCCATATGGAATCTCTACTTTTTTTTGTAATTTCATAGCTGCATGTGTTTAGTTTAAAATTTGTGAAAAACAAAAAAAAGGCCGATTTTTTAGATATGAGCTTTGAAGTAAACCAATGTTTAAAGCGCCTCCTGGCGGAAAAGAGAAACATTATTAATTTCCAACTTTTTCTTTTTATTTGCAAAAAAATATGTAAATCGCATGAAATTTGTGGCACCTATTAACAAAACATTGACATCATTACCAAAACTACGTAAAAAAGGTTCAAATATTCAACCGCGCATAACGCCGATTCAGAGTTCTCCAAAAAAAATCCAGAGATTATTTTATTTCTTTCGTCAATAACTCAATACGAACAATATATCAAAATTTCAGATTTTTAAAAAATGGTCGATTTTTTTTCGAGGCACGTTTCCAAAATAATAGCCCAGGGTATATCTGATTAGATATTCCACCTATATATGCGTTCTGATTTATATACAGAAATTTAGTAACAAAAATTACATTGCCGACTATACGCAACAGTAGAAATAAACAGTAATAAAATGAATATCAATTATAACTTTTGATTTGTTTGCATTATTTACATATATGTACAACTTTGCACCCTATCAGTGCCGGAGCCAACAGGCCCCCACCAAAAAAGACCCCCACCAAGCTCTAGATTAACACATGATTCTCCGCTCTGCAATTAAAAAATATTTCATGAAAACCCTTCAATTCTATTCCTGCCTTATTGGGAAGAAATTAAGTCATTATAAACGCTTTGAACAGTAAAACTAAAAAGATAATCATGCTAAAAATATAATTGTATAATTATTATTATAATTGTATATTATCTTTTGTATTTTCTTTGCTGCTTATAATAAAACTTATGAGTTATGCTTTATCGTATAAAAATAGTACGATTAATTCGATCCTTACTCATACTGTTTATCATTGAAAATAATAACATCATGAGTTACAACAGCTATCAGTTGATCATCACAAAGTCAAGCGTGCCTATAAATCTGATCATTATAAGATAAAAGAGAAATTAGACAAACAGAAAAAAAACCTTAAAAGTTCTCTCTTAAATACCCAGGCTAACAGACTTTTTTTCGACCTAATTCAAATGGTACCAACGCATCGATTCCGTTCGCTTAATTGCGACTACAAGCTCCAACGCAACTGTACGTAATTCATAAGTTTTTATCTTTCCCATGCTTCAAAGAGTCGTCAGAAAGGGAGATACCGTTAATCGATTATGGCTTTGGTTTTTGGTGATAACAGGTAAGCTCTAATGTTTTTAGTATATGCTTTTAAGTCCAGCACAATCACAACTCCATTGGAGGGTTATTGTGATTGGAAAAACGCTTTCGACCGATTACATGATCACGAAATGTCAAAAGATCACTTAGATGCAGTTTATGATTTTATTATTTAGGTATCAAATTTAATCTTAATTGATAACAGTTTAAAAAAGCATTTAAAAATGAAAAAAATTATTGGAAAAAAGTTAAAAAGAGTACTTAGCTTTATAATGTTTTTAACTGTACTTAATTTGCCGCTAAGAGGAGAAAACGAAATGTCTCCATAATGGTAATTTTCTTGGCATTATAGTACTGTTAGCTCAATATGATGATTTTTTGAATGCTCATTTACTTAAGTAGGGGCAATGTGGAAAAGGCCATACGAACTATATGTTGTAATGAAGTGCCTCTCATGATGATAATGGGAGTGGCTTAGCAGGAAGCGTACCTAGAAATGTTGTATTGCCGTTCGACTTAGTCTCAATCATCGTGGATAGGAGATATTAGTAACCTGCTGCTTCAGCACAAATACGGAAATGTACGCAATTTTCAAAATAAACGGAAATGGAGAAAAGTTGCAAGTGAAAAGATGAGACTCTGGCGACCTCCTTCTACGAAAGAACCACGGTCGGCACGTTCAACCCCCTCATTCACTCACATACGCCCACACACACACACACCCACACATTCGCACCCCTATATCATACGGAGAATAAAAAAAAACCAATCAAATAAACTCACCCGTGGTTATATCCTCCTCGCCTCCAAATCCTACTAGTTTCAGTCCTCCATCAGCACTGCATACACGTTGATCAAAAATAAGATGTCGCAAATGATACGAAGAAACAATGAATCAATTGGTAATCAACAGCGTTGAACAAATTTGTATTTAAAATCGTTGAATCAGCTTGTCATCAAGAGCGTCGAATAATTTTATAAGCCATATCGTTGAACCAATTCGTGATCAAAAGCGTTGGATAATTTTGTAGTCAAAATCGTTGTATAATATTGTAGTCAAAAGCGTTGACGAAATTTATAATCAACTGCGTTGAATAACTTTGTAATCAAAATTGTCGGATACTTTAGTCCAAATCGTTGAATAAACTTTTTTTTTTTTTTTTTTTTTAATAAAATGTGATGTGTAGTAGGCATTACAATATGTGTCACAACACACATAAAAACCTTTTAAGACCAAGGTCCCACAACAACATGCGTTCTAAGGATGTTAATGGACGCAAATCTGTTTTTTTTTGTTTTTTAAAATTTTTTTTTGTTCAATAATGGATAACTAAACCATAAATCCTATCACATATAAAATATGACATAGGCCAATATTTCGTGATAGGATAGAGAAAATAAAAATAAAATAAGAGATAAAAAGCAAATTTGTTTTAAAAATTTGCAGGAACAAAACTAAAATTGGTTTGCCAATAGTCCAGCTAATGGCATAATCCTTGATTATGGGACGCAGTATATTTTTCAATGATTAAAGCTCAGATATATAGTTATATGAAGGCTCGTTTCTTCAAGCAAGCTACAGCGTTCCAGCATCAAGGAATATTCATTAGCTACGACTGAGAGTGCTATCGTTGACTGAATACAGTTCATCCGCCAGCACCCCTAAGATATCACCTTGGCTAGTGATATCTCACTGCTATTGCCAGTGGTATGTGATATCTCACGTTAACTCATATGCCAATAGCAGGGACTGGAGTACGCGGGGTTGTCACACCCGTGGATCAAAAACTAGAAAAAAATTAACAAATTAATAAAAACTGATCCCTCCATGCGTGGTTGTATTTAAAATCGCCGAATAAATTTGCAATCAAAATTGTTGAATAAATTTTGTAATCAAAATTGTTGGATACTTTAGTCCAAATCGTTGAAAAAAACTTGTATTTAAAATCGCCGAATAAATTTGCAATCAAAAGTGTTGAATAAATTTGTAAACAAAATCGGTGAACAAACTTGCAATCAGAATCGTTGAGTAATTTGGTAGTCAAAAGCGTTGACTAAATTTGTAATCCAAAATCGTTGAATACAGTTGCAAGCAAAATCGTTGGACAATTCTATAATCAGATTCGTTGAATAAATTCGTAGTCAGAAGCGTTGACTAAATTTATACTCAAATGCGTTGAATAAATTTGTAATCAAAATTGTTGGATAATTTAGTCCAACTCGTTGAATAAACTTGTAGTTAAAATCGCTGAATAAATTTGTAATCAGAATGGTTGAACAAATTTACAATCAAAATCGTGAAATAAATATGCAATCCAAATCGATGAATAACTTTGTATTTAAACTCGTTGAATAAATTTGCAATCAGAGTCGTGAGTAAATTGATAATCAAAATCGTGAGATCAGTATGTAATCCAAATCGTTGAATAAATTTGCATTTAAAATCGCTGAATAACTTTGCAATCAAAATCGGGAATCAATTTGTCATCAAAAATCGTTGCATAAGTTGGCAAACAAAATCGTCGAATAAATTTGTTATCAAAAATCGGTGAATAAGTTGCCCAGCAAAATCGTTGAATCAATCACATAACTGTCACCAGCAAAAAAAAACGTAAAATAGCGTCAAGGTTATCAGTATAAAGCTGGAAGCACTACCATTGAACGGTATTAATATATATGAATGCTGTTATAAAATTGCTTGACACAGACAATAAAGTATGGCTCTGATATGTGCTAATAGCACTATATTATTATATTCGTATGTATGTTAATGTAGAATAATAAAGCAAATCACTTACGTACATCTTAGTTGCATTTTTATTTGATTTTAATAAAGAACATAGCACTCGTATTGTTAATTCTACTAGGTAAATTAATTTGTTACCCTATGATCTAATTTTTTATGTCTAATTTCTTTTGGTTTTACTGAATAAATTACGTACGAGACAACACCAACACTTAATCAATTTTTTTGCTACTATTCACTAAATAAATTTAACTAAGTTATAACAAGCACAAATAAATTATTTTCTTTTTGATTTACATGAACAATTTTACTACTTTGGATCACAAAACACATAAGTTATAATTTTTTTTCATGTACTGATATTACGTTACTACAAACTTGGAAATCGAAATATCACATGGTTTTACCATTTTAACTATAACAAAGAAAAATATCACAGTAACGCGGACTAGAATTTTCAATTTTTAATATTATATAAAAAAAACTTCACAAAATTGCAACATCAGCAAGTTGACGGCTCGAGCATTATTTCAAATAAAACAAATCAAAATGCGCGACGAAGAGGTCTATCACACGTCAAGATCCAAAGGTAATAGAACTAAGAGATTGAAAAGACTACAGTCGATCCATATATACCAAAAAAAATTTCCTTTTCGAAAATCGAAAAACTCGAATATAGGGTTTCAGATGTAAAACAATTAATTCAAATCAAGTGTTAGGAAATTTTTATAGTTATACAAAACTGTTTGGTTTCTTTTTTCAAAATATTGCGCAAAAACAATTTTACGATACAACTTACTTCCGATATATTATCATTGAATTTAGAATGAATCAATTGCAAGTTCAATCGACGTTAAGGCGTTCAGGTATTACAAAAACTACAAAAGTCGCACAGTGAAGTTCGGTTTTATATCGGAAAGATTGTTTGAAGTAAATTTTCTTTTTATTTTCAGCATGCAAAGAGAAAAAAATTGAAGGTAGAACAAAGCAAGATAATACTTCTTTGCATGTTAATGACTGTAAAAAAAACAAACGCGCAGCTGTTGTAAGGTTTTGAAAACTTCGTTGTGTAAGTTACGTTTGATGTTTAGAGAACTCAAATTGAAGTAATAAAGTGAACCAAAGTGGATGGAAATATAATATGAGTTAATTTTAGTGAATTGCAAAATCAAATAGCAATGTTTATAGAGACAAAATTTAAGGAAAATTTTTACATTCATACAATTTTCGACCAAGATGAAAGTTTACTATAGGTAATGGCAACTTTTAATTAATTAAAATTTAAAATCACTTAGTGCAAGGAGTTCAATTCTCTTCAAATATGTCTGTCCAGCTAAGGAAAATTTATTAAATTTCAAGAAAAATAAGAAAACTGGGAGTTACGGGGACTAATAGAAATATGACTATGGATGATGAACGGATGAGAAACTATTATGAGGTTAATAATAGAAATGACATTTAATGAAGCTATGACTATGATATACTATGTTCAGACTATCCATTACAATGTGTTCGATAGTTTATGAGGAACTTATTGAGATTATGAACCGACCGACCGATGAAAAAATACTATTCCATATATGTTGACGCGACTACTTAAGTAGGACATATTGATCAGTTGCGCCTAACAATACGCTCCTTAGAAAACAATAAACCAGTTTTAATTTTTAAGAATACATTTATAATTTTTTTACTAAATGTAATTTTTACTGAACGCTACTTCTTACAGACAAAATGAGGCAAAATTTGCAAGAAATTTTTACCAACATTTATATTTTATTAAAAATTTATCTAGTTTTTATGACTTCAAATTGTACGAGTGGGCTTTTCAAAATTGATATTAATTAAAAGTAGATTAAAATTGAAGTTAATTAAAAGTATAGGGCTCCTACACAGAAAGAAAAAATCGCTTTAATTTTAAAAACTACTAAAGAATATATACTTTCCATGCGTATATCTTTCATTGTAATTGTATTCATTCCGTTCTATATATCAAATTCTTTTTTATTTATTTCATTCCATTTTATTTATTCAAAATTCCCCTAACAAATTAAAAACTTGATTTGTTGGTATAGTAATATAAACAGATAAAACAAGAACAATACATATAAAATAAACAAACATGTTTTGTTTTGTTTTATATTTCATAGATTTATTTCAATATGGCGATATAAACTTTTACAGGAAAACTTGAATGAAATTATTTGAAATATTTGTAGTCGTGGATAAAATAGTATCTTGTATTCGCTTAGGATGAAGCCAATTCTTCACTCGGACGGTTCCCGCTCGTTCCGGCCTCCGGGAAACTTCATCCTCGTGAAGAATTGCCTTCATTCTAAGCTCATACAAGAATCTACTATTATTTTTAAAGGATTTTTTTTTTTGATTCCAAAGTGATTTAAAAAATATTTGAATTTAAAAAGTCCAAGCGGCACGTATATCCCAGGTAGATTTCGAGATCAGATAGTTTTGTGTGCCAGTAGAATCTGATGTATCAGATTAGTTTAAACAACACAAACTAATTTAAAACAGATATTGAACAAATTTTAAAAAGAAAATTAGCTACATATAAGCAAAACTATATCTATCCAATTTTGCAGCAAACAAATATCAAATCTACCACAGAACATGTGTGTGACAATTTATGACACAAACCTACGCTATATCATATGTCGTCCAATTACTGCAAAATATCGCAATAGTTTATTTCTAAGAAAAAAAATTAATTTCTTCTATTCAAAACTTTTTATTTTTTTTTCATTGACTGTTACAAGGTTTTTGCAAATTGTAGTTATGGATTGTTGCAAACTTTTTTGTTGAAGCCAACAAGTCAAAAACCTCTAACTGCAGAGGTTTATATTTTTATGAAACGGATTAAAATGTTTCCACAGATTCTAAATTTATGAAGTTTTTAAAAATATTAGTATCCAAACGGCCGTTATAACGGATTAAAAAAATGAACTTTTTTTTCTAGTATAAAGCCTCTAATTATTTAACCATGTGTCAGATTTTTCTGATTTACGAACTTGTCCAAGATATTAATAAAACTAATAAAACACACATGTTTACAGAAGGTTTTTTGATTTGGCTCCACAAATGCGACCGTGAGAGTGCCGGTTGATTCAAACGCATTTTGTGTTTTACAAGCTTTTTTGTTGGAGCCGCTCACTCAGAAACCTCCAACTGCAGAGGTTTATTTTTAACACAAATTGATGTTCGAGATATTGATAGAACACACATGTACAGAAAATTTTTTTGATCTACCTCAACAAATGCGACCGTGAGAGTGAGTGCCGGTCGTTTTCGTTATATCTCATATCGTTTATATATATATATATATATATATATATATATATATATATATATATATATATATATATATATATATATATATATATATATATATATATATATATATATATATATATATATATATATATATATATATATATATATATATTTATATATATATATATATATATATATATATATATATATATATATATATATATATATATATATATATATATATATATATATATATATATATATATATTTATATATATATATATATATATATATATATAGATATATATATATATATATATATATATATATATATATATATATATATATATATATATATATATATATATATATATATATATATATATATATATATATATATATATATATATATATATATATAAAATTTTTTTTTCTTTCGTCTCGTTTCGTCTCCGCTAATAGTCGTTTGGCACCAAAATTTTTCTGAAATTCCGAGATGAAGCCCATTGCAATAGGTAGATTTTTATATGAAATCTACCTAAAACATTGTATTATAAAAGAAAAACAAAATTTTTAATTTAAAATTCTAATTTTTATTTTTAAAAAATCCACTTTTGATCCTCAAAAAATTATATTTAAATAGAAAATTGGAGAGTTTTGATTTGAAAAAACATTTTTTTATTAAAACAAAATCCAAAATGTTTATATTAAATGTTTCAATATTTTAGTCTAAAATTAAAATGGTATTTAAATTAAAAAATAATATTATGGATGTAAAAATTTATTTTTTACTTTGAAAATTACAGTTACTTGGGTCTGAAAGACCTAAGTATTACATTCATGAGCCAAAAGTGAAATTCTTACCCCCACTTTTTTTGGCATTTCTCGACGTTTTAGGACCTACTGATTCTAAAAAAGCAAAAAAAAAATGTATGTCTGTCTACCGTCCGTCATTACCTACGCTGCAGGGAAAACCGCTGGAGGGATTTCAAAATATTTTTTTTCTAAAAATAGGTATATTCAAGGGACAGGTCCGAAGAACGCTGTGTTCGATAACTGTACCGGAAGTGTCTCAAAAAAATCATTATGTGTGTCACAAATAGCAAATTTTCATATTTTTGGCTTAAAAAACGTTCATTTTAAGTGATTACGAGTAGGAACATTAAATTTGGAGAAATCTTGTTGGTCAGTATTAGTATGTGAGATCAAAAACTAGATTATTGCATTATAAGTTTGTCAAAAAAATGTTGTCAAGTGTGTCAAAAGAAAGATTTTTATTTATTTTTCTACCTAATTTTTTGGAAAAAAAAATAAAATTAATTGTTTGAAATGAAGTTTTATTATTATTATTGAGAATTATGGCATTATAAGTTTGTCAATAAAATGTTGTCAAGTGTGTCAAAAGATTTTTATTAATTTTTTTACCCAATTTTTTGGAAAAAAATAAAATTGTTTGTTTAAAATGAAATTTTATTATTATTATTGAGAATTATGGCATTATAAGTTTGTCAAAAAATGTTGTCAAGTGTGTCAAAGGTTTTTATCTAATTTTTACCTAATATTTTTAGAAAAAATAAAATTAATAGTTTGTATGACATGATATTTTATTATTATTATAGGGAATTATGGCATTATAAGTTTGTCAAAAAATAATGTCAAGTGTGTCAAAAAATAATTTCATTTATTTTTTTAGCCAATTTTTTGGAAAATAAAATGGAGCTGTTTTTATGACGTAAATGTAATTTAGAATGAAATTGGACATGGAAATTTTTGAATTTGTTATAGTTTTTGAAATATTTTTGGAATTTTGAAAAAGTTTGTATTTTTGAATTTGGAATAATTTTTGCAATAGTTTTAGAATTTCGGCAAAAGTTTTAATTTTTGATTTTGTAAGAATTTTTTGGAATATTTTTAGAATTTTGAAAAATTTTTAATTTTTGATTTTATTATAATTCTTGGAATTTTGAAAAAATTTTCAATATTTGATTTTGTAATAATTTTTGCAATATTTTTAGAATTTCGGAAAAAGTTTGAATTTTTAAGAATTTTTGGAATATTATTGGAATTTAGAAAAAATTTAAATATTTGAATAAAAATTAGAATATTTGGAATATTTTTGGAATTTTGAAAAAGTTTGATTTTATTTAATTTAACAATATTTTTGGAATTTTGATTATAATTTTCCGGCAACGTATTGATGTTTCGGGTTAGTTTTGTAATAAATTTTTAAACAGAGATAAAAAATACTTTTACTTTAACAAAGTTTGATATACATCGCTGCCCAAAACTAAAAACCATGTCCTCATAAAAGTATTTTGCTGAAAACTATATACTTATACTAAATCCTATATACTTATACTATATACTAAATCCTTAACCCAGACCGAAGTCTTGATATCTCAGAGCTGTGAGATTTCAGCCCCTCCATATTTTTTATTCTAAAAGTACAACTGTTTGTTATTAAAATATTTGAGAAACTGAAACGAATAATTTGATTTTTGAAACAAAATTTCAAGGCAGTTAATTTTTTAATTTTAAAGTTATTTAAATATTATAAATATTATAAATAAATTATATTTTTATGAAATGTGTTTATTTTATTTATAGTAATAATGTGGACTTGGAAAATAATCAATAGGAAATTCTAAGCTAATTTTTATATTTTGGCTTGCTAAAGGATATTGCAGGTTTAAGGCCTGAAATGATTTAAAACAAGTTTTTCTTCATTAAGCTATAAATATTCCACATGAATATTTGTAGAATATATAAATAAATTTGTGGATCAATCGTTTTGATCTCTCCAACATATATTATCATCGGTTGCATGCTATTCTGGTTTTTCCACGCAGCATTGTGCACTGAATCAAGTTTTTCTTGCAACTCTGTTAGGGTGTTAAGATGAATCACCAGAGACTCTTCTGATTCTTTGATTGTAATTTTACTTCGGTCTGAAAGACCTAAGTATTACATTCATTAGCCAAAAGTGAAATTCTTACCCTTACTTTTTTGGCATTTTTCGACGTTTTAGGACCTACTGATTCTAGAAAACGGCTGGAGGGACTTCAAAATTTTTTTTCTAAAATAGGTATTCACAAGGGACAGGTCCGAAAGGACGCTGTGTTCGATAACTGTACCGGAAGTGTGTCAAAAAATCATTATGTGTGTCACAAATAGCAAATTTTCATATTTTTGGCTTAAAAAACGTTCATTTTAAGTGATTACGAGTAGGAACATTAAATTTGGAGAAATCTTGATGGTCGGGATTAGTATGTGAGATCAAAAACTAGATTATTGCATTATAAGTTTGTCAAAAAAATGTTGTCAAGTGTGTCAAAAGAAAGATTTTTATTTATTTTTCTACCTAATTTTTTGGAAAAAAAAAAAAAATTAGTTGTTTGTTTGAAATGAAGTTTTATTATTATTATTGAGCATTTTATTATTATTGAGCGTTTTATAATTATTATTATAATTATGGCATTATAAGTTTGTCAAAAATATGTTGTCAAGTGTGTCAAAAGATTTTTATTTATTTTTTTACCCAATTTTTTGGAAAAAAATAAAATTGATTGTTTGAAATGAAATTTTATTATTATTTTAATTCAACTTTTTGCAAATCAAATTCAATTTTTTGCAAATCAAGTTGAAGAGCAACAAATTGAATTTAATTTGCAAAAAGTTGAATTTGATTTACAAAATATTGAATTTGATTTGCAAAAAGTTGAATTTGATTTGTCAAAAGTTAAATTTGATTTGCAAAAGTTCAATTTGATTTGCAAAATGTTGAATTTGGACTGCAAAACCTGTATAAAGACTTACCGTTAGGCGAAAAATCCTTCAAAAAAATTGAAATTAATTCAATATTAAAAGCGAATATTTTCTTAAAACAATTCTTTTAATTATTTGTCACTATTTTTGGTATTTTTTAAAATTTTCAACTATTTTCTTTATATGTATTTTATTACAACACTAATTTTATGTAAAAAAACTATGTCACATTCACTTGTATTAATCGTTAAAGTGAGGATGGTTACGATAAACCATGACAAAATTTGACGAAATCTGATGAAATATATTTCGGGACGAAAATTATGATTTTGGTTTTGCATTTTAAAATTTTAAACATTGAAACCAAAAAAGATTTTTTGATTTATTTACCGTTTTATTTAAATTTTAAAGGTTTTTTCAAAAATTTAACCATTAGAGTTAAAAAAAACATTCTAACCATTAGAGTTAATAAAAATCATTTTCAAAAGTCCAAAAAACTAATGTTTTTTAATTTAACATGGTTTTCATTTAAAGTTATATGGATTTTTTTTTATTTTGGCGGTTTTTCAATTTAAGAATTCTTTTTTTTAAATTGAAAATTATTATTTCTTTCTGTGATATGACCTAAAACCGACTAAATAGTATAACGCTCATGCGCATAGAAAGCGATTTATTCAGAGAACTTATTTTTGCTGATATTACAAATTATTGTAGGTTAAAAAATCGCGGAAAGTAATATTGTAATTTAAGTTATATTTATTATAGTACGACAAAATTTTAACGAATCATTTAAAAATTATTATTTTCAATATTTAAATATTTATATGGAAAATTTTATTTCTTGAAAAAATATTACGGGTTTAATCAATAATTCGTTCAATTTTACACATCGTATTTGTATACTTCATTAATTGTAATAATAACCCTTACATAGGCCCCAACCAACATCTGCCTCTCACATTAGTTTAATCCCGCACCGCTCCTTATGCGTATAAACATTAATTTAATTTTATTTTCACTCTTAACTTTCAAAACATTTTCTTCATAAATTATTTATTTCTAAGAAAAAGCAAATAAATTTTCTATAAGAATCTGAAGTGTCATCCTTTTGATAGACTTTAAAAAAAAAAGCAACAGTCGTTTTAAGTGTGTTTGTTGCTTCACTGTTGAATTATGTAGTAAAATGAACGTAACCAACATCAAATATTATTTTATTTTGTTTTTTATTACTTGAACATAAATATTGTACACAAACAAAAACATATATAAAAAGGGTCGATTGTTAAATTTGAAAATAATTTCAGTATCTGAAATTTATTTAAAGAGATAACAAAAATAAAAATATAAAGCTGATCATAAGCGATATGTTTTAGATTATTTTGTTATTTCTATAAGACCTAAGGTTTTATATATTAATATTAAACAAATTTTATTAGAGATAATAAAGTAAGTTCTAATAATTTAAACTAACAGGTGACGTGGTTGACCTTCGACGTCAAGCCAAGAACTTTCATTTAAAAAAAGGAAAAAGTTGAATATGTATATACATAAAGATGTAAGACATTAAAAATAATTATTATTTTAATCTTATTAAATCCGTCCAAACTAAATTATACATCCCCAAATAATATTTGTGTGCGTGGTCTTATGGTTATATCATGCTGAACTTCAAACTCGGAGGACCCGGGTTCGACTCCCATCTAGATCAAAGTCACCACCAGTACTCCGATGAAATCAGATCCATCATTCCTCAACCATATTCTTTTTCCCGTTTTACACGTCAATCGGTTTATGCAAACAGTCAAACTGTTGAGATCACTTAATGTCATAGTGACAGAATGCAGAGAGATTTCTTTGTCCGTACATCGTACAAATGGAATGCTTTGCCCTAATCAATAGTCTCGGCGGCGTTCACTCCACAAAGGATTAAAAAAGCGTTCATCAACGCCTCATAGCGCATATTGTTGTGGGACCTAGGTCTTAAAATGTGTTGTTGTGACACATATTGTAATTCCTATAACACAACACTTTTTATTAAAAAAAATGAGTGCAAACAAAATGCTAAATTTGAAAAAAATATTCTCGAAAAAGCCAACGTAGCTTTTAAGAAAGTTTTTTTTTCCTAGTGTTTTTCTTTTTACAAATTTTTTCAATTAATTTTAGTTTTTCATATTTTGTGTCATTTATGTGCAATTTTTTTAATATTTTTTATATTATTCTTTAACCTGAAAATGGCGATAATAGTCTGAACTAATTTAAAATATAAATTAATAATTATTAATACACCGGTTTTCCAATTCAATTAATCGATAGTCGAGTAATATAGTTGATAAAATGGAAAACCTATAACGCTTAAAGTGAAACTCGGCCATACAAAATTGAGTGAATTGAAATTTAAACAGGTGAGTCATACTTATTGACAGCATATGTTTTTATATGGAACATGTACGGCATCAACAAAAATAATATTTGTACTGTAGGTTACTGTAAGTTAAACGGAACCCGAAAATTATTGAGATTTCCGGAAAAGGGAAATCATATTAAGCAAAATAAATATAATTTAATTTAAATCAATAAATAAATTAAATCAATAACACGTTAATAAATTATTGTTAAAATAATTCCACAAAAACAATATTTAATAAGTATATAGTATTTATTCGAAGCGTTTCGAATGTTATACATTCATCTACGGGTACAAAAAATGTATAACTAAATATAGATAAAAACAAATATTCATATTTAAAATAATTATAACCAGAAAAAAAAACAACTCAGAAAAAATCTACAAATAATTATATAATTTATTAAGTTAACAAAAACCGAAGGCACATTAATCCATAAGGTGACCTCACCACTAGTTCTAAACATATGATTCCATCAAATTTTAGTGAGCTCTGTTTTATACATAATGAAGAAATATATATGTACTTCCAACCGATATGAGGTTGTCTCAATCTCGTCAAATGAGTGAATATAGTGAATCCGATTCACGAAATTGAGTCAACAGTTGTGCAAGTTAGAAGGGTGTGGTTGAAGTTAACCCAACCGATTACCACAACTAATATTAAGCGTGCATAGACTTATGTGAACTCGTTTTTTTATTTTCCTTCTGTCTTTTTGAGAATAAGTTATGTGTTCCCAAAGACGCGCGTATGTTTTTTATTTGATTCTAAATTTTAAAAATTATTGCGTGAAAAAAACCCTACCAGAAAAATAATAGTTTCTTCCTCCATGCGACTGTATAAAAAGAAATGAAAAAAACTGACATTTTGGCTTTTATTATAACCAAATATATAATTTTTGATATTTTATCAATGATAAATAAATTTGTCCATAATGAAAAAAGTTTGTCAGCAAATTTTCATAATATACTTTGAGAATATTTATAATATATAATATTTATTTTTTCACATTTTCTTAAAACAGTCAAAATATAAAATAGCAATTGCTCCTTTAAATTTAATTATAAATAGCTGGCGTAATGAACATGAGCATATTTCATTTTCATAGTATTTACAGTCAAGTCATAACTGAGAGGCTGTGCTATTTCAAACATATAAGAATAATCTAAGTTAGTGATGCACCGAGTACCTGAGAATTAGCAGCTCCATTTTCAGATACTCAGATACCCGGTGTGTACCGGGAACGTGCATAATTTTCATAACCCGATACCTATAAAATATGACAAAGGCCAATATTTCATGATAGGATAGAGAACAGATATCTTGACTTCGATCTGTGTTTAGGATTTTCACATAGTTTTTGACAAAAGGCTTTTATGAGGATATGGTTTCTGTCCAGCGATGCATTTTGTTTTGGGCCAGCGATGAATATTAAACATAAAACTCTTTGTAAAAGTACAAGTTATTTATTTCTGTTTAGAAGTTTATTACAAAACTAACACGAAATATTTATACGTTGGAGTAAAATTATAACAGATCTTAAATCAATTGAAAGGTACAGGGGAAAAACAACGTAAGTCCATTTTTTTCGACATCAAGTTAGTGCTGCTATTTATCGAAGAAATACAAAAGGTTTCAGTTGGTATATTCAATTTTGATGAATATCAAACCCAGCCCATATAAATCAATTGAAAAGAATTCGCAACATTTTTTTTATACCCAATTTACAGGGGAAAAGCAACTTAACTCACCATTTTTTACCAACTAAGGCCTCTGGTGACCCCGGTTCAAAACACTTTTATGAACCATGCCTATTCATTGTTTAATCCGAATTCACATTTTTTTTGCATTTTAAAGACTTCAAACACAAAACTTCAATTTTCTCGAAATTTGATTCTATGGACTTACGTTGTTTTTCACCTGTACCCTTCAATTACATTTAATGTCATACAAATAACTAATTTATTTGTTTAAAAAAAAGACCTGAATTGATTTGAAAAAATTATAACAAAATCGAAAATTGAAACTCTTTCCAAGATTCCAAAAATTATAATAAAATAAAAATTCCAACATTCTTCACAATTCCAAAAATATTCAAGAGAATATTACAAAATCAAAAATTCAAATTTTTTTCAGAATTGCAAAAATATTCTAAAAATTATAATAAAATTTAAAATTTAAACTTTTTTCAAAATTCTAAAAATATTCCAAAAATTATTACAAAATCAAATATTCAAACTTTTTTCAAAATTCTAAAAATATTCCAAAAAATTATAATAAAATCAAAAATTCAACCTTTTTTCAAATTCTAAATATATTCCAAAAACTATAATCAAATCAAAAATTGAAACTTTTTCAAAATTCTAAAAATATTATAGAAAAATTATTACAAAATAAAATAAAAAAATTCAACCTTTTTTTAAAATTCTAAATATATTTCAGAAATTATAATAAAATCAAAAATTCAAACTTTATCTAAAGTTCTAAAAATATTGCAAAAGTTATAACAAAATCAAAAATACAAACTTTTTTCAAAATTCTAAAAATATTCCAAACATTATAACAAAATCAAATATTTAAAGTTTTTTGGAAATTCTAAAAATATTCCTTAAATTAATCCAAAACCAAAGATTGATATTTCAAAATTCCAAAACCATTCCAATAATTATAACATAATCGAAAATTCAAACTTCCTACTGTTCCTGTTATTCAGAAGTCATGGAATTTGAAATCACACAAAAAATTACTTCAGAAACATCTCCCTAATAATTACAATTTTTGTTAAAAAACAACATTTAATCTGCAACAACTTGATATTTTCCAACTGTTTCCTTTAAGTTGGGAGGAGTTGAAACTGGATAGAACCATATTCTATGTCAAATTTCATGTTCAATTTCATTTCATATCATACAAATAATTAATTTTATTTTTTAATTTGGTTCCAAAATAAATGAAATTTCTTTTGACACACTTGACGGTATTTTTTGACACACTCTTAATACAGTAATCAAGCTCCTGGTCTCACATACCAATGCCGACCTTCAAGATTTCTTGACACTCAATGTTACTTACTACTTGTTATCACTTAAAATGAACGTTTTTTAAGCGATAACGATTTTTTTAACACACGTTATCCAAATAATTGAATCGTTCATTTCAAAAACCTCTTAAGTCACATTTTTTACCAACATGCTTTTTTTGCAGAAAATGGTTCCTCAAAGGGAGATGCGTATTCTGGGTAAAAACCACGTAAGTCGATAGCGATAGCAGTCCTGCATCCTTGCGTAGGACGAGAGGACCCACAGGTAAGGACCCATGACACTCGTCCTCTTTTCGAGGATTCGTATTATATATGAATTATATATGAATTATATACGTATTATACTATTATATATGAATTAACTCATAATTAAGAATGATGGAGAATATAACTATGTACCATAAAGATATTAAAACATCACAAATTAATACATGTAAAATGTTAATAAGATTATTTTTAAGTGTAATTCTCAATAATAAGCAATAAAAAATATGATTACTACGATTTTTTTGATTAAACTTTATACCACTAACCCTATTTCTTGCTAAAACAACATAAGTCAGGAACTGTTTTTCAGGTTTTTTTCATTATTTCTATTAATAAATTGTATAGGTTATTCACTATTTTAATTTTTCACCACTCAAATACTAAATTAAACATAAAAAAGTCCTTTTAAACTCATTTGTTTGTGTATGAAACAGTTTTTATTGATTTCTGAAAAATTCTAATTGAGTGACTTATGAGGTTTTTGAAATGACCGATTCAATTGCTCTTAAAGTTTTTATATATTTCTGGTCAAAAATGTTTCACATAATATGTTTCTCAAAAATGTTTCCAATAATATGTTTCTATTCGTTCTTCCTAATATCTCTCTCATATGTTTCTCTCAAATTGGGAAATTAAATATATGAAAATCATTCTTTTGACACACTTTACGGTATTCTTTTGAATAATAATCCAGTTTTTGGTCTCACATACAGATGCCGGCCATTAAGATTTCTCCACATTCAATGTTACTACTCATCACTTAAATTGAACGATTTTTAAGCAAAAAATATTCATATGTGCTTGTTTTGGCAAATTTAACGGTATTTTTTTGAAACACTTAACAGTATTTTTTGACACACTTATAATACTAATAATCAAGGTTTCGGTCTTATATACACATTCCGACCATCAAGATTTCTCCACATTCAAGTTTACTACTCATGATTTTTTTGACACACTTCCGGTGCAGCTATCGAACACATCGTCCTTGCGGCTCTTTTCATTTAGTTAACCTATTTTAAGAAAAAATATTGCGACGCTGATACATAGGCTTACTTCACCACAGCTCTGAAAACATAGTGTTCTGGATATATAATGAGCTAATATAAATCAAATACTTTAATTAAAAGCTAATAGAGCAAGAGCCCGCGACGGCCAGACCTTCGTTATTTTATAAAAGCTGAAAGTTTCTCTGCGCATACCCCCTACTCAGGTAGGAACGATTAGCAACATATGAAGTTTGGATCATAGTAGCTTTGGCAGGGAGTAGGTTTAAACTTTAAAGTTTAAGGGTGTCTGGCAGGGGGTTTCCACGATAGTAAGTGTGTGGCAATGGGTGACGTGACTTCTAATACTATCCCAAAGAATATATAAAAAAATTAGCATTTATACTTTCACAAAACTTTGGAGGCCCCTTTGTAAGTCTATAACCAATGTTATAGACTTCGTAGTTCTAATTATAAAAATATTAAAGAAAGCAGTAGTATTGAGCTTCCAAAATAACAGGTGCTCGCAGGACCCCCTACAACTTTGTTCACTATCGCTAAAAAAACTAATCAGTTCCTTGCCATACATATTTGCATCTTTTTGCGAAGTGTCATCAAAACTACTTAACGAACGAATGTTGTATGCTTCCAACAAACATTGAAACAATAAACAGGTGTTCGGAAGGACCCCCACCACTTATCCCAATATTGTCCAAAAACTAATCAATTCTTTGTCATTTAAGTCTTCATATTTTTTCAAAGTGTCATTAAAATTGATTAATGAATGAAGTCTGTATGCTCCCAACAAACTTAAAAAACAAAGTGTGAAAAGTCAGCAGTTGTATGGTAGACCCCCCCCGCCCCCCACTTTGATCAATGTGTTCCAAAAGATAATAATTATCTTCTTACACTAATTGGAACCTTTTCCATAAGTTTCATCATAATCACTTCATTATTGTAGGCTGTAGTGTGCATAAAGACACTGAAAAACTTCCAAAAATTAAAAAAAAAATTTTTTTGCCGGAAGCAAAAAACCGGAAATTGGGAGGCAGAACTGTTGTGCACCGTACTAAATGCTCATGTACCAAGTTTCATCCAATTCGATTATCAAGTAAAGATGTTATTGAGCTTTCAAAAAAACAGGTGTATGGGACACCCTCCACTACTTTGTACAATATCGTTCAAAAACTAATCAGTTCCTTGCCATACATGTTTGAATCATTTTCCAAAGTGTCATCAAAATTCGTTCACAAGCGAATGCTGTGTGCTCCCAACAAACATTGAAAAAAATGTGATACATTAAACAGGTGTTCGGGAGGATCCCCACCACTTATTCCAATATTGTCCAAAAACTAATCAGTTCTTTTTTACTTAAGTCTCCATCTTTTTTCAAAGTGTCATTAAAATAAATTAATGAATAAACTCTGTATGCTCCTAATAAACTTAAAAAGCAAAGTGCGAAAAGTCAGCATTTGTATGGTAGACCCCCTCCACTTTGATCACTCCCAAAAAATGATAATTATCTTCTCACACTAATTGGAACCCTTTTCATAAGTTTCATCATAATCACTTCATTATTGTAGGCTGTAGTGTACATAAAAACACTGAAAAAACTTCAAAAAAGTACAAAAAAATTTTACCGGAAGTGGAAAACCGGAAGTTGGGATGCAGAACTATTGTGAACCGTACTAAATACTCATGTACCAAGTTTCATCCAATTCAATTATCAGGTACAGATTACTATTGTGAACCGTACTAAATACTCATGTACCAAGTTTCATCCAATTCAATTATCAGGTACAGATGTTATAGAGCTTAAAAAAAAACAGATGCTCCAGGGACCCCACACCATTTTGTTCACTATCGCTCAAAAACTAATCAGTTCCTTGTCATACATGTTTGCATCTTTTTCCAAAGTGTCATCAAAATTCATTCACGAATGCATGTTTTATGCTGCCAACAAACATAAAAACATTGAGGAAAAAACCACCTATTGTATGGTGGACCCCAAACCCTTTATCCAATGTCCTCCAAAAGCTGATAAAATCTTTCTCATGTTACTGGAAAGCTTTTACCAACGTTTCATGAAAATCGATCGGTAATTGTAGGCTACAGTAGGGATAAACACCTGGAAAAAAAACTTTTTAACCGGAAGTGACAAACCGGAAGTTGGTATGCAGAAATATTGTAAGCTGTACTAAAACCTTATATACTATGTTTCAATAAGATCATAGTCCGGGATTAGAAGTTATTCAAGGTTTAAACTTAGAGGTGTTCGGGAGACCCCCGCCATTTTATCCAACTTTGAAATGAATCCAGATCTTCCATTTTTAAGTGAACCTGTATCATTTGCCAAAGTTTCATCAAGATCCTATGCAGAAAGATTAAACGCCCACCCACCCAAGCACACACCGACGTACACTAAAATTTTTATTGGCTATTTAGATAAAGGATGGTCCAAAACAAAAGAAAAAACAAAATTTGAGGGTATGTAAGATTTTTTTTTTCACTATAGATTGCATTACTTCACACCATTTAAAATTGTAGTGAAGCAAAAAATCGCTCTAGCGGTTTTCTAGATTCCGTCGGTTGTGACGGCCGGCATACAGATGGACATTTATTTATATATTTTGGTTTTTTAGAATCGTTATCAACTCAGAATTTATAATAAAATCATTATCATAAATGTCGAGAAATGCCGTAATGGGGGTAAGATTTTCACTTCTGGCTTCAGATTGTAATACTTAGATCTTTCATGCCGAAGTAATAAGACAAAGAGGTAAAAGTAAATTTGTTTTAAAAATTTGAAGGAACTAAACTAAAATGAGGTGGCCAATAATCTAGCGGGTGACATAGTCCTTGACCATGTCACGCACTGTCTTCCTCAATGATTAAAGCCCAGATATGGGCTTATATGAAGGTTCGTTTCTTCGAGCAAGTAATAGTGTCATCATTTAGGAATATTCCACAGCTAAACTGAGAGTGCTACCGTTGACTGAATACAGTTACTCCATTAGCATCCCTAAGATGTCACCTTTGCTTGTGATATCTCACTGATATTGTCAGTGGTATGTCTCTCACGTTAACTCGTATGTCAATAGAAGGGATTGGAGTACGCGGGGTTGTCACAACCGTTGATCAAAAATAAAAAATAATTAGAAATCAATAAAAGCTGATCCTCGTGTACAATCGAAATGGTTGTTTACTTCACTAATCATATTACGTGCGTTGTCGCGAAGTAGTAGATGTTTGTTTTTCTTACTACTATGATCCAATTATGTTAACAGTTCATTTAAACATTAACTAATTGAGAAATGCGTTGCAACTTTATGCAGAATTAAATTAAGAAGAAAAATTAAAATAAGTATCTCCTTTGTACCTAAAATAGCTACCCGACTAGGTATTATAAAATATAATTCGCGTATCCGATACCCGGTTTTTTGTGTTTTTAAGACTCGGTGTGTCACTAATCAAAAGAAATAATGTTTTTAAATTTTTTGTATAACTTACTTTGCCAATCTCTTACCAACCTGACGAAGGAAGATCTGTGCTACCGCCCAAGGGCAGTAGCAGAGTACCTGAATCTGGACTTGGAGCCGGAAGAATAGCACCACATTTCGTCGCTACAACAACAACATCAACTAAAAAACGCACTTCAACTAATAGCCGCGGAATTAAAGAAATCCCCTTCGAAAAAAACGGGAGGAAGACGGATCGTAATGCGGTTTTTTGCATTCGATTCAGAAAGTCATTTAAAAAAAAATGTCCGTCAATTTTTAATTGTTGACGGGTTTAGTTGCACCGGTGCATCTAAAAAACGCATAAAAAATAGTGCATTTTTACAAAGAAATAAAAAATGTTAATATTCACCAAATAAAAAAGTAATTGGACTGAAACTTTGTTCCTATATGTTTTTGGGGTCGCTGAACACGAATATGATGTTTAAAATTGCTAGGATGCACACGGACATCACTATGTCCATATCGTGCACCCTGGGTTTTCACTTTTTTTTATGAAATGCATCAGAAAATGTTTCCGGGGGGGGTTTGAGCTCGCTGATCACGACTACGACGTTTAAAAGGTGCCAGGATGCACCCGGATATTACTATGTCCATATCGTGTACCTTCTCCTGGGTTTTTCATTCACATATTTATTTTTTTAAATGCATCAAAAAATGTTACCGTGGAATTTTTGAAGTCGCTGATCACGAATACAAGGCCCACAAATTTACTTTATTCTCCTAGGGAGGAAAAAGAGTTTACAAGTAATAAATTATAAAAATCTATTTTATGATTATTATTTTATTGTCATTTATTTTATTAAAATATTAAGTCTATACATATAAAATATCGTGTCTATAAAAAATTATTTTTTAATTTTATTTTACGCTTCTTCAGTTTCATGGTCTTCTAGAATATCAAATTCTTCAAGCTGGCCTAAATCCGTCGATTCAATGTCCTGCTCAATTGAATTTGTCCGAGGTTCCTCAAGTTCATCTGATTCCGGAGATGGTTCTATGTTTTCTATATTGTTGCAGTTGGATCCTAAACAATTCTTACAAGCAACATTGCAATAAAGACCTTGCCTTCTACACCCACATAAGTTATTGCACCCTTTAGTGCATCCACAAAAAACTAATTACATAATGTCGGGAGGAGCAGGTTGTTGCGTGATTCTTACCGGCAATAATAAACTATTTTTCTGTTGGAAGCCCCAATCTGTAGGATCCATATCGTAGTCATCTCCATTCAACCAGTGTTGGACCTGTAGATAAACTCGTTTTAGATGTTCCTTAAGTGCATCAACCGTTGGTAGTAATTTAGCCAGGTTTGGTTTTTTAGATTTTGCAATTGTTGATAGGTACATGCGGTACCTATATATCTCTGCTAACTGAATACTAGTCAATTTAAATTGAACTGGTACGTTTGGATTTCTAAATGTGATTGGCGCTCCATACATCACCATTATTAAATATATTCCATGCTACAATAGTTCATCAATCGTTAAATTACGTTTTTTGAATATTTGAGCATGGACTGCCAAATCAGGATTGCTATCAAATAAATTAAACAATTTTAATTTTCCAACAAAAAACGAGGCTGAAACAGTATCACATCCTGTGATCGCATGAAGTAGTAAAATGTTGTCGCAAATGTTTGGACGATGGCTTAAACTTTTTGATGAATATATAGTTTCTGGTTTACTAGAAGTCGCAGGTTTCAATATAAAGATTTCAAGACCAGGAGGAGTTAATGCGGTAGCTAAAACTACTATGTCAGTGTCTTCTGCAACTATTATAATATTTTTATTTTTATCTCTGGCTAAATATAATGCTGTTGTTACTATTGTTCTGTCAGCATCATCTGGATATTGTTCCGATTGTATACCTACAGTGAATAGTTTTTAGCGCAATAATTTTATAAAATTGTCTTTGTTATTCTTATTGCCTAAAAATGGTTCTTTTGAAATTTCCAACGGCATGTTTTCGGTAAACTTGATTTCGTTCGAAGTATTATTTTTAGACCTACGAATCCTTTCCGAAGCTTTTGTCGTAATAGTGTTGTAGCCATCGAAAATAATCTTAACATTTATGCCGTAATTGTTAATAATATACTCAATGTAATTGTAAATTATATTCGAAAAAAGTTGGTCTAGTTTCCATTTCACCCAGAAGAAGGTACACGATATGGACATAGTGATGTTCGGGTGCATTCTAGTACTTTTTAAACGTCGTATTCGTGATCAGCGACCTCAAAAACCCCCCCCGGAAGCATTTTTTGATGCATTTCATAAAAAAATAAGTGAAAACTCAGGAGAAGGTGCACGATATGGACATAGTGATGTCCGGGTGCATCCTAGCACTTTTTAAACATCATATTCGTGTTCAGCGACGCCAAAAACATATAGGAACCAAGTTTCAGCACAATTTCTTTTTTATTTGTTTACATTTTTTTATTTCGTTGTAAAAATGCACTATTTTTTATGCATTTTTTAGATGCACCGGTGCAACTAAACCCATCAACAATTAAAAATTGACGGACATTTTTTTCAAATGACTTTCTGAATCGAATGTAAAAAACCGCATTACGATCCGTCTTCCTCCCGTTTTTTCCGAAGTTGTGTATGTCATCAGTTCTCCATATACGCGCCTATAAAAAAAGGTTTAGTGGCAGGTAATCAACTAAATTAAATAACAGAATTCTAAGAACTGTGATATTTTAACAGATCAAACGATAATTTTACGGTAGTTCAAGCATCAAATTTATAAAATTCACAAAACGTAAATCGAAATTAATTGATCAATATCCAAATAAATATAAATATAAATTTCCCCTCATTCTAGGAAATGCAGTCCCGGGATCCCGACCCATTTTTATGATCCCACAATCCCGGGATTAATGGAAGAAAATCCCGGGATTACGGGATTGTCATATTTGCCGGGATTAATCAATGAAAACACGGAATCTTGTTATCAAGTTTTGTTAATTTGTAATTTTTTTATTTTTGGTCATATTCAATTAGATCATATGAGGAGGTTCACACCAAAATGTTACATTTCCATTATAAATGATTTTACACAATTTGAGAGTTTGTGATTACACAATTAATGTCTTAAGCAAGCTCTATTTCACAAAGGGGAAAAACAATCCTTGTGTAAGCATAAATAAATTAGGTCTGTCATAATTTGAATATTATGATTCCAAAGACATGATAATTATATGCATAAAAAAATTTTAAATTTTGGTGCAACTAATTGGAAATGTAGCGTTTTGGTGGGACCATTGTAGAAATGTAACTTTTTGACTATGACCTACTACTTCTATTACCATTGTAGAAATTACGTTACTTAAAATTATGACAAACGTCTCTTTTTGATATGAATAGAAAAAGAAGTTTTAGAGATCTTATTTATTTTATTAGAAAAACATAAATTCTGAGAGTACATTCTTCTTCGCAACAATCACAAATTTCCACAAGTTGATCAGTTTGGAACTGTTCAATTCCAAGCGTTGGCGGCCGCTCTCCGTCCAACAGCGTTATGAAAAAATCTAAATCTTCAAAATCTCTCCATGTCTCACCGTGCTGTTTCACCAGTAAATCAGTTATATCTCTCTTTTTCTCGATTGAAACTTTATTCCCTAAGTGAATCATTTGCATTGTTGTTGGAAACAGTTTCCCTCTCTTCAAGTAGGATATGTACTTTTCATCACTTTCATATATGAAGTTTTCAAAACTTTTAATAGCAAGCATTAACGGCAATTTTGAGATCTTTTAAAAACTACACGCTTCATATTTTGTATACCATTTATCGGTTTTAATAATTGACCTAATTCCTTAACATCATACAAATGTCAATCATTTTCTAAAATCTTTACATGGCGGTATTTTACGAAATTTGATGCATTTTGTTGCAATTTCATTAGAATTTTCGGTTGTAATACCACGAGTCATTGAAATTTTTTCGAAAATTTTTTGATTTTACGAATTAAATTATTTAGCAACACTGCGAATCAAAGCGCACAATAAACCACGAGTCCGAAGGACGAGTGGTTTAAGTAGTGGTTTGATTGAGCAGTGTTGCTTAAAAATAATTTAATGAGTAAAATTGAAAAATTTTCGAAAAAATTTCAATGAAGAGTGGTATTTAATGAGATAATTTTTTTTTAATTATAATTTTGTTTAAAATATAATTATTAGTTTCTAAATAAAATTTTTTCTACAAATTATTCAATAATACAAAATTATGTAAAAATGCAATTCACAAATAATAAAAATGGCCGTTTTCATTCACAAATGGTTGCATGTTTATGTTTATTTATCAAAAATAAATTACAAATTTATAGCATTTATGCGCCTACTAAGATAAAATTATATTTCATTTTGTTAGAAGAAAAAATGACAACAAAGAATTTTCATAACGACAAAGCAAAATTATCGACGACAAGAAGAATTGCCGACAGTAAAAACAAAGCCTACTGTTTAAATATCATAGTTTGTATGAATGAAAAATAAAATTTCTGACAGCAAAAAAAAATTATCGATTTAATTCAGTAATTGGAACCGATCTACGTACATAACTTTTTTCTAAGAAAATTGGAAATGTAACGTTTTGGTGTGGACCTCCACATATACCATTGACAATAGCAATGAGATAATACTTGTCAAGGTTTATATCATAGGGGTGCTTGCGGATAATTTCTATTCAGTCAACAGTAGCACCTTCAATCGTGTTCCACTCCATCATGAAATATGGCCATATGCCCTTGCAGCTCTCCAAGTTGTACTGCGTAAGCTAGTAAGTGGGAGCAAACAATTAGTTTGCGAGTCGACTGTCTCAATAACTAGCATAAAAGCAAGCAGAACCGAAACATTCTGAGTATTTAAGTATTTGCAGAATGGAAACTCTGCTTTTGTTCATAATACATCGAACATATTTCTAAATATAATGCTGTTGTTACTATTGTTCTGTCAGCATCATCTGGATATTGTTCCGATTGTATACCTACAGTGAATAGTTTTTAGCGCAATAATTTTATAAAATTGTCTTTGTTATTCTTATTGCCTAAAAATGGTTCTTTTGAAATTTCCAACGGCATGTTTTCGGTAAACTTGATTTCGTTCGAAGTATTATTTTTAGACCTACGAATCCTTTCCGAAGCTTTTGTCGTAATAGTGTTGTAGCCATCGAAAATAATCTTAACATTTATGCCGTAATTGTTAATAATATACTCAATGTAATTGTAAATTATATTCGAAAAAAGTTGGTCTAGTTTCCATTTCACCCAGAAGAAGGTACACGATATGGACATAGTGATGTTCGGGTGCATTCTAGTACTTTTTAAACGTCGTATTCGTGATCAGCGACCTCAAAAACCCCCCCCGGAAGCATTTTTTGATGCATTTCATAAAAAAATAAGTGAAAACTCAGGAGAAGGTGCACGATATGGACATAGTGATGTCCGGGTGCATCCTAGCACTTTTTAAACATCATATTCGTGTTCAGCGACGCCAAAAACATATAGGAACCAAGTTTCAGCACAATTTCTTTTTTATTTGTTTACATTTTTTTATTTCGTTGTAAAAATGCACTATTTTTTATGCATTTTTTAGATGCACCGGTGCAACTAAACCCATCAACAATTAAAAATTGACGGACATTTTTTTCAAATGACTTTCTGAATCGAATGTAAAAAACCGCATTACGATCCGTCTTCCTCCCGTTTTTTCCGAAGTTGTGTATGTCATCAGTTCTCCATATACGCGCCTATAAAAAAAGGTTTAGTGGCAGGTAATCAACTAAATTAAATAACAGAATTCTAAGAACTGTGATATTTTAACAGATCAAACGATAATTTTACGGTAGTTCAAGCATCAAATTTATAAAATTCACAAAACGTAAATCGAAATTAATTGATCAATATCCAAATAAATATAAATATAAATTTCCCCTCATTCTAGGAAATGCAGTCCCGGGATCCCGACCCATTTTTATGATCCCACAATCCCGGGATTAATGGAAGAAAATCCCGGGATTACGGGATTGTCATATTTGCCGGGATTAATCAATGAAAACACGGAATCTTGTTATCAAGTTTTGTTAATTTGTAATTTTTTTATTTTTGGTCATATTCAATTAGATCATATGAGGAGGTTCACACCAAAATGTTACATTTCCATTATAAATGATTTTACACAATTTGAGAGTTTGTGATTACACAATTAATGTCTTAAGCAAGCTCTATTTCACAAAGGGGAAAAACAATCCTTGTGTAAGCATAAATAAATTAGGTCTGTCATAATTTGAATATTATGATTCCAAAGACATGATAATTATATGCATAAAAAAATTTTAAATTTTGGTGCAACTAATTGGAAATGTAGCGTTTTGGTGGGACCATTGTAGAAATGTAACTTTTTGACTATGACCTACTACTTCTATTACCATTGTAGAAATTACGTTACTTAAAATTATGACAAACGTCTCTTTTTGATATGAATAGAAAAAGAAGTTTTAGAGATCTTATTTATTTTATTAGAAAAACATAAATTCTGAGAGTACATTCTTCTTCGCAACAATCACAAATTTCCACAAGTTGATCAGTTTGGAACTGTTCAATTCCAAGCGTTGGCGGCCGCTCTCCGTCCAACAGCGTTATGAAAAAATCTAAATCTTCAAAATCTCTCCATGTCTCACCGTGCTGTTTCACCAGTAAATCAGTTATATCTCTCTTTTTCTCGATTGAAACTTTATTCCCTAAGTGAATCATTTGCATTGTTGTTGGAAACAGTTTCCCTCTCTTCAAGTAGGATATGTACTTTTCATCACTTTCATATATGAAGTTTTCAAAACTTTTAATAGCAAGCATTAACGGCAATTTTGAGATCTTTTAAAAACTACACGCTTCATATTTTGTATACCATTTATCGGTTTTAATAATTGACCTAATTCCTTAACATCATACAAATGTCAATCATTTTCTAAAATCTTTACATGGCGGTATTTTACGAAATTTGATGCATTTTGTTGCAATTTCATTAGAATTTTCGGTTGTAATACCACGAGTCATTGAAATTTTTTCGAAAATTTTTTGATTTTACGAATTAAATTATTTAGCAACACTGCGAATCAAAGCGCACAATAAACCACGAGTCCGAAGGACGAGTGGTTTAAGTAGTGGTTTGATTGAGCAGTGTTGCTTAAAAATAATTTAATGAGTAAAATTGAAAAATTTTCGAAAAAATTTCAATGAAGAGTGGTATTTAATGAGATAATTTTTTTTTAATTATAATTTTGTTTAAAATATAATTATTAGTTTCTAAATAAAATTTTTTCTACAAATTATTCAATAATACAAAATTATGTAAAAATGCAATTCACAAATAATAAAAATGGCCGTTTTCATTCACAAATGGTTGCATGTTTATGTTTATTTATCAAAAATAAATTACAAATTTATAGCATTTATGCGCCTACTAAGATAAAATTATATTTCATTTTGTTAGAAGAAAAAATGACAACAAAGAATTTTCATAACGACAAAGCAAAATTATCGACGACAAGAAGAATTGCCGACAGTAAAAACAAAGCCTACTGTTTAAATATCATAGTTTGTATGAATGAAAAATAAAATTTCTGACAGCAAAAAAAAATTATCGATTTAATTCAGTAATTGGAACCGATCTACGTACATAACTTTTTTCTAAGAAAATTGGAAATGTAACGTTTTGGTGTGGACCTCCACATATACCATTGACAATAGCAATGAGATAATACTTGTCAAGGTTTATATCATAGGGGTGCTTGCGGATAATTTCTATTCAGTCAACAGTAGCACCTTCAATCGTGTTCCACTCCATCATGAAATATGGCCATATGCCCTTGCAGCTCTCCAAGTTGTACTGCGTAAGCTAGTAAGTGGGAGCAAACAATTAGTTTGCGAGTCGACTGTCTCAATAACTAGCATAAAAGCAAGCAGAACCGAAACATTCTGAGTATTTAAGTATTTGCAGAATGGAAACTCTGCTTTTGTTCATAATACATCGAACATATTTACTGTTCCAAGTCGAAGCTCCATAAAAGTTTTCATTGAAGATTATTTAACATTACATCAGCAGCAGCAGCCGTGGGATCTGAAACGGGTGATCAAACTACTCACACTGCTACATCATCAAGCACAGATTACAACGAAAATGTAACTAAGGATGTGGTTCCAGTCGATTTAATAGGGAAAAGCAATTTAGAAGGTGTAGCGTAACGCAGTTTAATTTGCGCTTAATACCTATACAAAACATTTTTGGTC
>OY856188.1:155320243-155335243 GCA_963693315.1 Diogma glabrata | reverse complement strand
TTAATGTAAAAATTATTCCTTTAAAAAAAGGTTATTATTCCTTTAAAAAAAATTCGATCTATTTTTCATAATAAATATTACATATCTTGTGACTAATTCAAAATAAAAAAGGTTTTATTAATAAAACATCAACAAAAATTATAAATATATGTATTATGTAACTTAATTAAAATAAAAAAATAAAATCCCCTAAATGCATTCTATACTTAACTACTTTATCGATAATTCTAAGTATCCAAAAACAAAATTTTATATAAGTTTTATTTATATATGAATTATTTATTTATATGAATTCATTCATGAATAATAAAATAAAAAAGCACAATAATTTTAAAGTTATTTAAAGAAAATAATGAATTTATGAATAAAAAAAAAACAATTTTAATGTTATTTAAAATAAAAATTTAAAAACTGCATTATCGTAAAACGAAATCTATGTATGAATATGAATAAAATAAGAGTGTGTAAAAAAACAATAATTTTAATGTTATTTAAAAAAAAAAATAAAAAAAAATTCGCAATAATCAGGTTTCGAACTTTCAATCTATAGATCACACATGGCCAAACCGCGGCTCGCGAGCCGCATGCGGCTCTTTAAAAGAATAAATGCGGCTCTCGAAAAGAAATGAAAAAATTAAATAATGTTTAATAATTCATAAAAATTGTAGCAAAATTAGAAATAATACATATAATTTATAATGCTGTTTAATATAATATGAAAATATAACAAGTAAAATAAAATATTTAAAATAATAATATAATATGATTTAATGCAATCATTTTATTATATTTAGGTCCGTCCTGTCGAAGTTACTACTATTGGAGTTTTTTGCGACTTTGTTTCATTCGCGAAGTAAAGTAGTATTTACTTCGCGAATCAAGTTTATAATCCGCTGTTATAAATAAATTTAACTAATTTTATTATTTAAGGTTATACGTTTAACATATTGTTATACGTTTAACATGGGCTAAAAATAAAATCACCTGTATTTGTCTCAAATTAATGCACAAAAATCTTTCTCAAAATCAAAAGTCTTTCCTTTTGGATTCGTTTGTTTTTCTATGATTATCTTTTTCTGCAATTTTTTTATAAACAATATTTTTGATATTTTATCTTTAGGCAATTTGCCGACGTTAAATTTAATGTATCTTTTAATATTCCAATTAAAAATTGAATAAGTTCATAATTAAATAGAATTAAAAACACGTGCAAATCCGACATATGCTACCTCAACCGCTTCTACATCTACGACAGTAAGATATTACCCTAAACCAAAAACGAAATTAAAAACTTAAGGAAATTGCAAGAAAAAAACGGTGATTTCATCTCTTGTAGCGAAATATAATATTTTGCGTGTTTTTTATGAATACTCCGTTTTTTAATTTAACTGCTAAATATGTCAGACCACAAAAAAAGGAGATATGACGGATAAAATCGTAGCTTCAGGCAAGAATGGGTTGAAGCATACGCATTCATTGATAAAGGGGGAAAATCTTTGTGTCTTATGTGCAATGAATCACTTGCCCATTATAAAACCAGTAATTTAAACGGCATCACGAAAAAAACCATAATAAATTTTTGGATAGTTATTCGTTGAATACCAACATCCGAACAAATAAAATAAACCCTTTAAAATCTGCATTAAGTAATCAGCAAACATTATTATCATCTTTTAGTTTAGAAGCCGATAATACTACCGAGGCTAGTTTTATGATCGCTTGGAACATCGCTCGTGCTTAACGACCTTACACTGAGGGAAAATTTATCAAAAAGAATATGGAACAGGTGGTTAAAATGCTGGATCCTTTAAATAACAAATTGCACAGATTAATTAGCAATGTTCCAGTATCACGTCATACCACTGAGCGACGTATTACGGAAATAAGTAAAGATATTAAACAGCGACTACAAGTAGATGTAAAAAATAGTGTAGCTTTCAGCTTAGCCCTTGACGAATCAATCGATATACAAGACACCGCCCAGTTAGCTGTATTTATCCGATACGTTTCCGAATCTTTAATCGTAAAGGAAGAACTATTGGATTTGGTAGCACTTAAAAATACTACTCGTGGTATTGACACTAAGAGTGCCCTTGATAATATATTGTCAGATACAGATATTCCACTGAATAATTTGGTAAGTGTAGCAACTGACGGAGCACCTGCAATGTTAGGAAAAAATGTAGGCCTTATTGGTCTATTAAAAAATGATCCAAGAATACCCGAATTTGGCACTTCATTGCATTGTTCATCGTGAACATTTAGTTGCAAAATATTTTAAATACGAAAACGTAATGAAAACTGTGCTACAAATTGTGAACTATATTCGGACGAATTCAAAAACCCATCGCCAATTCAAAAACTTTATCGAAGCACTGGACTTTGAAGATCATCCTCAAGATCCCAAGTAGGTTTTGCCAGACATTGACATACGGCCAAGCACTGGTCCATTAATGGTTAACAGTACTTGGCTATTGTTACTGGGCCAATACTAGAACCAATCATCGGCCGATCTATGGTTTACAGAAAATAGCCAGTATATTGTTACCTTTGAATGGCCAAGCACTGGCCCATGAATGGTAAATATTACTTGGCTATTGTTATTGGGCCAGTACTGTAGCCATGAATTTGCCGATCTAGGTCATTTTTTTTAAATTTCACTAGAGTATTATCCCTTTTAAAAATACAGTTTGAAAAATTTCACATATAGTTTAGTTATCGCCTTGTCGGTTGAAAGACTATGGTAATAAAGAAAAGGTTGGTATATGTTTTAATTTATTTTCATTTCTATTTTATTTTAATTATTTTGTAAATAATTTATTTAAATTTATGTATAAAAAATATTATTTTATATTATTTTTAATGGCGGAGTACTGGCGGAGTCAGGGCGGTGTTTGACATTACTCAGCCATTCTTGCAACTGAACCAGTTGTATGGGGAGTTTTGAATTTTTTCCGTCATTTTTATTTTATTTTAAGTTAGTTTGTATTTAATTTATTTAAATTTACATATGATAATAATGCATATTTTTTTTAACGGCCCAGTCTTGGTTGCCAGTATTTGACCCAAGAATGGCAACCATTTATTGTCCGAAGTTATCATCCAGTAAAATTATGTTAATGACCCAGTCGTGGTTGCCAGTACTCGCCCATTGCTGCATTACTGGCTGCCAGTAATGGACCATTACTGGACCAGTTGTACAACCTTGTATGGGATATAACATTTTACTGCCTTGTGCGATGGTTATCCACCTATAATGTTCTAAGCCGATTTGTTGATTTAATGGAACCTATCAGAAATTTCCTCAAAGAAAAAGAAAAACACTATCTGGAATTAAAGGATGATGAATTGATTAATGATTGTATGTTTTTGACTGATATAATGGAGCATCTGCAATCCCTCAACCTAGCTTTACAAGAAAAAGATAAAGTTATTACTGATCTTATTCAAACGATTCTGAGTTTTATTAAAAAAATTCAACCTTTTCAACGAGATTTAACAACAAAAGTGTTCAACCACTTTCCTCATCTGAAGAACAGACTCTCTAAAATTAATGATAACAAACTGAGTGAATATGACAGTAAATTAGCAGAATTATTAAAAGACTTTCACTTGCGATTTAATGATCTGAATAATTTAAATATTTCTCTTAATTTACTTGTAAATCCATTCGAAATTAACATTATTAACGAGGGCTTATCGATTCCTTGTTATATTTTGCATGACAAGTGCCTCAGTAGAAATGGAATCACTAGAGCTACAGGAAGATCACATTCTTAAAATGCATCACAAAGCCACACAATCTCCAAATGAGCTTTGGAAACTAGTGTCTCAATCAAAGTACCCCAATTTGAAAAAAGCTGCTGCCAGATTACTGTCTATATTCGGTACAACATATTGTTGTGAATCACTTTTTCAACAATGAAGTTTATAAAATCAAACCCCCGTTCACAACTTACAAATGAGCATTTAACGGAATTAATTCGTACTGCGCTAACAAACTATGAACCAGATTTCAGAAAATTCACGGCCAAGTTACAAACAAACATGCCATCTACCAGCAGGCATGTCATGTAACAAACTTTAAAGATGTATTTGTATGTATTTATAACCATAAGTACATAATTGTTTTTTCAATAAAATAAATATTTCCAAACAACTGATACTTTTGAAAAATTTTTTTTTTTTGTGGCTCTCGAAACGAGAGATTATTGTATTGCGGCTCAACGTGTAGTGAAGCTTGGCCACCTCTGCTATAGATCATCAGTCGAGCGCGCTACCAATATACCAAATCGAACTATATTTGGTCTTTAGACTAAAGGATAGATAAGATATCCGTTACGCTTGTATAGAAGGATAGACTTACGGCTATTATATTATAGATTATGGCATTATAAGTTTGTCAAAATATGTTGTCAAGTGTGTCAAAAAAAAGGTTTTTATTTATTTTTTACCCAATTTTTTTAGAAAAATATAAAATTTATAGTTTGTATGGCATGATATTTAATTATTATTATAGAGAATTATGGCATTATAAGTTTGTCAAAAAATAATGTCAAGTGTGTCAAAAAACGATTTCATTTATTTTTTTAGCCAATTTTTTGGAAAAAAAATGTAGCTGTTTTTATGACGTAAATGTAATTTAAAATGAAATTGGACATGGAAATTTTTGAATTTGTTATAGTTTTTGAAATATTTTTGGAATTTTGAAAAGTTTGTATTTTTGATTTTGTAATAATTTTTGCAATATATTTAGAATTTCGGCAAAAGTTTTAATTTTTGATTGTGTAAGAATTTTTGAAATATTTTTAGAATTTTGAAAAATTTTTAATTTTTGATATTATTATAATTTTTGGAATTTTGAAAAAAGTTTCAATTTTTGATTTTGTAATAATTTTTGCAATATTTTTAGAACTTTGGAAAACGTTTGAATTTTTAAGAATTTTTAAAATATTATTGGAATTTAGAAAAAATTTAAATATTTGATTTTATTCTAATTTTTCAAATATTTTTGGGATTTTGAAAAAGTTTGATTTTATTTAATTTAACAATATTTTTGGAATTTTGATTATAATTTTCCGGCAACGTATTGATGTTTCGTGTTAGTTTTGTAATAAATTTTTAAATAGAGATAAAAAATACTTGTACTTTAACAAAGAGTTATGTTTGATATACATCGCTGTGAATTTGTTATAGTTTTTGAAATATTTTTGGAATTTTGAAAAAGTTTGTATTTTTGATTTTGTAATAATTTTTGCAATATTTTTAGAATTTCGGAAAAAGTTTTAATTTTTGATTTTGTAAGAATTTTTGGAATATTATTAGAATTTTGAAAAGTTTTTAATTTTTGATTTTATTATAATTTTTGGAATTTTGAAAAAAGTTTTAATTTTTGATTATGTAATAATTTTTGCAATATTTTTAGAATTTTTGGCATATTATCGGAATTTAGAAAAAGTTTAAATATTTGAATTTTTAGAAATTTTAGAATATTTTTGGAATTTTGAAAAAGTTTGATTTTATTTAATTTAACAATATTTTTGGAATTTTGATTATAATTTTCCGGCAACGTATTGATGTTTCGTGTTAGTTTTGTAATAAATTTTTAAACATATATAAAAAAATACTTGTACTTTAACAAAGAGTTATGTTTGATATACATCGCTGCCCAAAACTAAAAACCATGTCCTCGTGAAAGTTTTTTGCCGAAAACTATATCAAAATCCTTTACCCAGACCGAAGTCTTGATATCTCAGAGCTGTGAGATTTCAGCCCCTCCATATTTTCATTTTGACTTTCAATATTGAAAGGATCGGATCAATATTATAAAAAAAATGTATATGGACATATTGATTGTTAATTTTTCATCACTTTACACAATATTTAGAGTGTTTTTAAAAAACCTATTTGTTGTTTTTTTTTTCAAAATCATTGGTTATACTTTTTACTCCGTAAGTGTGATTGTAATTTGTAGTACATCATACTTACTATACACGATTGTAAAAAACGTTATTGTTTAAGATATTTTTTCAAGAATATCATAACAAAGCACGGAACTAAAATTTATCAAATTTATTAGCGCCAAGACAGACACAGCCAAAAATAGTGATGATAGGATTTACTCTACTCCAACAAAAATAAAAGCAACCAAAAACAACGCATGTAAATTTTAATATATGAAGGTCATTAACTTCAAAATTTCATTTGTCAAGGATTCTGCGGACCTTTTATAAGCCTAGTGCAAACAAAATACCAAAATATGATATTAATAATGGGATAAAATGAAAAATTTGTGATTGAAATTAGTATATTGTATAACGATGCCATAATGACACTCATTTAACAGCATTAACAGCATTATACTTTTTCTAGGGCATTTAATAAACATAAAAATACGTGTTTTTGCAATATAATTTTGCAAAAATATAATATGTGCCGTTCACTGCACAGTCAGTCTAACTCCACTTTTTGGAAAATTTTAAATTTAAATGTCAAAGTACTTGCTATAGTCATAACTTTCTATGTTAAAAACAACTTTCCTGAATAATTAAGAAAAACACCATTAAAAGTAAAAAATTTGTCTGCCCATTAAAAAATGACTATTAAAAACCTGACATTAAAAACTAATAATATTTATTATACTAATTAAATTACAACTATAATAGCTAATTGATATACTTAGTAACCAAAATTAAATAAATTATGTTTATAATAACATTCCTGAATGATAAAGATTAACACTACTAAATATCGAAATTTATTTGACCTTTGAAAAAACTCAATTTTCTCAACATTTTGTTTTATGGAGTTAATCGAGTTGTGCAGTGAACGGCTCATTTTTCTTTGCATTATAATTTACTAAAATGAATTATTTTAATAGATTTTTGAATGAATTTTGATTAAAGTTCTCCAATTCGTAAGCAAATGTTCAGTTTATATGTTTCTTTGGAACATATTAGCTGCTCAAACCATTTGACCAAAAACTTCATAATACGTAAAATATAACCACCATTTGTTCGAGGTAGGGTGAATAAAAGTAAATTTGAGCAAATTTGCTCTTCAATGGGACGTGCCTGTTAATGCCAGTAATATGTGAATTCGAATCAGTGGTACTGATGAGTGTGGCTTCGAATCCAACATGAAACCGAAGAAAAAGAATTTTTCAGAAAGTTTTTATTCAAATTTTAGTCAACTAAATTATAATTTTAAAAAAGGTAATATGGTAATCGCTATAGTTGTTGCGCAAAAATGTCGTTTATCCTTTGTAAATTAAATGGGAGACAAACTCGGTTTGCGCCGTCACAGGTTTGATATAGGAAGCTGAAGTTTTGAGGTAATTTTTGTAGGTCCAATGCTTAAAACATGAGCCTATGGGACCGACATTTTTTTGTCAATATTTGGCGTTCTTAAAAGGTGGCAGCCCTAAATAACACTTAAAACTTTAATCACAAATAAATTTCAGTGAACATAATCACTGATTATAATTCAGTTAAACTATTAAAACTATCGCAGTCTAATTTAATTTAACACCATCGCTGTTCAAAATAAAACTAATCACTTCTGTATGAAATAACCTGCTTAAATACTTAAATTCCTTTGAATCTAGAAAAATCGATCGTTATTCTAAACATCTTAAATCCGAAATGTTCGTTTAAACAAAATAAAAAATAATTTTTGTTTGTCCCTTAACTGTAAAAAAAATAAATAAAAAAAATTTGAAAGACACCCTTTTTGAAAAACGGACTAATGCCTTGTTCAAATTAAGGTTATTTTAAGACCTTAAGTCCTTAACTTACATTGAATGCATCCATGTGTCGGCAGAGTAGAGCGAAAGACATTAAATTTCTAATGACATTAAAAAAAGACCATAAGACCTTAATTGTCATTTTAATGTTTTTACTTCTATAGCAAATTCATATTTTTTATAGTTTAAATTTATTTTTTGAGTTTTATTATATTGTTAGACATTCTTCATCAAAAAATACATTTCATTAGAAAAATTGCAGTTGGCTGGGAGAAAATATTTTGTATTTTTTTAATAATTTGGTTTAATATTTTAGCCATTTTTCTTTTTATTTGCCCATTAGAGTTAAACAGTTTGCACAATTAATTAAAGTTAAACCAAATTTGTATATTTTTCTAACAATCATTTAATTTTATTATCTTATGAAGGAACACCATGAATCTTATGAAGGAAAATGAAATGTCAAAATGATATTAATTAGAACGGTGGTATTCAAAGACAATAGCAATAAGCTTAAAAGACTTCTTTATCGATAAATTTAAATACCGTAAATTGTCCGAAGCCTTAAAAGCAAAAAATTAATTTTGCATTGACACAGTGTTATGTTGCAACTTAAATTATAAAATACACAGGATAAGTAATATTTGTTTAAGTTGAAGTTTTTTATTAACATAAAGTAGTGTGCGAATTTAACGTGACAGTATTTGCATTGAAAAAACACAGTAGCCAAGAAATTTAAATATCATCGTGGTTTTTCGTTGCTTGACCAAATATGCTTAGAAAATAACAGATTTATGTAAAAATTTTGTATTTAACATTTTTACCAATCGGAAAATGACAACCTTATTCAAATTTGTTTTATTTTTGTCAAAAGTATTTCGATTAAAATAAAACTGATATGAAAATTTGTGCCTAGCGAAAATTGCATCATGTACGCCTAGGTTTTATTTTCAATTAGAATAATTTTATAGTGAAATGAATATTGTTTGACGATTAATTTTTTTTAGAAAATTTAGAATTTAGAATGAAATTAAAATAAAATATATATTGTTTGGCAGTTATTTCTTTCTGGCAATAGAAGAATAAAATTATATTTTTTTCTATAAATGGAAAGAGATAACCATGCTGCATGGGACCCTGTATTTTTGTGTTTATTTTTGCAGCAGCCTTTTCTTTTGTGGAAATTATTTTCAATGCAAAAATTTGAATGTAAAAAACAGCTTCAATTTTTTTATAGTTTTATAGTGTACATACACAAAATATATAAAATATTACTTATCCTGTATATTTTATAATCTAAGTGTTGCAAAGAAACAAACGATAAGTTCGTACAAACGTTATGTCTTTTATAATTTTATTTTCTTTGAAATTGTGAGAAGAAAAAAAATATTTAAATGCTATTTAACACATCTTAGCACAGATGAAAATATTTGATTTTTGACTATTACTATCTTTCATAAATAAACAGTTTCCCGTTTCCATTTATTACATAAAATAAAAGTGGGTGGCGCATTCAGTATAGAAAGGGAATAAATGTTTGTTAAGCCGCAATTATACTATTGCAGACTCATTGACTCAATGACTCATTGCACTGTTTTGCTATGAGTTCATTGCCAAACTTTTCTGCAATGAATATTTTAGACACTACCATGGCACGACTATTGCAGAAATATTGCAGAGTTCTGCAATAGTCTAATTGCGGCTTTAATCTCTTGTTAGAGATTAATATTAGCATACATTTGTTTCTTTTCTATATTGAATGCGCCACCCACTTTTATTTTTTTATATGACATACTTTGATCAATATTTTAAATTCTGAGCTTCGATAATGCAAATAATTAAATATTGTAGATCACAAAAGAAAATTAAAAGTTGTCATGTTCATACATGGAAGGAGGAATGTGACATTTTTATGTTTTTTATGTGCTTATAATACAAAATTTCTCTTGACTATCTATCACCTCATCTATTAACTCATATAAAGAAATAGCATGAATAGAAATAGCATGAATAAAGAATAGCATGAATATAGGAGGGAAACTTTGAACAACAGCAACAAATGTAGAAAATATTCTAATTTTATACTCATAATTTACACATTAAGGACATTTTTTCATATAAAAATGACAAACATTTATAATTACATATATACCTACTCAATATAAGCGAAATTCCAAAGCGGGAAGCGGGTCATTCAAAATGTATGGACCTTCTTCTAAATGTTGACATGTTTTATAAATGGAAAAAAAATAATTTAAAAATTGAATATTTTTTTTCAGTCTAAAACTTATAGAAACGCGTCCGGACAGGTTCAACAAACTTGTTTTTCAAATTTGATACTAATCCCATAATAGGAAGTAGCTGAAAAATTGACGACAGCATTTAACAGTTGCGATGTCAAATCTCAAGTTAAATAAAAGTATGTAATAATAAGTTGAACCAGCCATTAAATCACTTACCGAAAATTTAATATTCGTTTGAATTTTGAAATTTAAAGTAATTTTATTAATGTCTATATTATTCAGTGTTTATTTTTACTACTATATATAGCAATAGTTGAATGTAGCAATTGATTTCAATTGTAATTATGTTATTTAAACATCCAGTGTACAATTTTAGTACGTAATTGTTTTTTTAACTTTAAGTTTTATTATTACATATGAGATGGCGCGCCTATCTGCATGTAGTTTTTATATAACATTTGGTTATTTGTACTTTGATCAATATTTTAAATTCTGAACTTCGATTATGCAAATAATTAAATATTGTAGATCACAAAAGCGAATTCAAAATTATCAAATATTTGCAAACAAGTTCGTATAGCAACAATTTTTTGTTTTTTATTTACTTATAATACAAAATTTGTTTTGACTTACTACCAACCCATCTATTAACTAATTGATGCATTAAAGATACCATGTATTGACGGGAGCTTTGAAAACAAAGTATTAAATACGTAAATTTCTGTACCTATTATTTACAATTTAAGGACATTTTTCCATATACAAATGACAAAAATGTGTAATATGTCATATATTATAATGATATACTCAGTATGAGAAAAATCCCAACGCGGGTCATTCAGATCTTACGGATTTTCTTATAAAATCTAATAGACTGAGAGCCCGTGACAGCCAGACCTTCGTTATTTTATAAAATCTGAAAGTTTCTCTGCGCATACCCCCTATTCAGGTAGGAACGATAACGATGATCCAAACTTCATATGGCATTAATTGTTCCTACCTGAGTGGGGGGTATGCGCAGAGAAACTTTCAGCTTTTATAAAATAACGAAGGTCTGGCCGTCGCGGGCTCTTAGTCTATAAAGCTCTTTGAGGTGTAGAAAAAATAATTTAAAAATTAAATAGTTTTTTTCAGTTTCATTAAGTTTTTTAGTATGAAACTTTTAGAAACGCGTACAGAACGGTTGCAACAACTTGCGCTCTAAGGTGTTGATGAAAAATTTTTTTAAACCTAAGTGGATTGAAACCACCTGAGACTATGGATTACAGCAAACTATTCCATTTATATGCAGTTCGGACAAAAAAGTCTTCCTGCGATCTGCCAGTACGACAGCACGGGATCTCGACCGTTTGGCTGGTTGCGCTAGCCGATTGCCGAGTGAAACGGGGGTAACAATAAGTTTGAGGCATGATGCTGCTGATTTCATCTGAACACTGTTGATGACGATACTTGTAAAAAACAACGAATCAAGTTTTGATGTCAAAGCTCGATCACCCACAATTCGTACAGTTCGCTTTTGAACAGAGTCCAAGAGTGCCAAGGTGGAAACAGAAGCAGCACCCCAAACTTGACAACAGTACTCCATACAGGGACGAATATAGGGCTTATAAACATGGAACCATTGGTATGGAGTGAACATTTCTGCATCTATTTAGTAGACCGAGGTTTCTAGACGCGCTTTTAGCCATCACCATTACATGATCGTTCCATAGTAGGCCATTTGCAACTGTCACACCCAATAAACGAAGGTTTTCACATTCACCTATACTGAATAAAATATCACACATACTGAATATAATATCTTTGGGGAACTCGGTCTTTAATCTGGAAACAATCAACAGCTGTGTTTTGGTAGAATTAAAATTGATCGAGTTTTGGTTACCCCAATCGGCGACTTTTCTAGGTCTTTATTCACGTTTATGGCTGTTTCTTTCCGAGCAAGATTAATTCGTTCGTGCATTTTACCTTTTGAAGGAAATGGCTCAAACGACTTCTGCAGAGTACTATCATCTGCAAAACTATTTATTGGTTTGCTGGTGATTTTCAGCAATTCATTGATATTAATCAAAAATAGGGCTGGGGACAATGCTGAACCTTGAGGTACACCAGCGTTAATTACTTTAGACTCAGAAGAAAATTCGTCTAAGCAAACCGAAATGTATCGGTTGGATAGAAAATTTTGAATCAGCTTCACAATATTGGGATGAAAACCATACGCAACGAGCTTGTTTAATCAACAAGCATGCCAGACTAGATCGAATGCCTTAGAGATGTCTAAAACGATAACGTTTGTTTCACCACCTTTATCAAGTATGCTGTTCTAACAATGCGATACATAGTTTAACAGATCAGGAGTAGATCTTTTGTTTCGAAAACCATATTGGCTGTCGGCTAATAAATGATTTACTTCCAGAAATTTTGAAATGTGTATATTAATATAATCCTCGTAGGATAGGAGCGATAGTAAAGCTATTGGCCTATGATTTGAGTTATCGAATTTTAGTCCCTTTTTAAGGACGGGCTGGACATTTGCCAACTTCCAGCACGCGGAAATATACTAGATTTGTAGGATTGGTAGAATATCTTAGTCAAAGTTGTAGACCGAGAGCCCGTGACGGCCAGACCTTCGTTATTTTATAAAAGCTGAAAGTTTCTCTGCGCATACCCCCTACTCAGTTAGGAACGATTAGCGACATATGAAGTTTGGATCATAGTGGCTTTGGCAGGGAGCATGTTCCAAAGGGACCTCCAAAGTTTCGTGAAAGTATAAAAGCTAATTTTTTTATATATTCTTCGGGATAGTATTAGAAGTCACGTCACCCATTGCCAGACACTTACTATCGTGGAAACCCCCTGCCAGACACCTTTAAACTTTAAAGTTTAAGGGTGTCTTGCAGGGGGTTTCCTTGATAGTAAGTGTCCGGCAATGGGTGACGTGACTTCTAATAATATCCCGAAGAATATATAAAAAAATTAGCTTTTATACTTTCAAAATACTTTCGAGTTCCTTTTGGAACCTGCTCCTTGCCAAAGCCACTATGATCCAAACTTCATATGTCGCTAATCGTTCCTACCTAAGTAGGGGGTATACGCAGAGAAACTTTCAGCTTTTATAAAATAACGAAGGTCTGGCCGTCGCGGGCTCTTAGTCTATTGGTGCAAGTTCTTTAGAAAAGATTTTTTACAATAATGGGTGGAATGTTTTTCATTTCTGAGGCTTTGTTGATGTTTAACCCCTTTAAAAGTTTAGCGACCATTTTGAATTTGAAGTGGAGTTCATTCATATTAACTCCTGAAGGCTGAATTTGGGGTATTTCTTTAGAAGTTTCCAAGACAGTGGAGTTTAGAGCAAAGCGTTCAGCGAACAAGCTAGCTTTTCTTGCGGGATTATTGATGATTGAATAACCATCAATAATAGAGGGAAAAGACGATTTTATACCAGAATTTAAAGAATTAATGGCACTGTAGAAACTCTTGTCAGAAATAGACATGGACGTAAGTTTTGAAGCTTTCTATGAATGGGCTTCTGTTCAGTATTCCTTAATATAATTTTGTAATTTTGAAAATTTATAATTTTATCTTTTAAAACAAAAAATTTAATCTTTATTTGAAATCTTTATCTTTGAAAATTTATCTTTTATAATTTTGAAAAATGACATTTTCTCTATGTTTTATTGCCCCGATTAACTCTGACCCTACTTCATCAAAAATATTTTTGGAATGATAGAAAAATGAGTAGGTTTTAATGAAAATATAGAAAAGTGGCGAATGCTCATAACTATATTTATTACAGGGGTGGGAATGAGAAGGAGTAAAAACATGATTTAAAACCAGGTCAAGGTGTCATTTAAAAGAGCACTTGATTTTAGAAAATTGCCATTTTTTTAGAATTTTGCAATTCATAGTTTTTAAATTATTGTAAAAAAAGTGACACAAGAAGTTGGTCCCCTCCCTTGGATTTCGAGCTTAATTGACAGAAAAATTTGAAAAAATTCACAAAGACAGGAAGTTTGATAAACTCTGATCGAAAATTATAGCGGGATCTCAAATAATTATATTTTTGTGCTTTTAAGGGATTGGGTGTGGAAGGGTGAAAAAAAATGTTTTGACCCAAGCAAGTGGGGTCATTTGAAAGAGCACATAATCTAAAAAACATTGCAGTTTTTTTAGAATTTTGCGATGCACGGTTTTTGAGTTATTGTCAAAAAAGTGCAAGTTTCAAACCGTTCTCCCTACGTTTCGATACAAATTGAAAAAATGCACAGAGTCATAGACTCACAGAAAAAGTCACAGACTCACAGAAATCATAGCGAACTCTCAAATAATTATATTTCTGTGTGTTTAGGGGATGGGTGTAGGGTAAAAAAAATCTTGTTTTGGCTCAAGCGAGTGGGGTAGCATTTGAAAAAGTACCTAATCTAAGAAATATTGAAATTTTTTTTAGAATTTTGCGGTGCACAGTTTGTGAGTTATTCTAAGAAATGTTCAACTTTCAGACCGCTCCCCTCCCCTCCATACGTTGCGACACTGATTGACAGAAAAAAATTCACAGAGACAGGAAGGTTGCCATGTTTTGAACGAAAATCATAGCGAACTCTCAAATAATTATATTTCTGGGTGTTTAGGGAATGTGACCCAAGCGAGTGTGGTGTCATTTGAGATTGCAATTGCAATTTTGCATTTGCAATTTTTTAAAGAATTTTGCGGTGCACAATTTTTGGGTATTTCTAAAATATGTGCAACTTTCAAACCGTTCCCCCTCCCTCGTTTCGACACTGATTGACAGAAAAAATTTAAAAAATTCACAGAGACAGAAATTTTGCTATGTATATTTTGAACGAAAATCATAGCAAACTCTCAAATAATTGTTTTTCTGTGTGTTTAGGGGATGGGTGTAGGGAGTGTAAAAAAAATGTTTTTGACCCAAGCAAGTCGGGTGTCGCTTGGAAGAGCACATAATTTAAGAAATAATACAATTATTTAGAAATTTAGTAAAATTTTCAAACCTTTCCT
>OY856188.1:155270456-155315456 GCA_963693315.1 Diogma glabrata | reverse complement strand
ACCTGGTGTTTTTGCTTACTAAAAAATGATCGAACCCAGAAGGAGATTTGGGCATTGTGTTTATCGAATTGAGAGAAAAATCAATTCGAGGCTAGGCTGAAAAACATGACAACATGTATAATTAATAATTACCCTAAACTATTGTACGTCGCTCTTTAAAACTTTGTAAAGCACGCTTTAAATAAAATTTAACAAAAAATGTTAAATTCAATTAAATTTTAACTTTTTTTTAAATGTAGTTCTATCCTTAGAGTAAAGTAGGGTAATATAGACTACGCTGGTAATATGGACCACACGGTTATTTTCTATTGCGTACATGTGATTTCCCGTTACTCATGTTCAAACTTGTCGCAAACTCCTACAGTTTATGTCAGTGTGCTTTTACAGTTCTATGAAGACGCGTGTTTTTGTGAAGTTTTTTTTTTATTAATAGTGTGTACTGATTATATTTTTCTGGTGAGTAAATTTTACTTTTTGGCTTTAAAATCATCGTGTTTTGATATAAGTGACTAATTATATAGAGTCAATGAATACCATTTATAATTTATAAGCATAAATAAGTTAATTAAAAACAAGCGTTTTTGAATAAAAAATCATTTATTTCACCAACACGTGCTGAGGGCAATATGGACTACCAATGCATAGCTTATTATGGACTAGTGGTCCATATTACCCCCGGTTATCATTACACTCAGCATTAGTTTAAGTTTTTTTATATACGTTTTGCATAGGCTATGGCTTCTGGCGAACGCAAAAAGTGGAACCCAGACAATATGAAAAAAGCCATAGAAATGGTTCGATCTAAGGCTTGCGGCTACTTAAAAGCATCCAAAGCCCATAATGTTCCAAAATCCACCTTAATAAGGTTAGCACAACAGCAAAACGTTGGAATTGTTACGCTTGTAAACACTAAACTGGGGCAGGAACCAGTTTTTCCAGAAAATTTTGAGAAGATGTTGGTTGATTACGTTCTGCTGATGGAATCAAAATTATTTGGTCTAACAAGATTAGATCTTAAAAGCTTGGCCTATCAACTGGCAGAAAAAAACAACATTCGTCATCCATTTTCAAAGGAAAATGAAGCCGCGGGCAAAGATTAGTTGTGTTTGTTTCTAAAACGGCATCCAAACTTAGCATTTCGCTCACCCACAGGAACTTCATTGGCCAGAGCACGTGGATTTACAAAAGCGAATGTCTGCACATTTTTTGACCTTCTAGAAAAAGAAATGGATGAAGTCAATTATTCTGCAAACAACATTTTCAATGTTGATGAAACTGGCATCAGCGTCGTGCCTTCTAAGCTTCCACAGGTATTATCTCTGAAAGGTAAACGCCAGATTGGTGCTCTTACTTCTGCGGAGAGGGGTTCTACAATTACATCCACAGTTTGCATGAGTGCTGGTGGAACATTTGTTCCACCTTTGTTTATATTTCCTCGCAAAAAACGTAACGACTTGTTGATAAAAGGAGCACCACCAGGATCTATTTATGAATGCAACCCTTCCGGCTGGGTTCAAAAGCCCCATTTTCACAATATGGTTCCAACACTTCATAAAACATGTGAAGCCGTCCGCGGAGTCACCAATACAGCTCATTTTAGATGGCCATTCAAGTCATACAAGGAATATTCAGCTCATTGATTTGGCTAGAGAAAATCACGTTTGTATTTATCCATCCCATTTTATCCATCCCACCGCACTCGAGCCATAAAATCCAACCCTTGGATAAAACTTTTATGGGCCCTTTAAAGGAACATCTATCCGAAGAAATCCGCTTGTGGATGAGAGCAAACGACAGAGGTTTAACTCACTTCGATATTGCAGAATTATATGGCAATGCCTATTTGCGAGTTCAGACTGGTGAAATTGCCGTAAATGGCTTTCGTACTACCGGTATATTTCCCCTTAATCGAAATATATTTCGAGATGATGACTTCTTAGCCGCAGATGATGACCCATCGCTTGTTCAACCTCAAAATGCAGAACCAATTTCCGAAGCACCAGAAATGTTAACGGAGCACGAAAATATTGCTGCTGAGCTTACAGCCGCATCAAAAATAATTTCACCAATTGATATATCTCCAATTCCGATAAGAAAGAAGAAAATTTCCAACCGAGGTAGACCAGCAGGAAAGTCAACACTAATAACATCGTCACCTTACAAGGATTCTTTAAAAACGTCATTGTGAAAATCTTCAGAATACAACTCCGATAAGACCAGCACTTCAAAGGAAAGCGTCAAAAAGTTAAATTCTGGGAAGGAAAACTCCAATAAGCCCAGCACTTATGGGTCAAGCGTCAAAAAGTTGAATTCTAGAATGGAAAAATCTGCACGTAAGACCATTAAGGAACAAGCAGCGAACTGTTTTAAATATCTTATTTTTTCTCTTATTTGTTTCATTGCAGAAAAAAGAAAGAAGGCTAAAAACAAATATTTTCATCATCTTCTTCAGATGGGGATGCTGTTTGCATTTTCCATGACGAGTCTGATGGTGATGATTTGGAATCCGTAAGCCCCAAAGGGAAAGAAGATGCAGCGTGCATATATTGTAATACCCTTTATTCAGATGATCGCCGTGGCGAGGTTTGGATTGAATGTGTCATCGCAAGCTTTGGAGTCATGAAGAATGTGCCGGATGCGAAAAGCAAGTTTTTATATGTGACTTCTGTTCCTAATGAATAAGTGGAGTAATATGGAATACCTGGTCCATATTACACTACACTTTTTTTTCTCTTCATTTTGAATATTTTTAGTTTTTTATTTATATTTTTTTTTTGCTGATGGCTTATTTATCTTAAAGTAAGTGCAAATAATAATGAACTGTTTTCTTTATTGAATTAAATAAAATGAAGTATTTTGTTTCATGTATTTTGAGTTTTAGTTCAAAAAGAAAGATTGGTGGTCCATATTTACCCCCCTTACTCTACTTTAAAATACATCAAATTTACAAAGAGGCATTAATTCGTGTTCTTGAGATAATTAATTTTAAAGATTTTTGGTCCAACTAAAATTCAAATTGTTCATTATTTTTTCGAACTTCAGTGGTTAAAATTTTTTGTTGATAAAAATTGTTCGAAAAAATAATGAAAAATTAGAATTTTAGTTGTACTAAAAATCTTAAAAATTAAATATCCCAAGAACAAAAATAAAGATAGAACTATTTTCAGGAAAAAAATTAATTAAATTCCATTTGGTCTTCAATCCTAGCGTCATATTTAAAAAAGTTTTTTTAATATTTTTATTTAAAAATTAATTACAAAAAATATTAATTAATTTTTTTTCAAACGACTAACTAACCATTTATCAAACAAAAAAAAGTTTGCTGATTTAATTTCAAAGTAACATCGGATTGGCAGAATTTTCATTTTCCATGCATGTAGGAGTGCCCCCTATGCTCAAACTATGCACTTTAAAAAAATTGTAAAATAAGTTGTATTTTTTTTTTGTCCATACTACTTATATGCCAAGTTTCAGGAAAATCAAAAATGGTCAAGTTTTCTCTACTCGGTCTAGATCACGTTTTCTTCAATGTCACCCGACCTTAGATGATAGAAAAACTTAGAAAACTGAGAAAAATTAGAGATAAATTTTACAAATTAAAAGTGAAATTTCCAGAGAATAAGTACTACGATTCAAAATTTAAATTTTTTATAAACTTATGCTTAACTACAGCAAATAATTTAAAAAATAAACTGCTATGGATTTACTTCATGAAAATGATTCAAATCTTTATTGAAATTGATGGACAGTTTTAATTTCAATAAAATAAAGAGGTCTCCAATAGTAGTAATTAATTTTAAAAGCCAAATAATTAGTGATAAGAAGGATATAGCTGACAAATTTAACAACCAATTTTATGAATGTTTCTGGTAATCCAAATGCGAGTACTATAATGGTAACAGAACAGCCGTCGGTACAAAATTTATATATTTTGACTTCATCATTTATCTTTCTTATTTAAATATGAGGTCACCTTTGGGAGTGGAAGGAATTTCTGCTAGATTTTACAAAAGAAATGGAAAAGAACTGATTCCAGCAATTACTCGACAAATAAATGAAACACCTGTTCCTAGTAGGGGTAGTTTTCCTAAAATTTTAAAACAAGCTGTAGATACCCCTTCATTTAAAAATGGTGACAAATTACTAATAAACAACTATAGATGCTAATAACATCTTTGCTGATCCCGGGGTTTTTATAAATATCGTCACCAGCAGTACTCGGATGAAATCGAATCCATCATGTCTAAACCATATTCTTTTCCAATCGGTTTGTGCAAACAGTCAAACTGTGCAGATCACTCACTCTCATAGTGACAGAATGCAGAGATTTCTTTGTCCATACATCGTACAAATGGAATGCTCTGCCCGAATCAATAATCTCGGGGGCGTTCAATCCACAAAAGTTTAAAAAAACGTTCATCAACCCCGTAGATCACAAGTTGTTGTGAGACCTAGGTCTTAAAAGGTTTCTTTTGTTGTTGCGACAAAAAAATTACTTAAACATATTCATATTTTTCTGAGAGTACAAAAAATAAAAATTAAAACAATAAATAATAGTTTCACTAATCAAATTTATTTTATTAATTCGATATTGAATTTAAAAATTAAAAAATATACTTCGTTCATAAAATAAAATAAAAGTATGTAAAACATATAAAGTTCCACATAACCAATTTAATGGAACTTTTGTGTTTGCTTTTTATTGAAAAGATACTTGATATTAGGTTCCAGCTTAGTAACATCCTAGCTTGATTTGGTCTTCTAAATAAACATCAGTTGAGTCCTTAAGTTGATTTTAATTTAGGTTAAATATGAAAAAGTTTATTAGCAACAGTACGTAGTTCCAAAGCAAGAAAGAAGTCGACGAGCATGTTCGCGTTAACATGAGCATTCAATTGCACTTTTCTATATTTCAATCGAAACTTTCTTTGCATCAAAAAATGATCTTCACACAACTGAAATAACAACATCTGTATAGTTCACTCAGTGTTTTTGAGATATCAACTAGATGTGGTTCAAGTGATAATGTCGTTGTAAGAGTATGCTCTTCAAAATCAGAAAACTTTTTCGTATATTCTTCAATTAATGAGTCCAAAACAGTTAAAAAATCTTGAAATTTGAAATTGCAACGTTCATGTTCATTTAATATTTTTGCTAATTGGGGAAAATGTTATTCAGAAATTTCCGTAACGATAGTAATATATGATTTTTTGTAGTTACACTAACATCAAAAATAATTCACTTAAAAAATAAAAATAATTCACAAAATTGATTTGGTTTTTAATATTTATTTAACTTTTATTTAACTATACTACGCGTTTCAATATGATGCAGATCATCGACAGGTAATATTTTGTATCTAACTTAGTTACAACATATTCTTACTTTCACAAACGCGAGATACGCGTTCGTGAAAATGTCCCACTCGAGGGTAACGTGTCTCATGAACAAGTTTCCACTCACGAAAACGCAGTGTTTTCATCTCTTGTAGTAAAATGTACTATAGTCTATTAAACTATCGACGATATAAATTTAGTATTAATGGGTTATCGTTACTTCGCTATTTTTAAACCGAAAAAAGACTACTACACAACTAGACAAAATATTTTCGCAAACAAAGGATTTAACATTTAAAAAACCAATACAATTTTACAAAAAAATATTTCAACGAAAAAAATGGGTTTGAATTTTGTGTAAAATTTAAAATATGTGAGAAGGCCTCAAAGAAAATCTGAAAAGGCCGCAGGTTCCCCACCTCTGAGTTAGACAATATATTTAGACTTAGAGTATGTTTTAGAGTATAGAATCATGCTGTTAAAAAGGATTTTCTATTTGAATCAATCAATCATTCTCTTCCATTTAATTATATCAGCTTTATTTGTATGTTTTTTCGATAATAATAGTATGTATTATTGTATTGTTTTCTAACCTATAGCCTAATGAACTTAACCTATTGTCTAATGAAAATTTTCCTATAAAAAAATTATCATTATTCAATTGGTATGATTCCAATTGGTCAAATTGTTTTGATTTCATTAAAATTATTTTCAAATTATAATCACAATTGCTTTGAAACTTTTTTGCCTTAGTTTTATTTTAATTTAACCCAATGAAATTCTCTAAAATGTAATGACATCATTCAATTTCACCAATAACATTTGAATTATACTAATAACAAATATTTATACGTCTGGCCTACTGGGATATTAAAAATTATCAGTCTAGTTTTGAAATAATTAACTGATATCAAAGTAGGCCAACGTATAATTCATAAAAAATATATAAATAAATGAAAAGCGGCAAAAAATTTTCTAAACGAATTCCCCTCGTTCGTTGATAAATTCTCATAATTTTTTTAAAAATTACAACAAATTACAAATTACAACTGATAAGTTTTGTTCAAAAATCAAATTTTAAATTAAATTCTCTTATTTCGTTTAGTTGAACTTGGTTGATTGTATAGGATCGTGTTTTTTTATCATCAGGGTTTTTTTTATAAGAAATTTGATTTATCAATTAAAACAATAAAGATTTATTGTTTTAATTGAAGAAAATGTTTTTGTTTTTTATAATACACAATTCTTTGTCAGAGAATAAAGTATTGTAATCAATTCGTATTTAATGAATTTTATTCTCTCGCAAATTAAAATTCTCGCTCGTGCCTCGCTCAAATTTTAAACTTTTGCTTGAGAATAAACTATTTCATTATACACTCATTGATTAAACTACTATTTTTATTTACTAACAACTTATTTAACTTATTTTAACTACAATTAGCCTACCTATCCTAATTCCTAATATAGAAGTAGAATAAAAAAACAAGAACAAACTTTGGCCTTAGCTAATTACGTTACCCTTAGTACCGAAGAAAATAACTTATGCGAACTTCTTTGTTTATTATATTTTATTGGAAAATGATTAGTTGTATTATATTAATCTAAAAGGCGGCTCGTTTATTTTGTTAGGTGTTGGGTTTAGAGGCATATGGTTAGGAGGCTTGGAAATTGGCTGAAAATGTTCGATGTTTGCATCGTTTGTCTTGTAGTCTACGTTTTCATATATTTTATCTGTTATTCTGGATTTATTAAAGGCTCTGGCAGAATTAACTAAAAATATTCGAAGTTGGATGTGGAATCGTGCGAGATTGGAATGTTTTTAGATGGTTTAAAAGGGGTGTTTCAAAAACGGAAAATGAACTTCATGATCATCATTATTTAATTTTGCAGTTAGTAGGGAATTGAAGAAACATTACAGTTGTAGATTTAAGTGTGATATAATTTTAAACGATTATTATCAACATTTGTAACACGTTTTCCTATTTGGATAGTCGTGTTTACGTCGTTGTTAAGTACAATAGCTTTATAAGGTCCTTTCCAAATGCTAGAAAACTTATTTTTGCGTGTTCGTTCCTTAATAAAACTAGATCCCCTATGTGGAGTTTTATCGGATGTGTGTTTTTGTCATAGTATTTCTTAGACACATTTTTTTTTTGCTGTTCAGCAGGTTTTCGCGAGCAATCAAGTGAGATTTTGGCAGCTTATGTTTTAAAACCAAAAATAGTCATCCATGTTATAGAGAGGTGATGGAGTTTTCTTTAGATTAGAAAGGATTTTGGAAGTGAATCCAAAGGCAAACCATGAGACCACCTAACGGATTGTCATGTGCATCTTTTAATGCTGTCTCGATATCTTCTCGTGCGGTTAGTATGAAGTATCTGTATGTTAACGTCTTCAGTGTCATCAACTTCGTCGTCCGAGTCAATGTTGGGTTCACTTTCATTATCGCTAGTCATTAAAATATCTGGCACCGTTAAATGTTGTTTCTGGTCCGTGCTGGTTTGTATTTCTACTGATTGTTCCTCTTCTGTTTGATCATTTTCTGCTTGTTTCTGCGCTCTGGTGACAGCAAGACAAGTTTGTAGCTGGTGTGTCTCGAAGTGAAGTGTTTTGTTTAATGGAGTTATAGTTTCTGTGTTTCCCGGGTGTTCAACTATGTTTTGTGGATAATTGCGAATCTGCTGCGTTAATTCAAAGGCTCCGTCAATGCTTGTATTCCTCGCTTTAGTATCTAGTGTGTCACTGTGTTGGTTATGGGCTGTTGGAATTCTACTTAAGGAATCCGCTGCCCTGTTTTTCGGACCTGGTACATACGCTATGTACAATCGAATTCAGAAAGTTTGTGGTGGAAACGAGCTAATCTCGAAGTGGGATCTTTAACGTTAAAAACTCCCTTTAACGGCAAATGATCGGATTAAACTGTAATCTTCCTACCTAGTAAATAGAATCGGAACGTTTTTACGGGATTGCTCCATATTTGTTGATTTGTATATCGTCCGGGTGCTCTGCAATCTGCTGGTATGTGACCAGGTTTGTTACAAGAGTATGTTGGTAATAATATACCTGGGGTAGAACACTTTGTTCTGTATCAATTTGACTGGAATACGAGGGTGCATTTTTTCATCATATTATAATTTGACTGGTGGTTATTTGGTTGAGGGAAGTATATAGTGTATACCTTAAAGTATACCTTGAGGGGGTTGTGCACTTGGAATGATAGCCGGGTATGTGAAAGGTAAATTATTCCGCAGGGGGTTACTTGGAATAAAATTATTCATATCTTTAATTATATTATTCAAGCCATACTGCATACTATAACTTCCACCTTGTCGCAACGCTATATATATTTTTGAAGGTGTGGGACGGGCCTTTATCAAGGTAGTTCTTACCTGCAAACAATTCCTTTATCACTTTTAATTTTCTCTCAAACACAAAACACTAGAACACAGTTAACTTTACTAGACACAACAAACATAAAAAAAAAACAAAATCATTTAAATAATAATTTTTTTCTTTTATATTTTAATTAGAAATCATCGATCTTTTTTTATTTTAAACTTTAACAAAAAATAATATCTTCTTGACTAATATAACACAAATTTAGCAAAACAATAATTTAACAGAATAATAATTTAAATAAATTAACAAAAATATATACAAAAATAAATACGTGCTCTTTTGTTGTCTTATTTTATTTCCTTTTGTTTTTTTTCAAATATTCCAGATCTTAAACCTCCATTTTTCTATATTTTAAATTAGGGGTGGTTTTCTCCCCTTAAACATAATAAGCGCAAGTCGGGCTTATGTCATCTTTAAAGTTCAGAGTAAGATAAGTTTAACTCCCGATTTTCATGAAAATCGATGGCGGTTCAAAGAGCTCGAGGTGTTTGTCTATTTTCATGTACTTTAAAGGTAGCGAAATCCTAAATTCGACGTCCACGCCGTGCTGCCTGGGTAATGCTGACAGAATTAGGTTGGTGTATTGGAGACAAGCAGAGTAAAAACTGCTTAGTCAATGACGCTATATCACGGCGAATTGGCGCCTTACAACCAATGCGACTCAAGCGTCTGTTCTCCATGTCAGGGGCGGCTTGGAGCGGGCGTCTGTCTTGAATCAAGCGGCTCGCTATATAAACGTGTAAAAAGGTTGTTTCTGGTGACCTTAATATGCAGAACGGACCCATTCACGACAATTTGGGTTGGGCCTAAGGTTAACACCCTAACCCCGGAAAAAAACTAATATGTTAAATTTGGTGATCAGAAAAAGAAAAACAGACCCGGACAACAAAACAGAATTTTACCTGGACGTGAAAAAGGACCAGACTACCGAATCGGAACGTGGAACGTGCGCAGCCTGAGCGCTCCTGATGCTCTTATAAGTCTGGAAACAGAGGCTGAGAGGTATAGGATGGATATTATTGCTCTACAAGAAATTAGACAGCCGATAATCGGAAAACAAGATTTGGATAGTCACTCTCTATACTGTAGTGGTCATCCTTCTCGAAGAGAATTTGGTACTGGCTTTCTTGTTGGTGCACGTATACAAGAAGCCGTGATGAAATTCATCCCGGTCAGTGAGAGGATCTGCTACCTACGTGTACGTGGTACATATAACAATATTTCTCTTATTGCCGTGCATGCACCTACTGAAGCTAAGACCGTCGACGAGAAGGATAATTTCTACATAGCACTGGAAGAGGTTATGAAACAAACACCAACACGCGACTTCATTATGGTTCTTGGTGACTTTAATGGACAGGTTGGAGGAGATATCTCTTATGGAAATGTGGTGGGTCCCAACAGCCTGCATTTGAATTCGAATGATAATGGTGAGAGAATGACTGAGTTTGCATTATCAAATAATTTGAGAATTGCCAGTACGTTCTTTCCGCATCGATCGATTCATAAACAGACTTGGGTCTCACCGAATGGAAACACTCGAAATCAAATTGATCACGTTCTAGTAACAGCACGTTTCTTTTCGAGCGTTCGGGATGTGCGATCCTTTAGAGGTGCATACATTGGAAGTGATCACTTCCTTGTATGTGCAACGATAAGGTTCCACTTCCCAAATCCAGGCATTCCAAAATTCAATCAACGGAATCGTTTTAACATCTCATCATTAAAGAATGCTGAAACAGAAGAGAGATATCAAATCCATATTGCCGAAACATTGGAGAAATCAGAAACCATTAATGGAGACGTCGATAAGTCATGGTATTTGCTCAAAGATGCTGTTTTAAGCGCTGCTGAGGGAATACTTGGACGACCACAGAACCACTCCCAGAAGCCATGGATGGATCAAGCATGTCTTGACGCTATTCAATACAAAAGAGATTGCTATCTGAAGTGTCTACAAGGACGCAATACCAGGTCCACGAAGGAGAACTATAAACTGGCAAGACAAGCCGTTACAAAGCTATGTAGACGAACGAAGAGAGAATGGTGGAAGAGACAGTGTGAGGAGATTGAAAGCTTCAATAAGGAACATCAATCGCGTAACTTCTTTCAACAGGTTAAAACCTTAAAGAAGGGCCCTCAAACTAGATCGACTGCTATTCAAAACGAAGATGGGGAGCTACAAGTAGACCTTAAAAATATTTTAGATACTTGGGCCGCTTATTTTGAGAATCTTCTCAACTTAAGTGACCAGCAACAAGTCGGGCGACGAGCAAAGCTTATTCGTGCGTCAAAGGTACATGTAGACGAACCCACCAAAGAGGAATTCGATGCGGCGCTGTCAAAATTAAAATGCAATAAAGCACCTGGTATCGACGATATAACATCCGAAATGATTGTACATGGTGGCGAAACTCTATCCTCAAGATTGTTTGAACTTGTTCAAATGATCTGGAGGACTGAAACCATGCCACAGGACTGGAACAAAGCTATGCTGATACCAATCCATAAAAAAGGTAATCGCCTACAATGTGCAAACTACAGAGGAATCGCTCTCCTCTGCACAGTATATAAGATCTTTTCCTACATTTTGCTATCCAAAATCAATCCTTTTGCTGAACAACTGTTTGGAGAATATCAGTGTGGTTTCCGGCGGGGCCGAGGTACCACCGATGCACTTTTCTCGATAAGGATGATTTTGGAAAAGTGTCGAGAGTTCAACATACCTGTGCACCAACTTTTCATTGATTTCAGGCAGGCCTACGACTCTCTCGAACGAGAGACTCTATGGTCTGCTCTGGTGTCAATGGGAATTCCTGGTAAACTGGTATCACTATGCAAAATGACAGTACAGAACTCTCAATGCTGTGTGCGAGTAGAGAACGAAATATCAAAATTTTTTAAAGTCGACTCCGGATTAAGACAAGGTGATGCTATCTCTCCTATACTTTTTAATCTAGCCTTGGAATATGTGTGCCGTCAAAAGAAACTACCGACTAATAACAATATCTTGTCAATAAACTCAGTACAGATGATTGCTTACGCTGATGATGTTGTCATCCTCGGCCGAAGTGAAGCTGTTATGAGTGAGACTTTCAAGTCGCTTGAGAGTGGTGCTAGGAAAATTGGTCTGCAAATTAACTACAATAAAACCAAACATATGAATGTTTCAAGAGAGGCTGAGAAGAAAGATTTGATGTGCGGCGATGAACGAATTGAGGGAGTTGAATCTTTTAAATATTTGGGATCAATGCTTGACTCAAACAACAGCATACTTACAGATATTAAAGCTCGAATCGCTGCAGGTAATCGAACTTTCTACTCAATTAAACCTCTCCTTGGATCACCGTATGTATCAACTAACACCAAGCTCAAGTTATACAAGACATTGATTAGACCGGTTGTGATGTATGGGTCACAAACGTGGACCCTTACACAAAATGACGAATCGCATTTATCTGTATTTGAGCGTAAGATCCTACGCTACATTTTTGGTTCACTTAAGACAGACGATGGAGAGTATAGAACCCGGTATAACTTTGAGATCAGAGACCTTCTTGAGGGTCCTGATATAATAGGTTGTATCCGTTCTAACAGGATTGCTTGGTTTGGGCATGTTCTACGAGCCGATTCACAGTCTGGAATGATTAGAAAAATGTACGTTAGTACCCCAGGGAGTGGTAGACCGCGAGGAAGACCACGACTACAATGGGAGACTGACGTAATAAACGACCTTAAAAAAATCGGCTGCCATGGTAACTATGTCGCTGTTGCGAATGACCGTGGTGAATATTCGAAGCTGATTAGCCTGGCAACGCTCCTACATGGAGCATGAACGCCTTAAATAAATAAATAAATTAAAGAAAAACGAATAGTAATAGAAAAATCAGAAAATAAGGTTTTGTAAAAAATCTATGTAGAAATGAATGAATGAATTTCATAATAGTTTTTTTTTTGTTAAATGGAGAGAACAATTTTCTTCAAAATCCAATTTTAAATAAAGAAAAAGTTGTGACATGAATTTAATTATAGTAAAGTAAATAGGAAAGATTTGTTCGAATTCTAATAAAAAGAAATTTTGTATGGTAAAATTTTACATAAGTTTATTGTGGTGGAAAATAGTAGAAACTTAAACCATTTTTTGAGCTGAAAGCTTTTGATTGATTTTGCTTTTCTGCCCATAATGTTAAAAAAATGTCACTATATTAACTTTTGTGATGAATGCTTTTAGCATTTTATTTATTTAAAAAAATTATAATTCATATTGCTTTTTCATTGTTTAATTTTGTAAAATAAATTACAAAAACTGTCACATTTTTTTTATAAATTGCATATTTATTTTAAAATTTTAAATGTCAAAATAATCGTTAAGTTCTGTTGAAAGCATTATTTCATTACAGATTCACATCAAAACAAATTACAGTTTCGAAAAAGAAACTTTACATATTGTGATTGATAGTCTGAAAAATCTATATACAATTACGATAAAACATTCATTTGTATAAATTATTTGATTCAAAACACGTAAATTTAGCTAATGTTCCAAAGGAGATTGCAGTTTTGCATTTCAATTTTTTTCTTGTATTTCAAAAAATTTATTTGCTAATTCCAAATTTTAAAATTTGTGTATAGCGCCATAATGGTAAATAAGTATTTACTTAAACATTTACTTAATAATAAAATAAGTATTTACTTAAAAGAACTGCCTTTTAAGTGTAAGGTAATACTTTTAAGTATAAGTATTTACTAATGTTTCTGTGAATAATAAAAACCTTTTACTTAAAAATATAAACTGGAAAATTTTTAAGGTAATGCTTACGTCTTAAAAGGTATCTATGTGTTGTTGTGACTAGTGATGTAAAAGTGTTTAATACTATTGTATAATACGCGGTATTATACGTAAAATATCGTATTGTCCGAAACGTAGCAAAATACCTGGTATTTTATTATAAAATATTTTTCTATTGTGGTAGCGCGCAAATCAGTAATCTGCCATTTTATTGAGATTTCGCTAAGATTACTTGAAGAATTTATAACTGCGAAAATATATACTACTGGTTTTCGAATATATAAACGATACAGAAGAAATCAATGAGTTATTGCCCCTTGTTACTAACAGTTAGAAACGCATTCTTAGTGATTCGCAAATTTCTATGGCAACAAAATTGTTGTAATATCCACAGAACATAAATTTCAAACATCGAATGCTGCATCATTACTATTCACCGTTATAGGGAATTTTTTTTATGCAGCTAATTAAAATTATGAGCTATGAGCCTATGAACTCATTCCGTTCCTCATTATGAGCTATGAACTCATGGACTGTCATTCACTTTTAAATCTTTGAGTAGTCCTCTTTCTATACTTTCCAATTGATTAACTAAAACACTCAAATCTCGAAACTCACATTCTGAAACCGATGGCAGTTATATTGTGGCAAATAGTTTATGGCTCTTCGGAATGTTTCATCGTTCCGCATATTCCACTGTAACAGAAAAATCTTTTTCAATATGCAGCCTAACTCATACTGCAAGAAGTATTTGTCTTACAAAACAACGAGGCGAGGCGTTAACTTGTTTATGTGAAAAATCATAATTTAAATATTCAACAGTTTACCGATGGAAAATGATGTCTTCAATTTAAATAAAAAACATAAATACAATAGCACGACGCGAATGAAAGTGATTAATATTGAAACCAAGCAAAATCAGATGAATAAATAGATCTTATTAGCATTCGTTTAAGAAATATAAATAAAGATAACGATAAGAAATCCAAATGTCGGGGCAGATATTTAGAAGAAAATGAATTAGTTGTGATTGAAAATGGTGATGGAAGTAATTTTTTGTTGTTATACCACTAACACTGTATGTCGGCTATTGCACTTTTGTACAGAATATACGGTATTTTATTTTGTATTATACAATGTATAATACGCTGTATTATACAAAAAAAATAAAATACCGTATTTTAACATCTCTAGTTGTGACACATTTTGTAATTCCTACTACACAACACTTCTTATTAAAAAAAAAAAAAATAAAAATAAATTTAAAATAATAAAATAAATATTTTAATAACCGAAATTTATTACCAAAAATATTTTTTTTACTATGTAAAAATTCTTATATTTTTTTTGTAAAATTTCTTTCAATGCAATCTTTGGCATTCAGGGGTGGTCCAGACAGGTTATACGACAAAAATAATGGTAATTTTCTCAAATTAGTAGAAGCAATTGCTGAATTTGACAATGTTCTTTCAGAACACCTACGACGGATAACTAATAATGAGACACAAAACAAATATCTTATATATTAATACGCTAAAAAAAAACTTTGTACAGCCTAAGGCTTTTTTATTCGAATTTTGATTCATTTCGAATTTTCACAGCTAATTGATACTAGTGTAACTTAGATTTTAAAGATTTTTGGGATTTTTCGGATCATAAATAAAAAAGTTATTATATACGAAAAACTGTTTATATACATATGCATTATAAGTTTACATACAAGTAAAAAAAACACGAAACAAATGAAATTTAAAACTTAAAACTTTATTTTCTTTTTTTATATTTATTTTCTCTCAGTTAGTTTATACATTTCCTTTGAAGTTTAGAGAATTTAGTTTATGAATTGATTTAGGGGTCGATAGACGTAATATTTTTCTTTGTTTTTTTATTATAGAATTGCTATTATTTTGAAAACGTACATTTTTTTGTTGATTTTTAAGTTTTTGATTTTTAAAAAATCTGAAATTTGATATTTTATTGGTATTGACGAAAGGAAAAAAGTGATTTTGCTTTTATTTTTTGTGTACTCTGAATCGGAGTTATCCGCGGTTGAATTTTTGAGGCTTTTTCACGTAGTTTTGGTAATGGTGTCAATGTTTTGTGAATAGGTGCCACAAATTTCATCCGACTTAAGTATATTTTTGCAAGTAAAAAGAAAAATAATTGAATAATTGAAATAAGTAAGTTTAAAATTAATAACTTTTCTCTTTTCCGCTAGGCGGCGCGTAAAACCTTGGTTTACTTCAAAGCTCATATCTCAAAAAAACCCCTTTTTTTGTTTTTCACAAACTTTAAAGTAAACATATGCAGCTATGAACTTAAGAAATAAAAAGTGAGCCATTCAATATGGATTTTTTCTTACGATTTTTTAAAGTTTGATATATGAAAAATTCACATGTGTTTTTTTATTAAGCTAATAATCCTGTACTAAATGTGGATCTAATAAATTAAACATTTCATATTTTAACACCTGCAATAAATTTGAACCATTTTCTGTGTATTTCTGATTGAGAAACAGGTTTTTATTCAGAATAAGAATTGGAGATCCCAATGATCGAAGATTTTGTTATAATTTGAACATCATTAGTAAAAAACATTAAAAAAATATTTTTTCTACAAACATTATAATTTAATCAATACTAGGAGCGCCCGGCGTGCTTCGCTACGCTTATAAATAAAGTTTTTGCGTAGACATTTTGTTGACGTAGAAGCAATGATTTCAAAAAGTGGTAATGAGAAATGCTAGCATATAATTTTTTATTTTTATTTTTAAATATATGAATGAAAAATAATCAGAACTCTAGCTGATCAGTTCGGATATATGAAAAATAAGTTTTCAAGTAAGCTTATTTGATCTCTAACTTATTTGATCGCTAATTTTTCATTTATCCGAACTGATCAGCTAGAGTTCTGATTATTTTTCATTCATATATTTAAAAAATAAAATAAAAAATTATATGCTAGCATTTCTCATTACCACTTTTTGAAATCATTGCTTCTACGTCAACAAAATGTCTACGCAAAAACTTTGTTTATAAGCGTAGCAAAGCACGCCGGGCCCTCCTAGTTTGCATAAAAGCATTCAGAATGAACTAATTTCAATCGTGTCTAAAGTTAGTCAAAATAAAATCGATGATATGATAAAAGATGCAAAATATTTTTCGATAATTGTTGATTGTATTCCAGATCAGAGCCGCAATGAACAATTATCACTTATTGTTAGAGTTGTTCATAGAAATCAAAACAAACATGAAATTAAGGAGCTTTTTATGGGTTTTTTAAAAGCTACAGATACGACGGGTAAGGGCTTAACGAATTTAGTTTTAGACCGACTAGCTTCTCTAAAATTTTCAATTAGTGATTGCAGGGGGCAAGGCTATGATAATGGCTCAAATATGAAGGGAAAAAACATTGGAATGCAAGCTCAAATTAAACAAATAGAACCCCGAGCATTTTTTGTGCCATGCGCATCACATTCAGCTAACATAGTCCTTCTGGATTCAGTTCAATGTTCACTTCAAGCTGTAAATTTTTTTGATACTGTCCAATGTTTATATGTCTTTTTCTAGTTCTGTTTCAAGATGGGACATTTTGAAACAGAATGTGAAAACATTAACTCTCAAGCCACTCTGTACGACAAGATGTGAAAGCCGCATAGAAGCTTTAAAACCCTTAATGTGTAGTTTAGGTAATATTTATGACGCTTTAGTTCAAATAGGAAGTGACAAGGATAAGGACGGAATAACAAGAAATAACGCGAATAGTTTATCTCTCAAAATTATTCAATTTGAATTTATTTGTTCGTTTATTATTTGGTATAATATTCTTGATTAAATTAATATATTTAGCAAATATTTACAAAGTTCTGCTATTTGTTTAACGACGGCAGTACATTTGTTAGAGGGCACAAAAGAGTTTTTGACGTACTTACGAAATGAGGAAAAATTTCAGAGGTTTATCTTGCAATTAGATTTTCCACCAAATTTCCTGGATGCTCCAAAGTGCCCTTGTCGAAAACCTCAACTTTTTTCGTACGAAGGTAGAGACGAAATTATATCAAATCCTGAAGAAAAATTTGAAGTTGAATTTTATTTTCAAATCCTCACCGAAAGAAAAAATCTTGCTTGATTCAAACATGTTGCATTGTTAATCGAAAATTAAGTGAAAATTGGGGAACTAAATACGTTAGTGATTGTATCAACCAACGCTCCGTATTTAAACTAACAATTTACCCGTTGTTGATATATTTTTTTATAAGTATCACAAACATATTTGATTTAACCATGTTTGTAGTTGAGTCAGTTATGATTTAATTTTCAATTGACTACAAACGTGGTAAATTAAAAATTAGACTAAAAATAGTGATATTGAATACGTTTGTGATAGAATCAAGCAATACGCCGTATTAAATCTTTTGGTTTGGTACATCTTTGTTTTGTTTTTGCTGCTATCGATGTTTGTATGGGTTCGTTTTTTCCGTAAATATAATATTTGAAATTTTTTATATTAGAAGTATGTATTTCGCATCAATCCCGACAAACATTTTTATGCATAAAGCTAGCGTTCGTATATTTACGTTCTAAATAGGAAATGTATGAGTGTGATTTTGTTTGTAAAGGATGCGTCCATTTTTTCGCCATTTTTTTAATGATACGATTTAAAAGACCAAATATCAGAAATCAAAAAATTTAAATATTTGAATTATGTGTAGAAAATTATACTAATTTTCTATAATTTTCTCATTATTATGAAAAATTAAATTAAAATATCGATAAATGGACATGAAACAAGACAAATAAAAAATATTAAAAAAATATAATAATTTTTTTAAATCACCAAAATTAGTTATAGAAAGGGCCTGTTTCATTAACGATATTTTTGTTATAACATTGACTGAAAAATTTCTTTCGCACATAATTTTATATGCAAATAATATGGAAATTACTTAAATCAATTAAACACATCTAAATTATTTCCTAAAGTAAAATGTTAAATAAAACCAGCCATGTTAAAATATATAAAAACTTTTTATTTTTCTATTCTTTTGTTTATTACTTTTCTTTATTTTGTTTATTAGTTTCTTTTCACCTAGTTTTTTATTTTAACGAACACAATAATTTTCAAACAAAAACACGAACAAACGAACTGAAAAATATGAACAAGAAAAATTGATCACGCCGTGGTTGATTTAAATAATGAAAATTGTTACGTTTTTTAAAATAAATTGACAATGCTACATTGGTTAAAATAACCACGTTCATATTAGACGCAAAATCAAACAAGCTTTGTAGTTGATTCTACCAACGTTTTTTTTTCTGTGCTTGATCAGGCGATTCAAACTGTTAGCGAACGGTTTGATCAAATTTCGGAACACAATAATATTTTCAAATTTTGCATAATATTTCTGTGGCTTCATTAAACGCTTCTGATCTTTTAAATAATTGTGTTTGCCTAGAAAAGCATTTAACTTTCAATTCAAAGTCTGATATAGCAGGTTTAGATTTATGGGACGAAATTAAAACATTCCAAAGTATAGTTTCAGGAACTTTAAGCCCTATAGAATCATTAGATTTTATATTTGAAAAGAAATTCGACCAGATATTACCAAATCTAGTTGTAGCTCTCAGAATTTTATTGACAATACCAGTCACAGTAGCTTCCGGGGAACGTAGCTTTTCTAAATTAAAAATTATTAAAAATTATTTACGTAGTACAATAGGACAAGAAAGACTGGTAGATTTAGCTAGAATATCTATAGAAAGTGAATTTCTGAGCAACTTCGATTATAGTGACTTGATAGACGACTTTGCAAGAATCAAAGCGCGTAAAATAACATTTAATTAACTAATATATTTTACAATTTAAAAATACACGCTTGAATTTTAGTGCTATTTATCCAATTTTTTTTTAATTTTTGTTATTGAAATTCGTACGCTGTATTAGTAAGTACGATAGCAATATTAAATCTTTATTTATTTTTTAAATATATTTATAATATTAATTTTTTGTTATTGAAATTCGTACGCTGGGTTAGAACGATAAAAATATTTAATCTTTTATTTATTTTTTAATGTTTATTTTTGAGGACTATACCTACGTGGGATACCTCGTTAAAAAAAAAATGCATTGCATATCCTACCTTTTGAGTGATGTGGAAACGGATTATTTACGACAAATAGATTTTTTTAGGGCGGCATTTTTGAAAACTGCACCAGGCGCCAAAATCGCTAGCGCCGGCGCTGTTTGTTGTAGTGGCTATGCAAATGATTGATCTAAGATTTTTAATCGTTTTAATCATTTGTGTATATATTTATAAGGTAATTCGTTGACCGTGTTTTTTTAAATAATTTTAATTAATGACTTTTGAAAGAATGTAATATGTTTTTATTTCCACATTACGAAGTTTCACTTCTTCCGCGCGGAGGGACTCCACGCACAATTTTTTTTAAAGTGGTATAAGTCCCTTTTTTCATATATTAAGATATTTAAGGATTTGGGTTTGCATTAATATAAAAATATAAGCAAATGTAACTAAAATTTTGTGATATTTTTCACACTTTAAACCTATTTAATTTTATTTTTAATAATAGTTATTTAAAATTAAAAAGAAAATAATTGATTTTTTGACTACAAATGGACTTATACTTTCAATAATAACATGTTCTAAAAATAAGAACAAGAGGTAGTATAAGGCCCATGTAAATGGGTCATTCTTTTACCGACACATTTTTGATTTGGCTGAAATTTCTTTTATGCGTTTTATGTCGAAAAAAAAGATATGGGTGTTCGAGGAATTTTTTTTTTTAAATACAACGGTTCTAAATTCCTTGATGAGTTATTTTCAAAAATTCATAACTTCGGTTCTATATTTAAGATTGAGACTTCTGTTTCATTTTATTTTAAATTTAGAAGATGCTAGTTTAAAAAAAATAAAATTAACAAAAGTTATTCTATTGTTAACAAATAAACATAAATAAACATAAACAAATAAAATGTTGAAATCGATCTTTAGCCATTTCTCCACCCACGCTCCCCCCCAAATCGGGCTCTATTGAAGGTATGATTACATATATAAAAAGAGGCCATTATTATCTTTCTAAAACTATCACTTACTCAATTTTTTCCAAAACTGGACTTATAGGACTTATACCACTTGCAAAAAAAACGGTTCATATATAGAATTTTTTTAACTACTAATACTAATTATCATATTCGATTTGATTAGATTTTGATATTATTCATTTTCCATTTCATTTATTAAATATCTTAAATTATCAAGTAAGCTGAAAGTTTAGTTTCATACTAATAAAATGAAACAAGGGAATGCAATTATTTTTGGTTTGGTTTTTAGGTATATTCCATATAAAAATCTACCTATTGCAATGTGCCTCATCTCGGAATTTTGGAAAAATTTTGTTGCCAAACGACTACACATGATAAGCGGAAACGGAAAATTGCAAAAAACAATTTAACAAGAAATATACACGATATGAGATGTAACGAAAAAGACCGGCACTCTCACGGTCGCATTTGTTGAGCAAGATCAAAAAAATGTTTGTACATGTGTGTTCTATTAATATCTTCAACAAGTTCGTAAATGAGCAAAATCCGACACGTGGTTAAGAAGCTAGAGACTTTTTACCAATAAAAATAGATTTTTTAAAACCTTTATAACAGCCATTTAAATTCTAATATTTAAAAAATATTAAAAAATTTAGAATCTTTAGAATCGTTTTTATCAATTTCTTCTAAAAGAAAGACCTCTGCAATTAGACGTTCCTGAGTGAACGGCTCCAAAAAAAAGTTTTTATTGAAACAACCGGCACTCTCACGACCGCATTTGTGGAGCCAGATCAAAAAAATGTTTTAAAAAATGTGTGTTTTATTAATATCTTGGACAAGTTCAGCAAAATCCGATTAATGGTTAAGAAATCAGAATGGTTATGCTAGAAAACAAGTTGGGTTTTTAGATCCGTTATAACGGCCGTTTGGATACTAATATTTTTAAAAGCTTCATAAATTTAGAATCTTTGAAATCGTTTTTATTAATGTCTTCTAAAAATAGACCTCTTCAATTAGAGGTTTCTGAGTGAGCGGCTCCAACAAAAAGCTTGTAAAACACAAAATGCGTTTGAATCAACCAGTACTCTCACGCTCGCATTTGTGGAGCCAGATCAAAGAACTTTTTGTAAAAATGGGTGTTTTATGAATATCTTGAACAAGTTCGTATATCAGCAAAATCCGACAAGTGGTTAAGAAACTAGAGGCTTTATACTAGAAAAGTTCGTTTTTTAAATCCGTTATAACGGCCGTTTGGATACAAATATTTTTAAAATCTTCATATATTTAGAATCTTTGGAATCTTTTTTATCAATTCCTTCTAAAACTAGAGCTCTGCAGTTAGAGCTTCCTGAGTGAGCGGCTCCAACAAAAAAGTTTGCACAACACAAAATGCTTCTGAAACAACCGGCACTTTCACGGTCGCATTTGTGAACCCAGATGAAAAACAAGTTTTTAAAAATATGTGTTTTATTAATATCTTGGACAAGTTCGTAAGTAGCAAAATCCAATTTATGATTAAGCAACTAGAGGCTTTCTACTAGGAAAAACGGTTGTTTTTTTAAACCGTTATAATAGCCGTTTGGATACTAATATTTTTAAAAACCTCATAAATTTAGAATTTGCGGAAACATTTTAATCGGTTTCTTTTAGATATAAACCGCTGTATTTAGAGGTTTTTGACTTCTTGGCCTTAACTAAAATGTTTGCAACAATCGTATAACAAAAACCGTATAACAATCAATGAAAAAAAAATAAAAAGATTTGAATAGAAGAAATCAATTTTTTTTTTAAATAAACTATTATGATATTTCGCAGTAATTGCACGACGTATGATATAGAGTAGGTTTGCGGTGTGTTTTTCATATAGTGTCATACATTGACACACATATGTTCTGTGGTATATTTGATACTTGTTTGTTGCAAAATTGCATAGATGTAGTTGTGCTTATAATATATGTAACTAATATTCTTTTTAAAATTTGTTCGATATCTGTTTGTAACTAGTTTGTTTTGTTTAAACTAATGTGATACATCAAATTCTACTTGTTCTCAAAACTATCTGATCTCGAAATCTACCTATTTCTAGCGGGCATCCTGCCGCTCGGACTTTTTTGTGTTCATTTTAAATAAAAATAAAAGAAAATTTGTCACTATTAACCTATTATTAACCTCTTTAAAAATGGACTTTACATGCAACGTTGCTGTAAAATTCAAAAATATCAGTAAAATTTCACATTTTACTGCAAAAGATAATTTTAATTTGCTTATGAAATATTGATGACTACATAAAGGGTGGGCCATTTAAAGTTTTAAATTTAAATCGGCTATAAAAAAAAAACTACCAGTAATTTTTTCAAATTTCTGGTTTTATTGGAAAGGTAGAACTTTGTAATTTTATAATGGAACACAATATCATTCGTGACCACCACGACTGGCTCGGCAGTACCTCATCCGATCAACCCAATTTTTCAGTACATTTTCGATTGTTTCGGGTCGAATCTCTTCAATGGCAACTTTAATTTGATGTTGCAACGCTTCAATTGTCTCTGAATGCTTTGCGTAACATTTATCCTTAATGTCTCCACAGAAAATAATCCAAAGGGCTCAAATCACAGCTCCGAGGTGGCCGCCATTGGCATCACAATTTCGGCTGATTATTCGATTTTCAAAAACAGTGCGTAAAATACGTAAAATATCGATGGTTGCGTTGGCTGTGTGACATATGGCCCCGTCTTGTTGAAACCATATGTCGTCCATGACATTCTCTTGCATGGAATGTCATTCTCTTGACAATCGAAAATGTACTGAAAAATTGAATTGATCGGATTGAGGTACTGCCGAGCCAGTCGTGGTGGTCATATGAATGAAATTGTGTTCCATTATTAAATTTCAAAATTCAAACTTTCCAATAAAACCAGAAATTTGAAAAATTACTGGTAGTTTTTTTTTTATAGCCGATTCAAATTTAAAACTTAAAATGGCCCACCCTTTATATATAAACAGAATATATAAAATGATATTTTGGAGCATACAAAAAACATGAGATTCTTTTTCGTATTTTTAAATATTACGTAAAATTAATACCTTTATAAACAAATGGCAATTATCTAATTGCAGTTAAATGTAAAAGTTCATTAATAATATTTAAAAAAATTATAGTGGTTTTAAAATAATTAAATTTCTGCTACGCGGCATTGGCAGAAATTCAAATGAATGAACGGAAAACCAGCAACGAGAGCAGGTCAGAGTTTGTGACAAAACTACATGGTGTTAACTCTTAAGTCCTTGATCTCTATTCAGTAAATACATCACGGCATTTTTGGAATGCATACATTCTATTCTTACATTCGTATTCTTACAACAAGAATTCTACAACAAGCACTGTAATTTTTTTTATTTGAATTTAAAATTATGTGTCTAAGGCTGTATTCTAAACCAAAACTTATTTGAAACTTATTTGTGGAGACTTACTTATTTGAATAAGTAACCTAAATAGGTGACTTATTTGAAATTTTTTTTTCATAGAAAAATCTAATTCGATTTGACAGTGTCAAATATTTTTATGTTTGTTTACAAAATAGTTTTAAGCAATAAAATTTCTTTTTCGATCCCTAATAAAATAATGTAGTAATTTAAAATGAAAAAACGAAGTTTTGTAAACTCTTTAATTGATCAAATTAAATAATTCGTTCTAATTAAATTTATTTTCGAATTTGCTTTTTGTTGCTGTCAAAATAAGAAAGCTAAATCATTTAGAATAGCTTTTAAATACTTATTTAAAATGGCGGTAAATAAGTAAGTCTACATAAATAAGTTTCAAATAAGTCGTCGTTTAGAAAACAGCCTAAAACCAAATAAAATTGATGATCATCAATAATACATTGATTCGAAATATTATATAACTAAAAACTCTAAAATAAAAAACTAAATAAAAAAAAAAGGCAGTGTTAAGGACTGCCGACAGAAATGAAAACTTGAATCTGTGAAATAGCTGTGTTTTTTTAGTATCTTCCAATTATTGTAGCATCGCAAATTAAAATTTCAGAATGTTTAAATTAAAATCATTAAAATTATTCTGGGTTTCACATCTATCGGCATTCCAAGCAACTATTATATACATTTTTATATTTTAAAATAATCAAAACATATCATATAAAAATTTACGTCTATCAACACCTTAGAAAGCATGTTGTTGAGGGACCTTGTTCTTAAAAGTTTTTTATGTGTTGTTGTGACACACTTTGTAGTTTCTACTACCAAACACATTTTATTTAAAAAAAAATAGCGTAACATCAAAGAATATTCCATAACTTAGAGTAAGGGATGGTATCGTTGATTGAAAATACTTCATCCGCCAGCACCCCTAACATATCACTTTGGCTAATGAGATTGCACTGCTATTGCCAGTGGTATACTATATCTCAAGATAACTCATATGCCAACAGCAGGGACTAAAGTACGCGTGGTTGCCACACCCATAGATCAACAATTTTAAATTTTACAAATCTTCCTGCGGAAAGCTAAGTAAATTTATTGATATTAATGCGCATTGTTGCCGTTTGCAAATCACTATCGGCTAAGTGCCACCATTTTTAATTAGTTTATTTATCATGATTGCCATCCATGTTTAATCATACATAAACTATGCTTCTTTGTATAGAATTTATGCGATTTCCGTCTCGTAATTGTGAGCTTTAAATCGATATAATCGATGTTATCAAGTATCAAGTTACAAGTATTAAGTCTTCACTTAATATAAGAAACATGTATTACATACAATTCCAAACCAACAACATATGTTTTGAAGATGATAAAACTTGTAACATCATGATGTGTTAAATTCCATTACATATATTTTTCATGTTTCAGGTTATACTATCTTTCTTACGCTATTTTTAATTTCATAAAATTTATGTTCAACAAAAAAAACATTCATCAAAGCAAACTACCGTTTAAAACGATAGTTGAATAAAAAGCAAATTAAGTGTACACAACAACTTCCCAAAATTTCATGATGATTAATGTATTGATGCATAGAGGACAAACATACATACTTTTATATATATTCAATATTTATTTAGCATGATGACTCGAATGCAAATTGCAAAAGATAGTAAGTAGAAATATAACCTTAAGAACTGCATTATAGATCAATTTTTTAAAATTCTTAAAAAGAAATTTTATTATTTTTATGAATTCATGAATAAAAAAAAATTATTTTAATGGCATTTAATAAAAATAAAAAGAAACAATAAAAAAATATGTACAACACCAGAAATTGAACTCACGATCTACATAACATCAGCCGAGCGCGATATCCACATCGCAATTTGAAACTTTAAGAAATGATAGATGTATTTCAAATTTAAAAAAATTTTTTTTTGTTCTTCAAAAATGCATTTTTTGGAAACGAATTAAAAAGTAAAAATAAATTTTTATTGACACAATGTTATGTAGCAAAGAAACAAACGATACGTTCTTACACACTTTATGTCTTTTATAATTATGTATATTTTCTTTCAAAATGTAAGAAGAAGAAAAATGTTTAAATAGATTAGGCACATTTTAGCACAGATGCAAACATTAGATTTTTGACTATTACTATTTTTGATGGACAAGCAATTCTTCGTCCGTAGCAATTCTCCAGAAATAAGGAAACAAAAGTTTGTAGTATCTTAGTAGTGATTCATATGCAGAAATATTCAAACATTTTGCATACATTTGTAATTTGTTCCTGTTCTATATATTGATGTGCCACCCACTTCTATTTTAAGTAAAAAACGGGAACGAAACATTTTTTATCCATCAATGATACTAATAGTCAAAAATCTAATGTTTGCATCTGTGCTAAAATGTATCAAATACTATTTAAATATTTGTTTCTTCTTACAATTTGAAATAAAATATGATTACAAAAGAAATAGAGTTTGTACGAACAACATAACGTTGTGTCAATGAAAATATTATTTTTTACTTTTTAGTTTGATTCCAAAAAGTGTGTTTTTTAAATTTTTTAAACAAATATATTTCATGTAATATTAAGTTTTTTAGTTTGATTATACATATTTCGATATTTTGTTAAAGCATTTTCTTTTTAAATGAAACTCTTCTTGTAGCGGTTATGATACCTTGTGCCAGCATTTGTATGAAAACAATATTAAAAATAAAATAAGTTATCAAAATAATTTGATTTTGAAGGGATTCATGTTTTTACTATGTGTTTAAGTACCTTTAATTTAAACCAATTAAGTTCTTACGTTTAAATACATTTTTTCTATAAACTGTCATATTTTGTAAGTGTGAAAAAAAAAATAATCATAAAAAAATTTAAACTTATATGTAATTCTATACATTCCACACTTCTACACCACACATTCTAAAAAACCATTCAAGTGATTGAGAACAAGTTGAACAATGTTTTATTACTATAAATTTTCTTTTAATCATTTATATCAGACTAGAAGTAAACTGGGATTTTGTGGTTTGAGAACTATAAAAATCGCAAAAATTACTAAGAAAAAATATGATTCCGAGTTCAAACGGAGACGTATTTGCTGTATGTATTGGACACCACTGTTGCAAACAGCTGTTCACATATCAAAAATATGGTTTATTATTTAGTGAAACAAATACAAAATGTATCAATCACATTAATATTTTATGTAATCGTTGGAACATTTGAATTTGAAACTCAAATAATTATTTAATGCTAGGCGTTTATGATATTTAGACTGCGTTCCAATTGAATGCTAAATGGTCTCCGCAATGCTAAATCAATTTAGCACATTTTCGAGTTGACTTAATCCACCATTTGAATTCTAAATTTTTGTGGACTTATTTCAAATTATATTTTACGAATAATTTAAACATAAATAATAATAAGCACAATTATTAAACATAAATTCAAAATATGTACGTATATATATTACAAAAACCTTAAACCTTGCATCTGGGATGGATAGAATAATCGAGTTTTTTATTGATATAAGCTCTGTATAATTCAACAGCACATTTTATTTTTATATGTGTACCATCTATTGCACAGCTTTCATAAATGCTGGTGAAGAAGCTCGTAAAGCAAATTTCCGAACACTGTCTTTTTGCTCTACTTGCGATTGTAAAAAATGTATGATTAAGGGTAAAATTATTTGAAAATGTCCAAATATTTGCTGGATATTCGAAACGCTGTAGTTTTAGGTATGTTTAAAGTAGCAGATAAAACTCTGTAGTATTATATTTCTTGTGAATATAAATCCAGGAACAAGCGTTAATCTCAAAAGACTTTTAAATATAATTTTAGTAATAATTTCAATCCAATTTATTCAAAAAAAACATATGACTATAATCTTCTCGTAATCTCTTAAGACTAATTTGAATTATAACAGTTTATTTTATTTTATGTTTAAATCACACAATCAGCTGTTCTCGTTTTATGTTTAACATCATAACATGTTTATCTTGTGTATTTGTTTTTTCTCACCATAAAACAATCACAGGGTGATTGATTGATAATAACTTAACTAATTTAAAATTATTGATATTAATATATATAACATGTAGTTAGCCAAAACAGTGCCAATTCAAGTTCGATTGACCATTCATGATGTTTAACCAGAATCAATTTTAAAACTTGCTGAAACGATTGAGTGTTTAATCTTAAATGTCGTTTAGTTAATAGGTCGTTCAAGTCTATGATCCCATTTACTATGTCATGGACACTCCCTCAACGTTGACTGCGGTTGTAGTACCTGAACCTCTGCAATTATGCACATGATAAAAATTTGTACATATGTATATGTAGAATATATACTTTTATTAAAATTATATTACGCATTTCCAAATACTCATACACTTTTGCATCGATTCTCAAAAGCTTGATATAATAATAATAATAATTTCATTATTTTAGTTTTATTGAAAAACCGTCAACAAAAATTATTTTTTTTTTGCACCTGCTGTTCAAATTTATAATTATTTAGCAGAAATGAATTGGACGATATCATGTTAAACTTTTTTATTTAGCATGATTTAGAATTTGAAGACCATTTAGCATTCAATTGGAACGCAGTCTTATAAATATCATAAATCTGATCTACTGTAATACCGTGTACTGTCTATTACTGTTTTTATTTTTCTTACCTTCGTAAGTTAAATGAAAACAATTATAAGCCTTAGATCAGTGAACTATTTGTTCGTTTTATTGTTTTTCACATATATTTCTGGGAGTACTTGTCCCCCTCATCAGTGTTCTATAAATTATGAAATATTTGAATTACTTATGAAAAAATATTTTTTTGTTACTATGTTTAAAAACACAATTACCTGCCTACAATTATTTCATAATTTTAAACAAACACTTGGTCATAATATGCTAAACATGTTGTGTTGACATAAATTGATAAATTTAAACAAAAACATAAATCTATGATACAAATAAATTAACACAAACTTTTGCAAACTGCTGTGTCTCTGCTGTGTCTCAAGTATGAGCCGTTTCTTCCAATAATCTTCCTTTGTTACTATACTAGCATGATCATAGTCGAATTTATGCCCTAACTCCTTGGCATGTTTAAAAGAAACCGAGCCATTCCAAGGAGTTCGGGCATAAATTCGACTATGATCATGCTAGTATAGTAACAAAGGAAGATAATTGGAAGAAACGGCTCATACTTGAATCATTAGCCATACATATCAACAGAGACACAGCAGTCAACCACAATTCTGACATGGATTCTCTGCGTCCAACATACACCCAGGTCTGTAACCACATCAAAAAAAATAACAAGATAGCATGAACGAATTATAAATTTACGCATATTTAGATGATGTTAAACGAAAATTTTTTCAAAAGGTTTTTTTCTGAATGTTTTCTGTCTTTTATGATGTCCCATAGTTGGTGGATAAGCAGTCATAAATTAATATAATTTTTGTAAAAATAATTGGCAATATAAAATCATTAATAAACAATAATAGCGCCATGTCGATCGTCTTAGTGTAAATTTATGTTTTAGATGTTATAGATTAATTATTTAAAAAAAGTTTGTGTTAATTTATCATAGATTAATGTTATGTTAGTATCATAGATATATGTTTTTGTTTAAATTTATCAATTTATGTCAACACAACATGTTTAGCATATTATGACCAATTTGTTTTTAAAATTATGAAATAATTGTGGGCAGGTAATTGTGTTTTTAAACATTGTAGCAAAAAAATAATTTTTTCATAAGTAATTCAAATATTTCATAGTTTATAGAACACTGATGAGGGTGACAAGTACTCCCAGAAATATATGTGAAAAACAATAAAACGAACAAATAGTTCACTGATCTAAGGCTTATAATTGTTTTCATTTAACTTACGACGGCAAGAAAAATAAAAACAGTAATAGACAGTCATAAGCCGTGTTCGATTTGACTGAAGCAACTGATACAACTGAAAAATTGAATGCAATTGTTGTTGTTTTTTCAGTTGTTTCAGTCAAATCGAACGCACCTATAGTACACGATCTTTATGATATTATGCAAATTGTATAACATTGTGATGTTATTATTATGATGTTACACATATTGTATTCCGCAATGTTCATAAGACGGTCGTATCGATGACATTGGTATATTTTTATCTGCTTCTTATACTAGCATAATTATTCTGCGACGACAGAAAAACTTGTTGATTCTTAGTTTAAAGCTACCAAACTTTTAAATGTACCTATAACAAATTCTCAATTTCCAATTCAAATCACGTAGCAAAATAATTCAAAGTTTAAATTGTTTTCTCTTTAATATCTAAAGCATATTAATGAGACATCATCGTATTATACGATAAAAATTCCTTCCTGCCTTCCTTATAAACCTTTGCAAATGTATTAAAACAAAAAGCATAACGACATATTATCTGACAAATGCAAGAACGAAAAATTTCTTTCTTAAGACGAAAACCACTGCCAACACAATTTTTATTAATTTTATTGGCGGTTGAATGCTCTATAACAAATCAATCGTAGTACATTTTTAATGTTTGAAATGAAATATTAAAAATTAATGCGTCATAATATACGTCAATTTAAAAAATTAATTCGGTGATTGTTTATTGATTGGTTGTTTTTTGGGTAATTCGTTAATTGTATTTTTATTGGTTATTTTAATTAGTAACGGATTTTAAAAAATAGTAACAGCTTACAACAGATCTGCTCCAAAAAAATAAAATCAATGTTTTTCGATTTTAAGAACAGAAGAGACTTCGATTAGAACCGTCAACGAGAAGTAACAAAACCTCTGTTGTTCATTTAAAAATTATTATTAACTTTAACAAAACCTAAACCCGTCCGGTTCATTTCAATCATCTTCAGGGTAATATTTTCTAGATAAAACGTAATGTAATCGAAATATATAATATATAATAATTAACTTAAAATTATAATAGATAATTAATAATAAGACTGAATCTAACAGAAAATGGTGTGCAATTTATGAAATTTTTTGCTATCCGCACATTTGTCGATCGATCTAGTTTCGAACCGATAAGAATATTTTTAATTTTAAAAAGTTTATCATTGTCATCTGATAGTGATCACTAGAGAAACAAATTGACTAACCCTGTCCCTGAATCTAGTAAATATATGTTTATGTAAACTTTTTGTTTTCTTATGCTTCGCTAGAAATTTAGATTAATTTTTTGGTTTATAAGCGTTGACAGTTTTTGGTAGTTTATCTAGTCGGCTAGCCTTGATGAGAATGATAAACTTTTTAAAATTAAAAGTATTCTTATGGCTTCGAAACTAGATCGATCGATAACTGTATTGATAGCAAAAAATTTTTAAAAATTTACACCATATTTTGTTAGATTCAGTCTTATTATTCTTATCACAGCTAATTTATTGAATTAATTGTAGATAATTAATCTAATAAAAATGAGTGAAAAAATAAATCTAATAAAAATGAGTGAAATTTTAAATTCAGTCAATAAGGTTTGGAGGATAAAAATAATTATTTCAAATTTAAATTTTTTAAACAGAAATTTGATCTTGCCGGGAATTCAATATATCTAATTCTTACTAATATTGTATTTAGACGCGAGTTGCTTTCAACATCAAAAATTCATTCATAAATACATATGTTGATCACATTGTCACAGATAAATAAATACCAAGGGAGAATCAAAAATTAGCAACAGATTGGTACTTTAAATCAATTTTATTTAACTGTGATGATCTTAAATTTTTATTTGACCCATACCATCCTTGTTCAATGAAAAAAGTATGTATTGCGAATAATTTTTTTTAAATTGAAAATTATAATGAGTGATAAAAGTATCGTTCGTTCTTCAATTCAAGCAAATCAATTAATTATATTGAGAGTTAAAATTTGTTATCAAAGGATGTTTGCTTGTTAAAAAATAAGTTTAAGCTTTCTTAGATAAAATAAATGAATATAAAAATATGTAACTGTAAACTGTAATATAAAAATATGTTAAATTTGTAAAACAAAACAGACTCTTGTATAAATTTAATACTAAATGTTTTCAGACGGTAATGCAGTCATTTGTGATTATAGCTTCGAAACTATTCTGTAAGGGGGAACATCGGCGTTTTTTGCAAATTTAGACAGTTGTCAATAGTTCAGAATCAAAAAGTTTTATATCGAATCGTTAACAAACTGCGGTAGTACAATCAATAAAACTTATATCTTCGTTCGTCCCAAACGATTTTCAATTGTTATCAACTATAATTTACCGAAAAATATCAATATTAATTGACGACCGGCGTCCGGCTAACTGGACTTCAATTTCGTTTTGTTCATAATAATTAAACTAGAGAGGTACAATCATTTTAATTGAACTCCTCATTTTCCCCAATCAAGGTACAATCATAATAAAATATAAAATTTTAAGAAACCAAAAGTTCCCGGCCAACTGCTTACTGCACAGCTAAGTTTTGGTTTGAGTCGATAGTAAAAATAAATTTTAAATTTAATCTCATACTTGAAAATAATTGCTATTGTAAATCAAGCTTGTTTTGTGTCTTATTCAACAAATTGATGTTATTGTAGTTAAATTGTTAATTTTATTGTAATAAGTTTTAAATTTATACATAATTTATGATTTCCAATCCTTGCTATTTCTATGATTAAAGCGGGAAAATATTTTATAGAAACCGAAATTCGTAATTCTTTTCAATTCAAAATTTGTATGACCATTAGTGGAATTGGGCACAAGTTTTGTCTTAGAGGAGCTATAAAAATCAGTATTCAAATGATAAATACAACTAAAGATTAGCTTGAAAACTATGATTATTTAGGAGTTTAAGTTTCATTTTAAATTATATATTAACCTTATGAGAAAATTGGCACATATTTTTATTTTTTTAGCATTATTGACATTCTTTACATTCTTTACGTAAAAAACTATTCCTTACTAATTCTTTACATAAAAATGTAATTTAGAATTATTCTTTACATGAAAATGCACAACTCTGTGTTATACATTCATCATCGGCTACAAAAATATAAGACAAAAATACGTTTTTATTTATTTAATTTTTTAAAATAAATAAAAGCTTATTTAAAATATGTCCAACAAAATATGGTTTGAAAACTACTTCGTGTACTAAATATTTTCCGGTTTTAGATCACGTTCAATAGTACCGTATAACAATTTTTTTTATTTGTATACTATTTAACACATTTGATTATTTGTGAAGAATTCTTGGTTTATAACACTACATACGTCCATAATAAATAATCCAGTAATAATACATATGCTAGCCGCATTTCAATCAATTAATCAACAATGACAATTCATAATAACTCACAAAAGACTTATATTACTAAATTTTAGAATTATATTATTAAAGAATTATAAAAATTTATCAAAAACCAACATACATATTATTTTATTGATTAAAACCACAAACCATTGATTATATTTTTTTAAATGACATTAATCCTTTCATTAATCCATTTTTAATATTTACGTAATAAACACAAAATTTTCCTTTTAAATTTCATCACAAATTTTCTTTTTAATCAAATCTTAGTATATTAATCTTTTTTTATTTTTTTATCAATAAACTTAATATAATTCCCACACACAATAAAAACTTTCATCACATATTTTCAATTTCTTTTTTCAATACAATTAAACCAAACAAAACTCAGTAAGAAAGACAGCTTTAAATATACGCGACCGCATCCACGAATGAACTGAAGGCATTTTCTCTGAAAAACTTGCGTCGACACACAAACTTTCTGTTTTGGGTTTTTCTTCCGAAAACCCGAATACATTTCGTATGGAAAGTGGTAGAAATCCTCAAAACTTTGAGAAAGTTTAATTATTTTACAACACGCTGCGCACTTAATGAGAATTTTGTGAGAAAAGTTTTTCCCCTGGCGTATATTTATTTAAAAAAAGAGAATCTAAAAAACGTTATTTGGAAATGGAATAATTAAATGAAATTGATGAAAATAAGATATAACAATAATATTTACATACAAGTAAAATGGGTTTTACGAACACTAAATTTATAAATCTGATATTCTGTGGCTTTATTCAAAAAGCTTAACTCTTTCGAGTGTGGATTGATATAACATGACGATACTAAGAAGGTTTATTTTATTTTCAAATTTTATAGTTTACTACCATCTGAAGAGTCAAGAGATGAAGGATGCTATTCAATCTTCTTTTCTTGGTACATTTAATTCATATATAATGCATAAAGGCATAAGATGCATAAATATTAAGCGTATATATACAACCATTTTTTTAAAGTTAACATTCGACTATTTTGATAAATAAAGATTGCTTTCATTTATTGCGCAGCATCAATCTCTTACTGCAACGATTACGTTGTAACTTTGTAATAAAAACTGATTTTATTTTAATCTTGTGAATTTCATACATGTCAAACACACTTGTTTGTTATGCATAGAATATGTAGGTGCAAACTTCCGGTTTTCATATATTTCACGAAATTGGCATGATTATGATGCTATGTTCTGAGTTTTCAAAAACAATCTTAAAAATCTAGCTCATTTCAATAAAAAAAACGCTATCGAAAATTTCGTAATTCTTTATTTAACGGAACTCATGTAAAAGCACCAGTGTTTTGGGTGGAAAACTAGAAATGAGCTTTTGTTACAAAATTACAGCTTCCCTATTGCAAAGAGGTATAGAATTATTTGAACGATATGGCCCTAATAATATAAGCCAATAAAAGAAATAGAACATTTTGTACGTTTAAACATATTTTGTAAAAAGTTTAATATAAATACGAGGCAGATGTATTTTATTTACAAAATTTTTCTCATTCATTGAACAGCGTAATCAAATCTCAATGGTTAATTGTTAAACCATATTGTCAATTTCTTGTTACTTTACGCAAATAAGAAATTGACATTATGTTATTTGAAAACTTACGCCAAGTGCCAACGGCAAACAGTGTTAATTATAGCTTAATTGTTATCTTTTTTTAATACTATTAATTGTAAGAGCTGCCTTTTCTTACCAATTACATTGTGGGTCTTAAAAGTAAATTAAAAAGCTCCCTTCTACATTTTGTTTCCCTTGTACTATAAAACAATCAGGAAGCCGTAATGGTTAATCAAGAGCTTTATTGTTATTTAACTTTAAAAAAAGAAAGAAATTTTTATGCTTTAAATCTATTATTTTACTTTACTAACAAAAAGTTGAGTTTAAAAAACAATGAGGTAAATTCATTGTAAACGTTAATAAAGTTTACGCTTTAGAACCCATGCGTACAAATATTCAAAATAGTCGGCATAATAAATTCATTTTTCGGTTTTTTGTTTTGATTAAAAAAATTTTATTTTATTTTGGAACTTTATAAACATCAACAAAACAAAATAAAATAAATGTTTGTGCTCTGCTCTGAACAATGATTATAATTTGCTTATTTTTAACAGTTGAATGTATTACTGCATTATATTTGGTGAGAATTTTTTAGAGAATATAAGATAAAAAATTTAAATAAAATGAATCAAGCTTACTGGAGATTAAATTGGTTTATTTAATTAATGAAAAAAATTTAATGGCTAGTATTATAAGGTTTTATCATAGCAAAAGAGTTTTTTGCACGATCAGGCGATTTTGCATGTTTACTGATTCGTAAATAAACATAGTAAGTTTCGTTTACATATCACAGGTCGGTGGCAGGCGGTAAGTAATTACTAACCGGTCAGGGAGACCTAAGGGCGTGAATAAAAACGATTTTTTTTGATAATTATGTATGTCAATGTTATCAGTTTCAACTTAAAAATATGAAGGGGCTGAAATCTCACAGCTCTGAGATATCAAGACTTAGGTCTGGATTAAGGATTTTGATATAGTTTTCGGCAAAAAACTTTTATGAGGACATGGTTTTTAGTTTTGGGAAGCGATGTATAATGTTTGTTCGAGTACATAAATGTTTGTTAAAGTACAAGTATTTTTTTATCTCTGTTTAGAAATTTATTACAAAACTAACACGAAACATCAATACGTTGCCGGAAAATTATAACAGATCATAAATTAACATTATTTAGTGAATAGATGATACACTCAGCAAACTACCCAAAAACCTCTCCATTTAGCGTTTCGAGAAAATATTACAAAATCACAAATTCATATTTATTTCAAAATTCCAAAAACATTGTAAAAATTAAATAAAATCAAACTTTTATGAAAATTCTAAAAATATTCCAAAAAATTATAACAAAATCAGAGATTAAAACTTTTTTTCCAAAAATTCTAAAGATATTGCAAAAATTATAACAAAATCAAAAATTGAAACTTTTTTCAAAATTCCAAAAATATTCCAAAAATTAGAATAAAATCAAATATTTAAAACTTTTTCTAAATTTCAATAATATTCCAAAAATTCTTAAAAATTCAAACTTTTTCAAAAATTCAAAACATATTGCAAAAATTATAATAAAATCAAAAATTTTAAATTTTTAAAAATTCTAAAAATATTCCAAAAATTCTTACAAAATCAAAAATGGAAACTTTTTTCAAAATTCTAAAAATAAATATAAAATTCTATATTTTTGCAAAATTCTAAAAATATTGCAAAAATATAACATAATCAAAAATTAAAACTGTTTTCAAAATTCCAAAAATTAAAATAAAATCAAATATTTAAACTTTTTCTAAAATCCAATAATATTCCAAAAATTCTTAAAAATTCAAACTTTTTCCATATATCTAAAACTATTGCAAAAACTATTACAAACTCAAAATTACAAACTTTTTTCAAAATTCTAAATATATTTCAAAAACTATAACAAATTCAAAAATTTCCATTGTTCAATTACATTTACGTCATAAAAACAATTTTTTCAAAAAATTGGCTAAAATAATAAATGAAATCATTTTGACACACTTGACATTATTTTTTTGACAAACTTATAATGCCATAATTCTCTATAATAATAATAATATTTTATGTCATACAAATAATTAATTTTATTCTTTCCAAAAAATGGGTAATAAAATAAATAAAATATTTCTTTTGACACACTTGACAACATTTATGACAAACTTATAATACCGTAATTCTCTATAATAATAATAAAATTTCATGTCATACAAATAATTAATTTTATTTTTTCCAAAAAATTGGGGAAAAAAATAAATAAAAATCTTTCTTTTGACACACTTGACAACATTTTTTTGACAAACTTATAATGCCATAATTCTCTATAGTAATAATAAAATTTCATTTCAAACATATAATTTTTTTTTTTCCCTTTATCTCCATTTAGGAGCATAGGGCGTCTACTAGACTGGACCATCTAACTCTGTTGGGGGCAATCGCTTAATCAGTTCACCCCATGTCTTGCCAATTTGTTTTGCTTCAGCTAGCACCGTTTTCTTCCATGTCATGGGTGGTCTTCCAACTCTCCTTTTACCTTGTGGATTCCACTCTAGGGACATCCTTGTTATATCTTCGACTGATTTTCTCAGTGTATGTCCTATCCATCTCCATTTTCTTTGTTTTATCTCGGTCTCAATGTCTAGCTGCTCTGTCTGCCGTAGAAGTTCCTGGTTACTGATGGTGTTTGGCCAGAAGCATTTGATCAGTCTTCTCAGGCATTTGTTCACAAACACCTGTAGTTTATTTGTGATCTTTCTTGTTTGTTTCCACGTTTCGCACCCATACAGCAGTACTGACTTGACACATGCATTGAACATTCGTAGCTTTGTCTTTCTTGACAGGACGGATGCATTCCAGATCTTGTGAAGCATATTGAAAGTATTTCTGGCTTTGTTAATACGCTGACTGATATCTTCTTCAGTCTCGCCTGTTTTTGCTACAGTACAACCAAGGTACACAAATTTGTCAACTTCGTTCACTTGTGTATTGTTGATGGTAATTGGTGTTATCGTTTTGGTGTTCAATCTCATAGCCTTTGTTTTCCTGATATTAATGTTGAGACCGACTTCATGTGCAAGGGTTGTTAGCTTCTGTATTTTCTGCTGCATGTCCGTATATGTGTGTGTAAGTAGACAGATGTCATCTGCGTAGTCTAGATCATTGAGCCGTCTTGTTGTATTCCATTGGATTCCATTTGGACTTGCATCATCGAGCTTTCTCATGATACTATCTAGTACTATTAGGAATAGTAGCGGGGATAGTACACAGCCTTGTCTCACTCCTCGGTGGTTGTAGTATTCATCACTTTGCTGTCCTTTGTATTGTATTCTGTTTCCAGCATCCCGGTACATTTCTTTGATTAGATCAACTATTTTCTTCGGGATGCCCATTTCACAAAGTGTCTTCCATATCGCGCTCCTGTTGATTGAGTCGAAGGCGCGTTCGAAGTCCACGAAGAGGAGATACAATGGTGAATTCCATTCATTTGATTGCTCAATGATGATACGGATTGTGTTGATATGATCGGTACAGCTTCTTCCTGGTCTAAAGCCGGCTTGTTCATTTCTTAGTTTCATGTTAATTGATGGAGATATTCTTTCGAGAATGATCATTGCTAGTATTTTCATTATTGTGTTGAGCAGAGATATGCCTCTCCAATTTTTGCATTCTCTTAGATCACCTTTCTTTGGGATTGTTATGGTTAAACCTTCTTTCCATTTGGTTGGTATTTTACCTTCGTTCCATACATCAGCTAATAGTGGTGTTAGAGCTTCTGCTGTTGTGTTTACATCTCCTTTGAGTAATTCTGCTGATATATTATCTGTACCAGCAGATTTGTTGTTCTTAAGTTTCTGTATGGCATCTCTAACTTCCCGTTCCGTTGGTGGATGGGTGCTTGATAGTTTCGTTATAGTTGTCATCCGGAGACTGCAAGTTATTTTCTTGTTGGTGGCAGTTGTCTTCGAAGTATTCTTTCCATCTATTTAGCTGTTGTTCAAGAGTTGTGAGGGTTTGACCAGATTCATCCTTTATTGGTGGAGTGTTTGTATATTTGTTGGTGACCTTTCTCACGCATTTGTGTAGTGTGCGCATATTTCTATTACACTGAAAAAAAGGTGTGCTCAACTTATACGATATAGGTATAAAATCATGCATAAAAGTTGCTTAAATGTGCGCCAAGAATAACTATTCTCAACCTATTCTAATATGTAGAATAAGGGGCTGATAATTTGTTAATTTTTGAAATTCTATTATTATGAATCTAAAATCTAATTCAAGTTAATGCATTTTCTCATTTCGAGTATAGTATAAATTTATCATTAATAAAGTTGTTAGCCTCTTTAAATTTAGACTAAATTTGCGAATATATATACTCTTTTTAAGAATATGGTATTCAAAAGCATTCTTAATACAAGAATACATTTATTACATAACGTAAATTAATCTAAGGCTGAGCATAATTTTAGTTTGATTAAGAAAATAGTGATAAACTTTTGGGTTGTTGCAAGACGTATATGCTCGAAATAATTGTAAAATAAAGTTGAGTTAAGTATAATTATTCATAATCTGAGACAAAATTGGTGGATGTAATTTCTGCATTTGAGAATAAAAGCAATTATTTTGTAAAATATTTTATATCGATTTGAGACTAGCAATGCATTTCGAAAACGTTCCCATATTGTTTAATTAAGAATAACATGTTAATCCCATACACAACCCTTCTGAAAATAAGTTCAAATAGACAATATTTTTAATTTTAAAAAATTTATTTTTAATAATAAAATTAGAATTCTATATGAATACAATAAATATTCCTTCAATATGTGTTAAAAGTTAGTGTTAATTATTATTATTGTTTAAGTTAACAGTAAATCAATTTTTATAAATAAATTAATCGTATCAAAATTATAATACAAAATAAATAATAATAATATAATTATTCGTTAAAATAATTTTAGTTTTAAAATAAATTCTAAATTATTGATTCTCTTTTATTAGAGTTAATTTAGACGTTTTAAAGATGTTATGTAAATTTTAAAAAAATTACTTTAATATAGAAAAATATATTAAATTTAAGTTCTATTTATTATTTCTTTTGCCTAAATATTTAATATAATATGTATTAATTATTATTTCCTCATTATTATAATAAAGGAAGTTTTAAAAACAATTTCTCCTGTTGCGTTCTCGGCAATGTCGTTAAGTTAATCTTAACCTATTCTTGTTTGATGTTTAATCTGGATAGGATTGATAACTTCCAAAAAATCTGGTTCGTGATGAACAGCAACCCGTGTTTTGAAGCAAATCTTAGAAATTAATGTCAACCTTAATAGAAATGATACTATAGTTAAATTCAAAATAAAGTTACAGACAATTTATTTAACTTACTAGTTTAAATTTATTCGTAGAAATAAACATTTGAATAAAGAATTCCTAATTAGTACTGCTTCCTTGTACCCTGCTTGTCTCGTCTATATAACAATGAAATAAAATTGTCGTGATTGGAAATTTTCTTTAAAAAATTGAATATTTTTACCTGAAGATCATGAACTTGAACGACGTTTTCGCCCATAAAGTATTCCTCTACTTCTCAATCGGCTTGAACAATTACTATATTTATTGTAGAGAAAACCAAATGGAAACTCACTATGGTTGCTCGTCAGCTTGTAACAATACATCTGTAAATATACAAAATTTTGGTTTTCACTTTGTTTTAATTAAAAACTGATATGATACGAAAAGTTCAAATGAAGAAAAAATTGATGATCATTGCGGATTCTAAAAATGATGGTACTTCTATACTTGGACTTGGTTGTCTGGCTCAGTAGCTCGCTAGAAAACACATATTTAAAATTTTCGCTTTGTGACATTTAAGGCTTTACTGATATGCATGTACATATGTGATCGTAATAAACAGTTTTATCAGTTTTAAAATCTACATATATTTAAAATAAATAATATTGATACTCACCATAAATAGGTTTTAAAAACACTAAATTATTTGACCCAATTTTCTATTTGACACAATTTTTAAAATAAAAATTCACAATATCATACACTTAATTATTTAAATTCAATTTTCAATATTTATTTCTCACTGTATATATTATTTTTGTTATTTTAAAGGTACGATTCGAACACTTTACTCCTTTAAACTGCAACACGATATGATTCTGACAATGGTATTGCTAAGTAAAAAACCAAACAGCATTGATCATATATTGTTATATTACATATATTGTTTTAGTCTCCACTTATGAAAATTGTTCTCACATTAACTTAACAAAATTGTTTACAATAAATCACTTAATTCTCTACTTGAGTAAAAGAAACAAAAATGTCGATAAATTGTTGATTAGATACCATTATTGATTATATTTTACATTAATCAAGAATAACTAAACACAATGTATGAATTCATATAATTTTGAATGTAGAATTATATGCAAGAGTTCATGAATCATGAACATATCTATATTCTCCTCCTGAGTATGAAACTATCATTAACGTAAGCCTAACCATCATCAAGAAATACTCAATTACTAAGACTAAAATGGCTACCGTTGACTGAAAATAGTTCAATGGCCAGCACCGTTAACATAAGTGATATATCACTGGTATTGTCATAGGACTGGGGACTGGAGTACTCACGGTTGTCACACCTATAAAAATTTAGAATAAATTTACAAATCCACAAAAATTGATGCCGTCGTCCGTAAAATTAATAATTTATTGCTTTATATAATATTATTTATTATACATATTTAATTTGCAGAAAAAGGGGCAATCGCCAAAATTAATGCCATTTTGAATTAAGTCCTAAGTTTAACTGATAATTGTTTATGTGTTTTTAAAAGTTATTTTAAAATTAAATTAACTTCTCAACTACATATATTCTATAATCTACTAAGTACTAACTATCTGCATGTTAAAAACATTTGATATGATAATTCTCAAATTGAGTAAAATCGCTTTTAAATTTTAGAAATTGAGTTAAAAAATTTGATTGTAATTTTCTCAAAATCAAACTATATTAGAAATACTTCTTCAAGAATTGGTTTTTCTACAAATGATTGTAAATATTTGACTAGAAATGAGAATAAACGTTGCACAAAACCATCGATATATTGAAATTCTATTTTGAAGCGTATAGTTATTAAATTGATCATTAAACCTATTAAAACAAATGTAAATGATTTTAATCGAGTATTTCATAACTAAGGCAAATTGACTAATTTAATCTTAATTTAGAAAATGGTCTTATTGATAAAATTAATAAAACTTCTCTCAGGTTAAACCAGTTATTCTATAATCTAGAAAATGAGCTTCGAATTTTCATCAACTAAGAGTTTCTGTATTTGAGATTAGCTTCTACTTAATATTAGAATACGATTTCTCTCAGTGTAGCTGCTGCTGTTTCCGCAGTCTTGAGAATGCTTTCTGTATATCTTCTGCGATCATTCCTTGCCATCTTTTTAACTTGTTTTGCTGTACTTTCATATTTGTTGCGGATCTCGGTTGTGTTCTGGTGACACAACTGCAACTTGAGCTGTCGACGCTCTTCAATTTTCTTCCATGTATCATCGCTAATCCATGGTTTCCGTGATTTGTTTTGGTAGCCTAGCACATCTGTAGCAGTTTTGACGTAAGCTTCTTTAACTTGTTCCCATTTTTCATCAATGCTGGTGGTTTCGTTGTTTGGTAGATTGAGCTGGAGCGACTTTTGAAGATGTTATTTGTATTTTTGTCGCTCAATCTATTGATGTTAAATTTCCTCTGACATGACTTGTTGTTTTGTTTTACAGCGGCTGGTTAATTTTGAATGTTGCAATTACCAGTTGATGGTCGCTGTGTATGTCTGCTCCTCGCTTTGCTCTGACGTCTTGTAGTGAGGATAGAAACTTCTTATTCGCCAGTACGTGATCAATTTGATTCTTGGTTCTTCCATTTGGTGATGTCCAAGTGTATTTGTGTATGTTCTTGTGTGGGAACTTGCTTCCTCCTCGATGCGCCTTTCTCCATTATTGTTACGTGTTGATTCTAGTGCATGTTTGCCCATGACTGATTCCATTCCGGTGTTATCGGTTCCAATTTTGGCATTGAAATCCCCTTGTATTATTTTGATGTCATTTCGGTGTGCACTAGCCAGCGTTGCTTGGAGCTGTTCGTAGAATTCATCTATTGTCGCATCATCAGCTTCTTCGGTAGGTGCATAGCACTGTATGATCGTTGTGTTTCTAATTTTCGATTGAAATCTTGCTGTTATTATTCTGCTACTGATTGGTTTCCATTCGAGAAGTGCTTTCTTTGCGTTAGGTGTTGTTAATATTGCTACGCCTTCTTCATGTGTGTTGGATTTACCAGAGAACATCATATAGTTTCCTTCACTTGTTGTTAACTCTCCGCTGTTTTTCCATCTTACTTCACTGAGTCCTAGTATCTCGATGTTATATTCTTTCATTACTTTCTAAACTTGTGCTAACCGCGATGTTTCTATCAGAGTTCTGACATTCCAGTTTCCTACTCGTGACCGGGTTCGATAGCTAAGGGTCGATATTTTATTATTCCGGTTTGTTTTGCTTTGTTTCTTTCTAGTATGCGTTTATTTAATCATTTGAATTTCGGATTCACCTTTCGGATTAACGGGTGATTGGCCCATCGAATCCTAGCCAGTTTCCAGGGCTGCTGGATAAGGTATACTGGCATACCGTGGGCGAGATATTCCTGCTTCAATGTGATTCAATCATATTTCCATATTTTTTCTGATGAAGTTCCCAAGCGGTCACCCGTTTAAGTTCGCACCCTTCCCAGTGTTGCTTAGCTTCCTTGTAAGTGATGTTGTTGACTTATCCACTTCTCCATCTCGCCCACAAAAACATATAATTAATTTTATTTTTTTCCAAAAAATTGGGTAAAAAATAAATCAAAGTCTTCCTTTTGACACATTTGACAATATTTTTTTGACAAACTTATAATGCCATAATTCTCAATAATAATAATAAAATTCCATGTCATGCAAATTAGTAATTTTATTTTTTTCTAAAAAATGGTAAGAAAAAAAATCAAAATGTTTCTTTTGACACACTTGAATACATTTTTTGACAAACTTATAATACCATAATTCTCTTTAATAATAATAAAATTTCATGTCATACAAATACAGTTCATGTCATACAAATAAGTAATTTTATTTTTGAAGTGAAAACTTCTTTAGCCGCGTTGTAAAATTTTATATGGAGTAAAATCTATATATTCGTATTACAAATTTTTAAATCAGCAAAATATTTTTAAATATAAAACACTTCCATCATTTCTTAACGTTTGAAATTGCGATGTGGATAACGCGCTTGACTGATGTTCTGTAGATCGTGAGTTCAATTCCTGGACTGGTACATTTTTTTATTGTTTAATTTTTATTAAATACCATTAAAATTATTATTTTTTATTCATGAATTCATAAAAATAATAAAAATTTCTTTTTACGGATTTTAAAAAATTGATCTATAATGCAGTTTTTTAAAGTTATATTGCTACTATCTTTTGCAATTTGCATTCTAGTCATCATGCTAAATAAATATTGAACGTAGAAAAGATAGTATAACCTGAAACAATTACATTTGTATATCAAAATTGTTGGTTTGAAAGTGTATGTAATACATGTTTAAAGCTCACAAAAGCTCACATGATTTAAAGCTCACAATTACGAGACGGAAGTCGCATAAATTCTATACAAAGAAGTATAGCTTATGTATGATTAAACATGGATGGCAATCATGATAAATAAAATAATTAAAAATGGTGACACTTAGCCGATAGTGATTTGCAAACGGCAACAATGTGCATTAATACCAATTACTTTACTTAGCTTTCCGCAGGAAGATTTGTAAAATTTAAAATTGTTGATCTATGGGTGTGACTACCACGCGTACTTTAGTCCCTGCTATTGGCATATGAGTTATCTTGTGATATCGTATACCACTGGCAATAGCAGTGCAATCTCATTAGCCAAAGTGATATCTTAGGGGTGCTGGCGGATGAAG
>OY856188.1:155070217-155270256 GCA_963693315.1 Diogma glabrata | reverse complement strand
TTATTATTATGTTTGTCCAAATTTTTTTTTTAAAACTCTGGCAGAAATGTCGAAATAAGACGATGGCCATAAATCGACAAAACCCAAAAAACGAAAACCTTCCCTAAAAATGCTGTCATTCTTAGACCGGTTTTTCGATCAAAATCGTGTTTCGTATCAAACATCTGCGCTATGCATATTTAGTTTGCTCTTCAAAGTTTTCTTTCAGTGACATGCTCCATTACTAATAAAAGCACACAGAGCAGAGCGCATGTAGAGCATTGGAAATAATTGGTAAAATATATTTGAAAATCTAAATTGACTTTATTTAAGATCAGCAAATAATCTGGATAGATTGATAAATGAAATTAAGCAACATGAAATGGTACGATAAAACAGTAAATTTTGGTGCGGTGTGCCTATTTTGTATCGCAAGTATGACGGTTCCAGAGTAAGTCATTGACAACTGTAACACCCAATAAACAAATGTTTTGACGTTCACTTAATTTTTCGCGACAAATATTAAGCCGATTAACGCGAAAAATTGCAAGTGTTTAATTTAAACTCTCTGATACTCTTTACCTATAACTTTCAAATGTTGACCTTCCTTTCAATTTTCAAACTATCTGGATTGATCAGCTAGAGTGTTAATGATCTCTGTTATTCATATTTCCCAAATGAAAAAATTAAAATAGGCTTCTTTTATTCTCATTACGACTCTTTGAAATTATTCTTACTAATTCAACAAAATCTACGCACACAAACTTTTTTATAGGCGTAGCAACGTACGCCGGGTCCTGCTAGTAGTAAAATACATGAAAAAAAATTATAGGTCACAGTTACAGTTTTGTGAAGAAAAAAAACTTTAACTTGAAGGTTGACTTTAAAATGGAATGACCCTATATATATATATATATATATATATATATATATATATATATATATATATATATATATATATATATATATATATATATATATATATATATATATATATATATATATATATATATATATATATATATATATGTATATATATATATATATATATATATATATATATATATATATATATATATATATATATGTATGTATATATATGTATATATATATATATATATATATATATATATATATATATATATATATATATATATATATATATATATATATATATATATATATATAAATATATATATATATATATATATATATATATATATATATATATATTTATATATATATATATATATATATATATATATATATATATATATATATATATATATATATATATATATATATATATATATATATATATATATATATATGTATATATATATATATATATATATATATATATATATATATATATATATATATATATATATATATATATATATATATATATATATATATATATATATATATATAATTTAAATGCCTTTTGACAGCCAATTGTTTTCCAAGTAAGTTCTATAAAAGTGGTTTTATTTCTTCTTGATTGTCGCGTGATGGTATGGCGTTTAACAAGTCTGAGTTCTAGGATGGCGAATAATTTTGTTGGCGATAATTATTGATATAGAAGCCAAAAATACGGATGGAACGAGAACAGCTTCCGAACTGTGAGTATAGTGTTCCTATATAGTGATAATCAAGCAAAAGAATAAGAAAAACAAATTAAAAAGAAAAGAAATCGAATTTCATTTTATGTTGAATTGAAGTTGAATTGAATTACTTCTTGTAATTAACGATCTCAACCTGTGTAAAAGACGAAGCATAACGAGTAGCTTAAATGAGTTGAAGTAAAGCTTAATTAAACCAAAAGAAACCGTAAATTATAGGTTAGATTGACACGGACACAAAAAGAAACGGTAATTGTTTTGTGTACGTAAATCAGTCAATTACAGTTTTGTTATTAATTTATCAAGTAAGGTTATTCAAATTAAATCAATTTTTATTGAAATATTTCACCATGGTGCAACTGATGAAGTATTGTAATTGTGTACGTGAATTAGTTGATTGCAGCTTTATTATGATTGTATTACGTTAAGATATTAACTTAAATCAATTCTTTGATTTAAATACTTCACCATGTTGCCAAAGAGGAAGTATTGTGACTAAATTAATAGTTGGAATTATAGCCTAAGTAAACCAAAAAGATAAAGTAAATTAAAAAAAATTAGATTAACCTGAAAAAAATAAAAAATTAAGTTAATTGTTTGTGTACGTCCATTAGCAGATTGCAGCTTTAGTAATTAATTCATTAAGTTAGGACATTAAAATAAACTAATTCTTTTATTAAAATACTTCACCTTGATGTAAAAGATGAAGCATAGAGTATAACTGGAATTGTTTGAATCATAGTTTAAGTGAACAAAAGAAACAGTAAAATAAATTTTATATTAAATGATTACAAAAACAACCAAAAAGGAGTGAGTACCTTCGTATATATGTATATTTATAGAGTTATGTGTGTATAGATGTGAAGGGGTATGTACATATGTGTGTGTGTATGTGGGTGAGGGTGCGCGAGTGTATGAGGGGTGAGAGCGTGTGAATGTGTGAGTAAGTTGGGGTTGGACGTGGTGATCGTGGTTCTATTCGTACACGGGGGTCGCCAGACGTATTCCACTTCGCTTCTCTTTGATCTGTTATTATATCGAAATACGCGTACTATTGAACTATTTGTTCTGGAGCTGCAGGATTTCTTTCTCGTCCCCACAGATTTCAGCTAGTTTGGGGCTCTAAATATATCTCGCTAGGTACGCGGCCTGCTATTCCACTTCATTGATTTTATCAATGAAGCAGCGCTTCATTACAAGTGATACCAGTTTACCAGGAATTCCCATCGACACCAGAGCAGACCATAGAGTTTCTCGTTCGAGAGAGTCGAAGGCCTGCCTGAAATCGGTGAAGAGTTGGTGCACAGGTATGTTGAACTCTCGGCACTTTTCCAAAATCACCCTTATCGAGAAAAGTGCATCGGTGGTACCTCGGCCCCGCCGATATTCTCCAAACATTTGTTCAGCAAAAGGATTGATTTTTGATAGCAAAATGTAAGAAAAGATCTTAGAGGCCGTGCAGATGGAGAGCGATTCCTCTGTAGTTTGCATATTGTAGGCGATTACCCTTTTTATGGATTGGTATCTATATAGCTGAGTTCCAGTCCTGTGGCATGGTTTCAGTCCTCCAGATCATTTGAATAAGTTCAAACAATCGTTTTAATTTTGACAGCACCACTTCGAATTCCTCTTTGGTTGGTTCGTCTACATGTACCTTTGATGCACGAATAAGCTTTGCTCGTCGCCCGACTTGTTGCTGGTCACTTAAGTTGAGAAGATTCTCAAAATAAGCGGCCCAAGTATCTAAAATATTTTTAAGGTCTACTTGTAGCTCCCCATCTTCGTTTTGAATAGCAGTCGATCTAGTTTGAGGGCCCTTCTTTAAGGTTTTAACCTTTTGAAAGAAGTTACGCTATTGATGTTCCTTATTGAAGCTGTCAATCTCCTCACACTGTCTTTTCCGCCATTCTCTCTTCGTTCGTCTACATAGCTTTGTAACGGTTTGTCTTGCCAGTTTATAGTTCTCCTTCGTGGACCTGGTGTTGCGTCCTTGTAGACATTTTAGATAGCAATCTCTTTTGTATTGAATAGCGTCAAGGCGTGCTTGATCCATCCATGGCTTTTGGGAGTGGTTCTGTGGTCGTCCAAGTAATCCCTCAGCAGCGTTTAAAACAGCATCTTTGAGCAAATAGCAATCGACGTCTTCATTAATGGTTTCTGATTTCTTCAATGTTTCAGCAATATGGTTTTGATATCTCTCTTCCGTTTCAGCATTCTTTAATGATGAGATGTTAAAACGTTTCCGTTGACTAAATTTTGGAATGCCTGGATTTGGGAAGTGGAACCTTATCTTAGCACATACAAGGAAGTGGTCACTTCCAATGTATGCACCCTTAAAGGATCGCACATCCCGAACGCTCGAAAAGAAACGCGCTATTACTAGCACGTGATCAATTTGATTTCGAGTGTTTCCATTCGGTGAGACCCAAGTCTGCTTATGAATCGATCGATGCGGAAAGAACGTGCTGGCAATTCTCAAATTATTTGATAATGCAAACTCAGTCATTCTCTCACCATTATCGTTCGTATTCAAATGCAGGCTGTTGGGACCCACACATTTCCATAAGAGATATTTCTTCCAACCTGTCCATTAAAGTCACCAAGAACAATAATGAAGTCGCGTGTGGGTGTTTGTTTCATAACCTCTTCCAGTGCTATGTAGAAATTATCCTTCTCGTCGACGGTCTTAGCTTCAGTTGGTGCATGCACGGCAATAAGAGAAATATTGTTATATGTACCGCGTACACGTAGGTAGCAGATCCTCTCACTGACCGGAATGAATTTCATCACGGCTTTTTGTATGCGTGCACCAACAAGAAAGCCAGTTCCAAATTCTTCTTCGAGAAGGATGACCACTACAGTATAGAGAGTGACTATCCAAATCTTGTTTTCCGATTATCGGCTGTCTAATTTCTTGTAGAGCAATAATATCTATCCTATACCTCTCACTCTCTGTTTCTAGACTTATAAGAGCATCAGAAGCGCTCAGGCTGCGCACGTTCCACGTTCCGATTCAGTAGTCTGGTCCTTTTCACGTCCAGGTAAAATTCTGTTTTTTGTCCGAGTCTGTTATTTTTTTTCTGATAACCAAATTTAACATATTAGTTTTTTCCGGGGTTAGGGTGTTAACGTTGGGGCCCAACCCAAATTGTCGTGAAAGGGTCCGTTCTGCATATTGAGGTCACCAGAAACAACCTTTTTACACGTTTATGTAGCGAGCTGCTTGATTCAAGACAGATGCCCGCTCCAAGCCGCCCCTGACATGGAGAACAGACGCTTGAGTCGCATTGGTTGTAAGGCGCCAATTTACCGTGATGTAACGTCATTGACTAAGCAGTTTTTACTCTGCTTGTTTCCAATACACCAACCTAATTCTGTCAGCATTACCCAGGCAGCACGGCGTGGACGTCGATTTCGGATTTCGTTACCAGCCTCAAAAAATTTCAGCTTTCTAACCCAAGAGGTTCCATTTTTATAAGCATTATAATGCACCTCTTGCAAGAAAAATATCAAGCCATTTAATACCATACAAAATGATGAAACTCTCTTTTGTTTTTAAGTTTTTCACTAACCGTTTCGAAAAAAGAATTAAAAAAATTAAATAAGAACACAAAAAGTACAGCGGCAGGTATATCCGCTAGAAAAGGGTAGATTTCTTGATCAGACAGATATGCATACAAGTAGAATCAGTGTATCAAATTAGTTAAAATCAAAAAACTAAGTAGAAACGGAATTATGCAACCAATTTCACAAAAGACATTTAATACATTAACCGAAACTACTTTATGCAATTTCGGAACAGTTTTGTTTAATTTGGTTAAAATTAGTCATAACATATTAAATCCACCAAAGATCAAATCAACTACGTCACAACTACAATTATACCATCACACATAATTTATAATCTTACATTATCAAACAATTTTAATTCAAAATCATCTTTGTTGTTGTTTTTTTTTGTTCATATTTAATCTTTTTTAATTCTTTTTTCGAACGGTTAGTGAAAAAAAATAAAAACAAAAAACTTTTTTAAAAAAAATAGAACCGACTTCAGAAAAAACAAAATAGGCACAAAAAAGTGAAAAATAACTCAATTGTTGCTTTTAGAAACAAAAATACGTTACATTTTGATTAATTTAATTTAATTATACCTTACTATAGACAAAAAAATTACGCTATTATACAAAGTTACCATATTAAAATAGTTACTTTTTATTATAATTATTATAGTTATTATAGTTGTTATAATAGTTATTATATTTTAAAAGTTATTTGTAGTACAAAACTGTTGGAAATCGGTGCCAAGCCCGAGACATATTAGTCGGTTTTTCGTCAATGTGGCACCGACTTCGAACAGTTTTGTACTACAAATAACTTTTAAAATATAATAACTATTATAACAACTATAATAACTATAATACTTATAATAAAAAGTAACTATTTTAATATAGTAACTTTGTATAATAGCGTAATTTTTTTGTCTATAGTAAGGTATAATTAAATTAAATTAATCAAAATGTAACGTATTTTGGTTTCTAAAAGCAACAATTGAGTTATTTTTCACTTTTTTGTACCTATTTTGTTTTTTCTGAAGTCGGTTCTATTTTTTTTTAAAAGTTTTTTTATTTTTTTATTTTTAGTGTAGTCATAAAGCAAATGTCGGATAGAAAGCGTTCTAAAAGTAGTAACTTCAAATGCTGGAAAAACTTTCATCAGTGACAATCTATTAATTATGGTTTAGCTATTTTTTGCACAAACGGCATACATATTTCCCGTGATAGAAAATTATTTACGATAACCTTGACAAGTAAAGCAATATAATACTGCCCAAAATATTCAAACAGATTAATATGTTTTGACGAAATCAGCGAAAATGCATTAAAAATATGGTTTTTTCTAATTTTCTGAATAACAGTATTTTTCACATCAAAGAAACATTTATGAGACCCTCTGGGAATGAACTCAAATAGAACACAATTTTAATCATCTAAATCGAACGAGACGTTTTTGAGAAATCGGTGTACTACATATAGAAAAACCTACAGTGAAACACAGAACCTCCTGCTTTTTTGAAGTCGGTTAAAAAGTAACTATTTTAATATAGTAACTTTTTTAATAGCGTAATTTTTTCGTCTATAGTAAGGTATAATTAAATTAAATTAATCAAAATGTAGCGTATTTTTGTCTGTAAAAGCCATAATTGAGTTATTTTTCACTTGTTTGTGCCTCTTTTGTCTTTTCTGAAGTCGGTTCTATTTCTTTTCAAATCGGTTTTTTAATTTTTTATTTTTAGTGAAGTCATAAAGCAAATGTCGGCTAGGCAGCGTTCTAAAAGTAATAACTTCAAATACCGGAAAACCTTTCATCAGTGACAATCTATTAATTATGGTTTTATGATTTTTTGCACAAACGGCATACATATTACCCGTCATAGAAAATTATTTACGATAACCTCGACAAGTATAGCAATATAATACTGCCCACAACAAACAAACAGAATAATATGTTTTGACGAAATCAACGAAAATGCATAAAAAATATGGTTTTTTCTAATTTTCTGAATAACGGTATTTTTCACATCATAAAAAAAATTATGGGACCCTCTGTGAGTAAAGCCAAATAGAACACAATTTAAATCATCCAAATCGAACGAGCCGTTTTTGAGAAATCGGTGTACATACATAAAAAAAAACCCTACAGTGAAACACAGAACCTCCTTCTTTTTGGAAGTCGGTTAATAAAATTTAAATCATCTAAATCGAATGAGCCGTTTTTGAGAAATCGGTGTACTATAAATAAAAAAACCTACAGTGAAACACAAAACCTCCTGCTTTTTTGAAGTCGGTTAAAAAGTAACTATTTTAATATAGTAACTTTTTTAATAGCGTAATTTTTTTGTCTATAGTAAAGCATAATTAAATTAAATTAATCAAAATGTAGCGTATTTTTGTCTATAAAAGCCATAATTGAGTTATTTTTCACTTGTTTGTGCCTCTTTTGTTTTTTCTGAAGTCGGTTCTATTTCTTTTCAAAACGGTTTTTTAATTTTTTAATTTTTAGTGAAGTCATAAAGCAAATGTCGGCTAGAAAGCGTTTTAAAAGTAATAACTTCAAATACCGGAAAAACTTTCATCAGTGACAATCTATTAATTATGGTTTTATGATTTTTTGCACAAACGGCATACACATTACCCGTCATAGAAAATTATTTACGATAACCTCGACAAGTATAGCAATATAATACTGCCCACAACAAACAAACAGAATAATATGTTTTGACGAAATCAACGAAAATGCATAAAAAATATGGTTTTTTCCAATTTTCTGAATAACTTTATTTTTCACATCATAAAAAAAATTATGGGACCCTCTGTGAATAAACCCAAATAGAACACAATTTAAATCATCCAAATCGAACGAGCCGTTTTCGAGAAATCGGTGTACATACATAAAAAAAAAACCTTACAGTGAAACACAGAACCTCCTTCTTTTTGGAAGTCGGTTAAAAAGAGAGTTTGATCATTTTCTATGGTATTAAATGGCTTGATATTTTTCTTGCAAGAGGTTCATTATAATGCTTATAAAAATGGAACGTCTTGGGTTAGAAAGCTGAAATTTTTTGAGGCTATAGTTTAAAAGTATGCTTAAAGTTAAGATGAATTTAAATAACATAAACTGAAACATGATGAAAGCATTGCCTTTTGCGTTTGTTTTCATTTCAACAACCCTGGGGCCTCAACTTTTAGACCTGAACTATTTTTTTTTAAATTTTAGAAAGATTTATACTGTATCTTTGTGTAAAAAAGTTTTCAAATGTGAGCTTGGCCATTTTCAGCTAGATCAAGGACAAAAAAGTTTGGCAAATTTTTAAAACAGCTGATTTTGCAGGAACCTGAAACGCCAAAGTTGTCATCTAGATAAAAATGATAGAAATATGTTCAAATATTCAATATTTATAAACTTTATTAAAATATTATGATTCAAACGGAAGCTATAGCGTTCTAGATTATTCGACTTTTTAGGTCCTAGCCGCTTAACTTGTACCCGGATATGGCCAGTTCACGAACTTGTCAAAGACTTTATTTAGCGAAACATATATAAACAGTTATTTTGGTGTAGGTCGAAAAAGGCGACCGTGAGAGTGCCGCCAAATTCCGTTATATCTCATATCGTTCTATATATTTATGTTCTATAGCCAAATTGATAAAAACGATCATATTAAAGATAAAGATACGGTTGTTGATGATCGTCGAGCAACACGATCTGTCTCGAAAGCTACTGTGAACCAGAAGCTCTGAAGAATCTGAAGACCAGAAGCTCTGAAGAATCAAACGGATAGGTCAGCAACACCTAGGTCATCGACTGTAACATCAAATGTTACTTTGGAACAAACGCCAACACTCTCTCTTTCTTCAGAATCGAATAGTTCCGCTAATTTAGCAACTAACTCTGGTCAGTCTCGTGCTAAAATTAACATTGCTTCGAGTAAAAATAAAAATGCAATGCCTGATAAATTAAATCAGCCTAATGCTATTAGTGCTAACATTACTGAGGAGGAAATTACCTTAAATACTGTTCCGCCAATTAAATGGTTATTTTTATCTAGACTAGAGCCTAAAACATCAGTTGATCACATCAAGAAATTTATTAATGATAAGTTAAAGGTAGCGAAATCTGAAAGTCGACGTCCACGCCGTGCTGCCTGGGTAATGCTAACAGAATTAGGTTGGTGTATTGGAGACAAGCAGAGTAAAAACTGCTTAGTCAATGACGCAACATCACGGCGAATTGGCGCCTTACGACCAATGTGACTCAAGCGTCTGTTCTCCATGTCAGGGGCGGTTTGGAGCGGGCGTCTGTCTTGAATCAAGCGGCTCGCTATATAAACGTGTAAAAAGGTTGTTTCTGGTGACCTTAATATGCAGAACGGACCCATTCACGACAATTTGGGTTGGGCCTAAGGTTAACACCCTAACCCCGGAAAAAACTAATATGTTAAATTTGGTTATCAGAAAAAGAATAACAGACCCGGACAAAAAAAACACAATTTTACCTGGACGTGAAAAAGGACCAGACTACCGAATCGGAACGTGGAACGTGCGCAGCCTGAGCGCTCCTGATGCTCTTATAAGTCTGGAAACAGAGGCTGAGAGGTATAGGATGGATATTATTGCTCTACAAGAAATTAGACAGCCGATAATCGGAAAACAAGATTTGGATAGTCACTCTCTATACTGTAGTGGTCATGCTTCGCGAAGAGAATTTGGTACTGGCTTTCTTGTTGGTGCACGCATACAAGAAGCCGTGATGAAATGCATCCCGGTCAGTGAGAGGATCTGCTACCTACGTGTACGTGGTACATATAACAATATTTCTCTTATTGCCGTGCATGCACCAACTGAAGCTAAGACCGTCGACGAGAAGGATAATTTCTACATAGCACTGGAAGAGGTTATGAAACAAACACCCACACGCGACTTCATTATGGTTCTTGGTGACTTTAATGGACAGGTTGGAAGAGATATCTCTTATGGAAATGTGGTGGGTCCCAACAGCCTGCATTTGAATTCGAATGATAATGGTGAGAAAATGACTGAGTTTGCATTATCAAATAATTTGAGAATTGCCAGTACGTTCTTTCCGCATCGATCGATTCATAAACAGACTTGGGTCTCACCGAATGGAAACACTCGAAATCAAATTGATCACGTTCTAGTAACAGCAGGTTTCTTTTCGAGCGTTCGGGATGTGCGATCCTTTAGAGGTGCATACATTGGAAGTGATCACATCCTTGTATGTGCAACGATAAGGTTCCACTTCCCAAATCCAGGCATTCCAAAATTCAATCAACGGAAACGTTTTAACATCTCATCATTAAAGAATGCTGAAACAGAAGAGAGATATCAAATCCATATTGCCGAAACATTGGAGAAATCAGAAACCATTAATGGAGACGTCGATAAGTCATGGTATTTGCTCAAAGATGCTGTTTTAAGCGCTGCTGAGGGAATACTTGGACGACCACAGAACCACTCCCAGAAGCCATGGATGGATCAAGCATGCCATGACGCTATTCAATACAAAAGAGATTGCTATCTGAAGTGTCTACAAGGACGCAACACCAGGTCCACGAAGGAGAACTATAAACTGGCAAGACAAGCCGTTACAAAGCTATGTAGACGAGCGAAGAGAGAATGGTGGAAGAGACAGTGTGAGGAGATTGACAGCTTCAATAAGGAACATCAATCGCGTAACTTCTTTCAACAGGTTAAAACCTTAAAGAAGGGCCCTCAAACTAGATCAACTGCTATTCAAAATGAAGATGGGGAGCTACAAGTAGACCTTAAAAATATTTTAGATACTTGGGCCGCTTATTTTGAGAATCTTCTCAACTTAAGTGACCATCAACAAGTCGGGCGACGAGCAAAGCTTATTCGTGCGTCAAAGGTACATGTAGACGAACCCACCAAAGAGGAATTCGATGCGGCGCTGTCAAAATTAAAATGCAATAAAGCACCTGGTATCGACGATATAACATCCGAAATCATTGTACATGGTGGCGAAACTCTATCCTTAAGATTGTTTGAACTTGTTCAAATGATCTGGCGGACTGAAACCATGCCACAGGACTGGAACACAGCTATGCTGATACCAATCCATAAAAAAGGTAATCGCCTACAATGTGCAAACTACAGAGGAATCGCTCTCCTTTGCACAGCATATAAGATCTTTTCCTACATTTTGCTATCCAAAATCAATCCTTTTGCTGAACAACTGTTTTGAGAATATCAGTGTGGTTTCCGGCGGGGCCGAGGTACCACCGATGCACTTTTCTCGATAAGGATGATTTTGGAAAAGTGCCGAGAGTTCAACATACCTGTGCACCAACTTTTCATTGATTTCAGGCAGGCCTACGACTCTCTCGAACGAGAGACTCTATGGTCTGCTCTGGTGTCGATGGGAATTCCTGGTAAACTGGTATCACTATGCAATATGACAGTACAGAACTCTCAATGCTGTGTACGAGTAGAGAACGAAATATCAAAGTGTTTTAAAGTCGAATCCGGTTTAAGACAAGGTGATGCTATCTCTCCTATACTTTTTAATCTAGCCTTGGAATATGTGTGCCGTCAAAAGAAACTACCGACTAATAACAATATCTTGTCAATAAACTCAGTACAGATGATTGCTTACGCTGATGACGTTGTCATCCTCGGCTGAAGTGAAGCTGTTATGAGTGAGACTTTCAAGTCGCTTGAGAGTGGTGCTAGGAAAATTGGTCTGCAAATTAACTACAATAAAACCAAAGATATGAATGTTTCAAGAGAGGCTGAGAAGAAAGATTTGATGTGCGGCGATGAACGAATTGAGAGAGTTGAATCTTTTAAATATTTGGGATCAATGCTTGACTCAAATAACAGCATACTTACAGATATTAAAGCTCGAATCGCTGCAGGTAATCGAACTTTCTACTCAATTAAACCTCTCCTTGGATCACCGTATGTATCAACTAACACCAAGCTCAAGTTATACAAGACATTGATTAGACCGGTTGTGATGTATGGGTCACAAACGTGGACCCTTACACAAAATGACGAACCGCATTTATCTGTATTTGAGCGTAAGATCCTACGCTACATATTTGGTCCACTTAAGACAGACGATGGGGAGTATAGAACCCGGTATAACTTTGAGATCAGAGACCTTCTTGAGGGTCCTGATATAATAGGTTGTATCCGCTCTAATAGGATTTCTTGGTTTGGGCATGTTCTACGAGCCGATTCACAGTCTGGAATGATTAGAAAAATGTACGTTAGTACCCCAGGGAGTGGTAGACCGCGAGGTAGACCACGACTACAATGGGAGACTGACGTAATAAACGACCTTAAAAAAATCGGCTGCCATGGTAATTATGTTGCTGTTGCGAATGACCGTGGTGAATATTCAAAGCTGATTAACCTGGCAACGCTCCTACATGGAGCATGAACGCCTTAAAAAAAAATAAAAAAAGTTAAAGGTGGTTGATGTAAAAATTCTCAAAATAAGTTCGCGTTCGCAACAAAATTTGTCACCATCTAACTCTTCATACAAGTTGGGTGTAAATAATGAAGACTTTACAAGACTGATTGATTTATCATTGTGGCCACCAGGTGTTTTGTTAAAAGAATTTGAATTAAGAGCTAGATGTCGTGTAAATTTTCCAAGACTGCCTCTAACCAATATAAAAAACACATAATGCCAACTGTTTCAATGGTACAAAATTTAACTGTTTATTTTCAAAATGTTAATGGAATGTCATCAAAAGCCAGTGAATTTCAAAGATTTTTGTTATCTACTTGTTTTTCGGCGTATGTCTTACTGAACTTGGTTTCACCTAGTGTTTCCAATCCGGTTTAAGCCGGATTGAAATTATCCGGATAATGCGTAAAAATCTTGCTATCCGATATCCGGTTAATTCACAAAAAATATCCGGATAACTAAATTAAAGAAAAAAAATTATTTGCGCTATTTACCTTTTTAAAAATTTTAATCAGCTACTACTAATATTTTCATAATAGACAATTTCGTTTTGTTGATCTAAGAATTATCATTCCAGCAATTGTTTTGTACTTGAATTTTTGGAAGTGTAATTTAGACTGGGTTCCAATTGAATGCTAATTGGTCTCCGCAATACTAAAATGATTTAGCACTTTTTCAAGTTGACTAAATCCAATACTTGCATTGTAGACTTATTTGAGCTGACAGTTACTAAGTTTAATTTTAAAATTTCAAAATTGTTAAGAATTTTAAATTCTATTATAAAATTTAAAGTTTTTGTATTATTAAATATCAGAACAATATATTATTGAATATTGTGAATCAAATCAGTTTTTGGTCATCTTCCGTTAGAGAAAATTTATTTATTTTAATTATTTATTCACTTTGAAATTATTTTCTAATTTTTAATGCAAACAACTCAATAACAATTATATGATTTTTGTCACCGGTGTTCAAATTTATAATTATTTAGAAGAAATAAATTGGAACGATATTATGCTAAATTTTTAAATTTAGCACGATTTAGAATTTGGAGACCATTTAGCATTCTATTGGAATGCAGTTTTATATTTACAAACTAAAAACAGTATTTTTCCGTGTCATAATTTACAGTTCAATTTTGAGTAATTTATAAATATTTAAAGTTAATCACATTAAGACAGTCTATTAACAAAAGGAAAAATGTTGAGCTAGTTTCATTAATGATGTTGTTGCAGGATTCAACATTATCCCGAAATGATAATTTTAAGGATTTTAGTTATGTTTCTAAAACATCAGCTATCATTTATGCAAAAAAGCTAATGAAAAATTTGTTTCCGGATACCAAAACATCCGAAAATGTTTAGTTAATAATGGCAGATCAATAAGATAAGGAAAATGAAAATTCTCCAAATCCGACCGAACTCACCGACTGCACACCAATCGAAAATAGTAAAGTTATTCGTTCAAATAATTATTCATTGCCGGACAAGAAATTTAATTTATATAGCGCATGTAAAACACTAATTCCTAACCTAGAAAAGCTAATAAAAACTACAAATCGTTTGCAGCTTCCAATGTTAAACGCTCTTGTATTTTTTAAATATTATTTTGCAGATGAAAATAAATTTTGATTGCTTTTGATTTGATTTTAATTTTTTAAAACTATTGTTTTTATTAAAGGCATTATCCGGATTATTCTCCGGATATCCGGATAACTACTTTACATACTATTCGATATCCGGATAGTTAAAATCACGGATAATTGGAAACACTAGTTTCACCCATCTGTAATTAGTGCTGAATTCTTCTCATCCGATTATATAGTATACCGATGTGATAGAAACTCATTTAATACTAATAAATCATCAGTAGGTGGCGTATTAACTGCAGTACATAATTCAATTAGCAGTGAATTAGTGGATACTAATAATTACAACATTGAACTAGTATGTGTTAAATTAAATTTCAATTCGAAATTAATATTTGTATTTGGAATATATGTTCCTCCATCGCTTCCGTTAGAAAAATATGGTCTCTATTGTAATTGTATCGCCGATATAACATCTAAATGTAATTTTAATGATAATGTTTTATTGCTTGGTGATTTTAATCTATCGCAAGTGAGATGGATCAAAGATGATGTAGCTGAGAATGGAAGTTTGTTGCCTGTAAACGTTAAATCTACTATCGAGTCTCATTGTATTGATTCAATTTTAGCTTGTGATTTAGTTCAAATTAATAGTATAAGTAATTTTTATGAAAAAATTTTTAGATTTGGTTTTTACAAATGATGTGAACTTGTGTATAGTTTTAGAATCATTAACTTCGTTTGTTTGTAATGATCTTAATCATAAATCATATGAAATTCAATTAAAAGTCGAAGGTTTTCAGGCTTATAATAAGAAAAATGATGATATATGTATGTTTAATTTTAAAAAAAGTGACAAAATTTAATTGAATCTGTTTTTGGCTAGCATTGACTGGAATATACTTTTTGCGAACTCTATTTGGCGAACTCTAGATGGAAAGGTTGGTTCTTTTACAACATTTTATATGAGGGTATTGAAAAATTTGTTCCTATAACAACGGTTAATAAAAATGAAAATTATCCTCCATGGTTTAACAGTAGCTTAATTAATTTGCGCAATCGTAAAAATAAAGCAAGTAAAAAATTTTTTAAATCGAAACTATCGACGGATAAAATTGTTTTTCGGGAGCTTAAAGGTGAGTTTGATAAAAAACAACTAGTTGCGTATAGGAATTATTTATCAAACGTGGATTAATACCAACCCTAAGGAACTATGGAAATTTGTCAATTCAAAACGCAAAACCTCAGTTATTCCATCTACAATGCGGTTTGACATTGAAACTGCAAATAATACTAAAGATATGTGTGAGTTATTTGCAAAGTATTTTCAAAACGTATATAAACTGGAAAATAACACATCCCAATTCAACCCAACCAGCAATTCCAATACTTTTCCAATTGTTTCTGTACCAACAATTTCTTCGAGTCAAATCGTTAATGTGTTAATGTCTCTTAAAGAAGGGTGTGGTCCTGACGGCATTCCTGTAAGTTTTTTAAAAGATTATAGTCATCTTTTGTCTTACCCTTTATCTGTTTTATTTAATTTATCCCTTTCTTCTGAGATTTTTCCAAGTAAATAGAAAATTTCAGATATTATACCAATTTTGAAGTCTGGATCCCGTTCAGATGTGACAAATTATAGAGGAATCTCCATCTTATCTGCTATTCCAAAATTATTTGAAAGCATTGTAACTAATTATCTTTTTGTTAAATGTAAAGAAATGATCTCCGTTCATCAGCATGGGTTTTTTAAAGGCAAATCTACATCTACTAACTTGATGGAGTTTACGGGTGCTGTCATAAAGGTTTTGGAATCTAAATTTCAACTGGATTTCATTTATACTGACTTTAGTAAAGTTTTTGATTATATAAACTATATTGTGATTCTCAACAGTCTACACCAGTATGGTTTAGATGATAATTTTATTGGGTGGATTCAATCTTATACTTATCAAAAAGAACCCAAACAAGTTAAGATAAATGGGTTAAGGTCTACTAAGATATCTGCGCACTCTGGTGTTCCTCAAGGGTCGCATATTGGACCATTATTATTCATTTTATGTATTAATGATGTTGTCAATGTTTTTAAATTTTGCAAAGTTCTTATATACTAGGGGGTGATGTTTATTTTCGATATAATTACCAATCGAATTGACTGCTTCGAATTGCTTGGATTATGTGATATTGCTGTACCGGGTAGAAATATTCGCCCCAGAAATATTTTGTTCAAACTATCCTTACGTCATACAAATTACGGGTTTAATGAACCATTCCTTTCTTCTTTGAGAATGTGTAATGAATATTGTACCATTTTCGATTTTAATATTTCTCGTGACTTATTTAAGGAGAGGCTGTTGAAATTTAACTAGGCCAAATTGCTTGCATTACTATATTTAAAGTTTTACAAACCTTTAGGTTTCTAATATGTTCTGTTTTTCTTTTTCTTTTTTTTAAATGTAAGTTTAGTGTATTTTTAAATTTTTCTTTTTTTATAACCAAAATGTATATTTTTACGGCTGGTCAAATAAATAAATAAATAAATAACTATAATTCTACAAAAAAACCATCGTGAAGTGTACATACTATAAATTTTTATACGATCAATCACAAATGGCTGGAAATGATAATATGTATTAAGAAAATAATGAAATAGCAGCTTTTGTTTTTCTTTAGTTTATTTACAGAAAATGAAACTATGTATGCAAAAATAATGATGGAAAACAAACTGTCTGTCATATAAATAATTAATTTTCTTATTAATATCGAAATGATATAAATAATAAATTTGAACGAAATGGCTGAAAGACTACATTATCGAAAAATTTAAAAACCGTAAATGGAATTTTTATGAATAAAAAGGAATAATTTTTATTTGGAAGGGTTTTTTATGAACAATTAAGCTTAAGTACATATTGGAAATCACTTGAATTTTGCGATTCGAAATAACTTTTCATTTTCTCTAAAATTCCTTTAGAAAAATTTTTTGTGTTTCGTGCCAGGATTCGAACTCACATTCATCAGAGACGTATGTTCAAATCCCGTGTGTCTTACACAACTTAGCCACAGCGGCGGTGACGTACCATATTTTAATTTTCATATTCAGATAATTTCTAAATTGAAACTTCATCATTTTTAATATTTACTTAAGTTGAATCTTTCATCTATGATTACATATTCTTCCAAATTAAAAATTCCCCTGAAATTGTCTATATTTCCTAACCAAAAATATAGCAATGAATTGACCATGCTCCTTAGATATTAGGTTTCGCATTGATTGGCAACAACCAATAATGACTTTACACTCGTGACTTAGGATGTTGATTAGAATGTTAACTTGTTGAAATATTCTCTCATCCTATGAATACATATATCGTAATATCTAGAAATTTAATACAAAAAATCCCAAAGAAATAATTTTTATGTTCTATAAAAAAAAATAAACAAAACCAATAAAAAATAAATATAGGGTCCGCGTTGAACCCCGAACCTTTCTCACAACCCTCTACATCGACAATGACAACGAAATTTTGTACTGAGTTTTTTTAACATCATTTTATTAAATCGGTTTAAATTATTAAATGTTTAAAAATGTATATTATAACACAAACTGTTTTTTGTCCCAATAATATCAAATGTTTGCAACCTACATTGTTTTTAAAAATTGTTAAAAATCTGTATTTTTCTATGCTGTTATGTTCGCTGTTCTATAGAACAATTTTCTGGGTCTGACTCCTGCTATAATAGTGCTACAAAGGGGAGTTGAGAAAAGCATTTCAAACATTTATATTGGCTTGCATACAAAACACAACTATAATCATTTACAAAATTCTCTCTGAAATTTCTCATGTTTTTGCTTTAAACGATTTAAGTTTGTTTGTGAAGTATATTAATTACTATAAATCAAATATAATATATATAGCATGTTTTAACCTATATAGGTTCAAAAGCAAAACTAAAAAATATTACATATATTGTGACTAATTGAATTGAAAAAAAAACAGATTTAATTAAAACAACAACAAAAACTATAAATAACTTTTAAAAAAATCCCCCCTCTAAATTTTATTAAAACAATAACAAAAAAACAATAATTTAATATTATTTAAAAAAAATGAAAAAAAAACAATAAAAAATGTACTACGTCATCAGCGTTACGACCGTATAGAGAGATAGACTCACGGCTATTATATTAAGGATCCTGATGATATAAAATTGTACTATACGATAAAAACCCAGGATGCTTGCATAAGTCTTCAAGATGATCTGAATAAGTTTCAGCTATGGTGTGAAACAAACATGCTTCAGCTAAATGTAAGTAAGTGTAAGGTGATGCCTTATCATAGAAACTATGTCCCTATATATTATCCCTACAACATTTTAAATACTATTTTAATTAGAGTATCTGAAATTTGTGATTCAGGAGTACACTTTGACTATCAAATGTCTTTCAATCTGCATATTGATAAAATAGTAGCCAAATCTTTATCCATGTTGGGTTTTCTTTTCAGGGTGGGTAAAGAATTTAAATGGCTAATCACATTACTGCGTATTTATACATGCTATGTTAGATGTAATTTAGAATATGCCGTAACAGTGTGGAGTTCTGCTCGTATTACAGATATTAAAAGAATTGAACGAGTCCAAAAAAAAATTTTTTTTCTATGTTTTTGGTAAATTCAGGTTATTCAATTTTAACCACAACGTTGCAAATTGGAAAAACAGGAAAAATCTTCCACCTTATACTGTCCAGTGTGTTTTAATTTTAATTTGGAGTCATTGGAGTACCGATGACATATAACCGGAGCGTTGTTTGTTGCAGATCTCCTCGAAAACGGAGTGCAGTCCCCTTGTCTTTTGGAAGGACTCAATTTTTATGTTCCTTCCAGAAATCTCAGAACTCGCTCAATCTTATCATTAAACTTTCACCATACTAATTATAGTTGTCAAGAGCCTATTAACGTTATCTCGTCAAACTTTAATGAGTTTTATGAGTTGTTTGAGTTTGGTATTGCCAAAAACAGGTTCAAATGTATTTTAAAAAATAATTTTATTAATATAAGTTTATCATAAATTTTAATATAATTTGTAGATCACACAAGTTCTGGAGTTTTACATAAAAAATAAACAAATAAATAAATAAATAGAATAAATAAAAATCAATTGTTAGAGTGATTAATCTAATATTGAGTTTTGTGGAAAACATCAAAAACGTGTTAGTGTAGCATTAATCCCGTTAGTATACTTTAATGGGGAAAGAGAAGAAAAAGACGCGTGGTCGCATACCGGAGGATGGTTCAGATGGAGAAGAATTTTACCGAAGAATGAGTGAAGAATTTGCAAGAGCTGTTGATCGTGAAATGCATTATTTCCGTACATCATCAGTTACTGCTTCAGGTGGAACATCGTTTAATGCAGCTCTACAAAAATACTTAGAATTAAAAACAAAGAAATCGAACTATTGAAAAGAGAGATGCAACTTAAAGAAAGAGAAAGTTTGACGCAGTCTCAACAATCGTTTTCTTTTCGAGAGATAGAGGATTCGATGGTAAAATTTAACAGTACAGATGGTTATATGTTGCAAAAGTGGATAGCTGATATTAGTGAAGCAGCAGCAATATATGAATGGACTGATGTGCAGACAACAACATATGCAAAATAATTGTTGGATGGTGATGCAATGAAGGCACTTCGAACTCCAACGTTAATTTCGAAGTGGGAAGAATTGCAATACTTTATGAAGGACGAATTTGGTCCGTCTGAAAATAGTGCATCCATTCATAGGAAACTGCGTGAACGGAAAAAGCATAAAGATGAGTCCTATTATAGTTTTTTACTGTCTTTACGTGAGCTTGGGAGCATGGCCAAGCTGGAAGATGAAGCAACCATCCAATATTGCATAGAAAGTATAGAAGACCATGAACCAAACAAAACTATTTTATGGGGCCAGTTCAATTAGTGAATTTAAGAAAAAGCTGAGGAATTATGAAGAAATAAATAAAAAGCTGCCTAAGAAGACATCACAATCAACAACATCAATACCATCTTCCTCAAGCAAACATGATAGAACCGAGATCCCGCGGATAAGACCAAGAGTTAAGTGCTACATATGTCATGAAGTTGGTCATATCATATGTCAAAAGATTGTTCCAATAAACAACGAGGTCCTCAGTGTTATAGTTGCAACGAATATGGACATCTAGCCAACAAATGTCAGAAAAAAAACGATAAAAATCCAAATGTATGTGCAGCAGTTATTACAAAATTGGAATTACAGAAAACGGTATTTGGCAGTCCATAGAATATGATTTCGGACAGGGGAACTGCTTTTACTTCTAAGGAATTTAAACAATATTGCGAAGATGAAGGTATCGATCATCACATGATTACTACTGGTATGTCGACAGGAAACGGCCAAGTCGAAAGGATCAACCGTGTAATCATACCTGTATTAGCCAAATTGTCACACGAGAATCCGGAGGATTGGTGAAAATACGTGGATAGAGTACAGCGATACATCAATAATACTTTTCATTGTTCTATCAGTCGATCTCCGTTTGAGGTATTATTCGGAACGAACATGCGCAGTCCAGAAGACTTACGTGTTCAAGAGGTTTTGGAAGCTGAAGTAACAGAGTCATTTTGTAATGAGCGTGAGATTTCGAGAAATGACGCTAAAATACAAATTGAGAAGGTTCAAGAGGAAAATAAACGGACTTATAACAAAAAGAGAAAAAGGGCTACTATGTACAAAGTAGGTAGTCATTAAACGAACTCAGTTCGGAAGAGGTCTTAAGATTCAGCCTAAGTTCTTCGGACTTTATTATTTGATTTGATATTTTAATAAATAAAAAAAAAGATCAATGAAACTAAAAAGAACAATAATTAGTAAACGAAACAACACAGATGTATCCATTGATATTCATTTAAATCAATTGAATTAAAAGAGGTTTTCTTCGCGTTACAAAAGCCAAAAAATGCCAAAAACCTTGCAATTTCCCATCAAAATTAAATATTTCCAATTCAAAAACTAAAACATCCTGTAACGCTAAATGGAGAGGTTTTTGAGTAGTTTGCTGAGTGTATCATCTTTTCACTAAATTATGTTAATTTATGATCTGTTATAATTTTCCGGCAACGTATTGGTGTTTCATGTTAGTTTTGTAACAAATTTCTAAACAGAGATAAAAAAATACTTGGACTTTAACAAAGAGTTATGTTTGATATACTCATATACATCGCTGCCCAAAACTAAAAACCATGTCCTCATAAAAGTTTTTTGCCGAAAACTATATCAAAATCCTTAACCCAGAGCGAAGTCTTGATATCTCCGAGCTATGAGATTTCAGCCCCTCTATACTTTTATAACTGATTTAATAGAAAAACTTATTCTTCAGCTACATCTTCTATTCAAGCAATCACCCAAGTAGGTTTTGCCAGACATTGACATACGGCCAAGCACTGGTCCATTAATGGTTAACACTACTTGGCTATTGTTACTGGGCCAATACTTGAACCAATCATCGGCCGATCTATGGTTTACAGAAAATAGCCAGTATATTGTTACTTTTGAATGGCCAAGCACTGGCCTATGAATGGTAAATATTACTTGGCTATTGTTATGGGGCCAGTACTGTAGCCATGAATTTGCCGATCTGTCATTTTTTTTTAATTTCACTAGAGTATTATCCCTTTTAGAAATACATAGTTTGAAAAATTTCACATATTGCTTAGTTATCGCCTTGTTGGTTGAAAGACTATGGTAATATAGAAAAGGTTGGGATATGTTTTAATTTATTTTCATTTCTATTTTATTTTAATTATTTTGTAAATAATTTATTTAAATTTATGTATAAAAAATATTATTTTATATTTTTTTTAATGGCAACTGAACCAGTTGTATGGGGAGTTTTGAATTTTTTTCGTCATTTTTATTTTATTTTAATTTGTTTGTATTTAATTTATTTAAATTTACATATGATAATAATGTAAATTTTTTTTAACGGCTCAGTCATGGTTGCCAGTATTTGGCCCAAGAATGGCAACCATTTATTGTCCGAAGTTATCATCCAGTAAAATTATGTTAATGGCCCAGTCGTGGTTGCCAGTACTCGCCCATTGCTGCATTACTGGCTGCCAGTAATGGACCATTACTGGACCAGTTGTACAACCTTGTATGGGCAACCCACTGCAATTTATACATGCAGTACTGTAATATGAGCCAGTCTTTCTGTTTCCACATTACACAATCGCTTTTGCGAGTTTTTACGAGTTTTTCTTAATAAAAAAGTATCATGTACCTTATTATAAACAATACAAGGTTGTACAATGTACAACTGGTCTAGATATGGTCCATTACTGGCGACCAGTAACGCAGCAATGGCCGAGTACTGGCAACCATGACCTGCCCATTAACATAATTTTACTGGATGGTAACTTCGGACAATAAATGGCTGCCATTCATGGGCCAGCGAAAAAACAGCAATCACTCATACAAGGCTGTACAATTGGTCCAGTAATGAACAGATAATGATGATCAGTATTGCAGCAATGGTCCAGTACTAACTGGCAACCATGAGTGGGCGGGCCATTAAAAAAATATAAAATATTATCATACGCAAATTTAAATAAATTAAATACAATATAATTTAAAATAAAATAAAAATGTCTAATGTCTTTTCTGTAAATCGTAGAAAGGCAGATGAATGGTTTCAGTATAGGTCTAATAACAATAGCCAAGTAATGTTAACCATTAATGGGCCATTGCTTGGCCGTGTTTCAAAGCCTGGCTAACCCTGCTTAGGAAGCAGTTGTATATGTTATTAGTTTGCAGTAATATTATTGAATTAATAAGTACTTCGTACCTATACGACCAAGTTGTTTAGAATAAAAATTATGAGCAGCACTTGCATTATTGAATAATATGATTATTATTTAAATAATTACTAATAATATTATGTAAATAATATTTTTTAAGCAATGGCTGACCACGTCCACCTACACAGCAACGTGCTGAATATCTAACTTACTTTTTTGAAAAGGTGTAGTTACAGTCACTTATGTTACAGTCACGTACACGGTTGATTTATAATAAATGTTTAAACAAATCTTTACAAAAAAATTGATATTTTTAATGTTTTTAGTTCGTCATTTTTCGCTCAATGTTAAAAACAAATGGAAAAAAAAATTCAAAATAAGTGGGGTTTTGACAATAAGTATCCAAGCTACCACCTATTTGTGTTCAAATGATTAAAAAAAACAGAGAGTGTGCTTAAGACCGCACGGCAGAAGTGAAAACTTCATTGGCAATCGCAATCAATGGATATCGTATTAGTAGTATTTGGATCGTATTAGTAGAATAAATGAGAAACAAGTCAGAACGATAAACCGCTAGCTACACACACTAACCTCACAGTGTAAACCAAATAATTGTCAAAATAGCACTCATATGCCAATAGCAGGGACTAAAGTACGCGTGGTTGTCACACCCATAGATCAACAAGTTTTAATTTTACAAATCTTCCTGCGGAAACCTAAGCAAATTCATTGGTATTAATGCGCATTGTTGCCGTTTGCAAATCACTATCGACTAAGAGCCACCATTTTTAATTAGTTTATTTATCATGATTGCCATCCATGTTTAATCATACATAAGCTATGCTTCTTTGTATAGAATTTATGCAATTTCCGTCTCGTAATTGTGAGCTTTAAATCGATATAATCGATTTTATCAAGTATCAAGTTACAAGTATTAAGTCTTCACTTAATTTTAGAAACATGTATTACATACAATTCCAAACCAACAACATTTTTATTGAAGATGATAAAATTCCCATACATATAATTTTGATATACAAATGTAATTGTTTCAGGTTATGCTATCTTTCTTACGTTATTTTTAATTTCATAAAAATTATGTTCAATAAAAAAAAACATTGATCAAAGCAAACTACCGTTTAAAACGATAGTTAAATAAAAAGCAAATTAAGTGTACACAACAACTTCCCAAATTTTCATGATGATTAATGTATTAATTAATACATTAATCATCATGATGATTAATGTATTAATTAATTAATACATTACTTTTATTTATGAATTCATGAATAAAAAAAAAAAATTTAATGGTATTTAATAAAAATTAAAAAAAAACAGTAAAAAATATGTACCACACCAGGAGTTGAACTCACTACCTACAGCACACCAGTCGAGCACGATATCCACAACGCAATTTGAAACGTTAAGAAATGATAGATAGATTATTATTTATTATTATTTCGAGTCTTTCACCTCAGAGCGTGACGGATCAGCCTAACTTACTACCTACGGAAAAATCTGTGTGTGGTGCGCCAAAAGAAGTTTTCACTTAAAAAAATTTGTTATTTAGGTACAACACTTTTTTATGGCAGAAATTTCAGAATTTTTAGGTCTGGAATTTTTTTTTCCTTTTTCTTTAAAAATCGGCCTAAAATATATTATTAATTACCGCAAACTAAATTACGCCATTTTAAAGTACAAATTTACCACCTATAAACTGTTAATATAATTTTTTAATAATTTAAAATCAACTATTGAATCTGGAGAGTTGAAGCGAAAACACATGATTTTTGAAAATTAGCGATGTTTCGAGGTCACAATTTTGCAAAATAAATTTTTTAATTTTAATTAAAATTTAATTTTATTAATTTTTTTTGCTCCAACACGTTTTTTAGATATTTACTTTAACTATACTTTTCACATATTCGTTTGTAAATTTTACTTAGTTATTGTCAAATTTACGTAAACTATTTAAAATTGACATTCAAATAACTTCAAATTGTTATATAAAATATTAAAAGTATTTAAAAAATTATTAAAACATACTTGATACTTTGAAACACTTACATTTTAATGTCTAACTCACTCAGTTACACTTATTTACTGCGAGCGCGCACGCAGTTTACTATATTTCTCGTTAGAAGACGTTCGACACAGAACAGGCGTTTCGTACGTTAATTAACAAATTATTTCTCGTTGAATTTTAATCATTGATGAAACAAATGTGATACATGCTTTTAAGTAAAATGTTGTGCTTTTTCGATTTTCGCTGTTACTTTTTTCGCTACAAATAAAATTGAATGATTATATTTGCAGAAAACCACATTTTTGCAACTTAATTGTTACATAGAAAATTTAACGGCAGGTGTCGTGCAGAAGAAACATTTTGTTATTTTGTACACCTTAAGTAAAACATATTTGCAAAAACTTTTGAGGCAGGACTTTTTTCCGAAGTGAAATTCTAATTTGACTCCACTATGATTTATATTAAAATAAACCAATTGATTTGACGGAAAGAACGCATGGATGATCCTTGTTTTTGTTGATTTGTAAATTATTTTTTAAAATATTAGACTTTCAAGTGTGATAATGCCGTGTAATTCAGTACCTGCTATTGACATATAAGTTAAAGTGAGATACATTTTTTCAAAAAAACTGGAATTGTACAAGGAACTTCTTTTTCCGAACTTCCTATATGTGAAATAATTTGCTGGAACCAGCAGTTTCGGGTGGTTTCAATTGATAAAGGTTTGGAAAAAACGTTCTTCCGGCACGCATGCTGTTGTGAGACTCATGTCCTTAGATTTTTATATGTTGTTGTGACACATTTTGTAATTTCTATTGCACAAAACTATTTTAAACAAATTCCTCTGCCCAGAAAAACATCGAAAAGAAATTTTACTCGGCTAAACCTTTTAGAAGGCAATTGGCACAAAAATAAATCAAAAATGTTTGTTTCTGTTTTGTTCTGGCGGTTGAAAAAATAAAAAACATAAACGAGTTATAAGTCTACCATTTTTAGTGATTTATCAATCTCCATACAAATTTTAAATTGAAGAGAAAAACTTTCCCATTTTTCTTATTTTCTGTTTTGAATGTAGGAGAATTCTGATATAACAAAAAAGGAGAAATCCATTCCATTCCTATAAATATTTTAGGAAGTGGTAAAATAACGAATTCACTTAGTTTATTAAAAACGGCCACTGTTGTACCTAAAAAAACACGAACGTAATGTGTAATATGTAATACTAATTATTTATAAAAAAAACCGTAATAAATAATTTTTAATTTGATTTAGATTTTTATGTTATTCAATAACAGAAATAGAACGATAAACGAATATTGATAGTTTTCCTGGATGACAGGATTTGACAGGATGAAGAAAATTAGACTGTTTTTTATTTCTGAATTATTACAGTTTTTCTGCTTTGTGAACAAAATTTAAGGAGAATAAATGGCCAACAATATGATATATACTAGTCTACTAGATGTATCAATTTCTGGATATAAATAGTATTAGTTTTTGTTTAAAATAAAGAAAGAATACATACTACAGAATTCAATTGAGCTATAGAGCGATTTTTCTGTTCAGGTGTTTACCGCAATGGCGCTGCAAATGGGGAATAAGAGAAAAAAACTTAAAACTTTACATGGGATTTCATACATAACATGACTGTAATAATTTTGAAAATTATTAATGAAATTTCACATTTTGTTCCAACTTGGTGTAAGGTTAGCGAACCCTGGTTCATTATCTTACTTTTATATAACTGGTTTGGTTACAAATATTATAATTATACTGTAATGAAATATTGTATTGAAATAAAACATTATTATTATTTGAGCTACGGAATAGCTTGTATGTTTATTTATAACATATTGGCGACGAAAAATAGTTTTAAAAATTTATTTAATTAAGATTCTACAAATCATTTCTTATAAATTTGGATGCAGGTAAGTATGAATTAATTAAATTAAATTTAACTTAAATAGTTGGTTTATTTGAGTTATAACGTTATTCATATTACCGAGACTGTATCGGTTACTGTGATTGTGTAGTGTGGTTAATAAAAGAAATAAATTTTTAGTAGAGTTAAAACCTTATCATCAACGTCATACTGAAATTACCGTGTTAAATAATTGCCTTCTCTGGGGGATACGTGTAATTGTACCCTCAGAACTTAGAAGACATGTTTTGGATTTGCTTCATGAAGAACATCCAGGAATAAATCCAATGAAATCATTAGCACGAAGTCTAGTATGGTGGCCAGGAATTGATAATGACATAGTTAGTCTCATAAAACTGTGTGTACCTTGTCAACAGTCACAAAATTCCCAGGTGGAAGTACCTTTACACCCATGGCCATGGACTAATCATCCTTGGCAAAGACTACATATTGATTTCGCAAAAAAAGATAACAACACCTACTTCATCATTGTTGATAGCCATTCAAAATGGATAGAAATTTTTTTAATGCAGAAAACTACAGCAAGCGAAACCTCATCTAAATTGAGATCAATTTTTTCAATATTTGGAATACCACAGGAAATAGTGTCGGATAACGGACCACCTTTTGCATCAGAAGAGTTTGCAGAGTTCTGTAAAGCAAACGCAGTGCAACATACTAAGACCCCACCATATCATGCAAAATCGAACGGATTGGCAGAGAGAAGTGTCCAAACATTTAAAAAAGCCCTTGAGAGGAAGTTAATAGAAGGAGACAAAAGAAGCACTCAATCACAAATCGATAATTTTCTTTTCGCTTACCGCAACACGCCTCATTCTATCACGGGATTGACACCAAGTGAAGTGATGCTAAAATTTAAACCCAGAACGAAACTAACTCTGATCATGCCAACTTTTCACCCACAGCAAAAAAAAGTAGAGTATGAGAACAATATGAGAATATTTACAGATCATGAAAGTGTCTTGGTTAAAACGGTACGGGGAGAAAATGTATCTTGGGTGCAAGGAATAATTATCAAAAAGAAAAGTAATGTTTTATATATCGTAAAAGCTGGGCATCAAATCCGCTTGTGCCATGCAGATCATCTAAAAAAGTCGTTGCTGGCTGAGAGCAACACAAGTATAGTACGACTACCTTCAACAACATTTGATTCAAAACTTCAAGATAATATTCAAGATGATCACACCTTACATCGAAAACTTCAAGATAATCTTCAAGATGATCACACCTTGCCAGTACAAATAGAGCCAGAACCTATCCCTTTAAGAAGATCAAGTCACCCAAAACTCGCTCCTGAACGATTCCAAGCTGCTTCATAAGCAAAAACATTATGTTTGACCTTTATTTATTTTCCTTCGTTCCCTTATGAAATTATATTCCTAACGATCCTATTTTATTATATATATTTTTAATCTTTATTTCAGCGGAAAGGAATGTAAGGTTAGCAAACCCTGGTTCATTATCTTACTTTTATATAACTGGTTTGGTTACAAATATTATAATTATACTGTAATGAAATATTGTATTGAAATAAAACATTATTATTATTTGAGCTACGGAATAGCTTGTATGTTTATTTATAACTCTTGGTAGTTTGAGTTGGTTAATGGAGACTGAAGTATGGATCAAGCGTAAGATATTTCATACCATTCTTGTTTAGGCTAAAAAAACATAAAAATTGCGGAAAAAGTTCATTCAAGCTTATAAGTTGTTTACTTTTTTTATATATGGTGTTTACTTATATTTATATAAGTATTTACCACAAAGTATTAAAAATTTGTATCAAAATTCAAAACATTATTTTCATTGGAATGTTAAGTGGAGATAGCTTTTATAATTTGAAAGTTATATTTGAAACTTATTAAAATGATGTTTTCTGTATTTAAAATACGTAAAATAGTGAAGTATATCGTCGCTTTAATAATGAAACAACGTATTCGCAAAAGTGTAGTTTCGAGATAATTGGGTTTAAAGATTTTTCGATTTTCTGATTTTCGTTTTCTCGGCAGCACTATTGAATGAATAAAGATATTGGAAAAAAAATTTCTACCAATTAATCTTGACTAATTTCCCCACAGCATATTAAAATTCTATTCTACTGTAAAAGCTGATGCTTTGAATGTTCATTTGTCAGACATTCGTATTACACCCAACGAAGTTTTCCGTGAACTGATTAATTTAGATATAAGTAAAAATCCCGGTTCCGATAACATCCCCATTACTTTCTTAAGACATTGTGCATTGAACTTAACGAATCCATTGACAATCTTATTCAATGCCTCACTTCATCAAGGGATTTTTCCACGAAAATGGAAAGAATCACTTATAACTCCGGTTCACAAAAAAGGACCAAAAAATAACATTGAAAATTATCGTCCAATTTCAATCATTTCACCAATCCCCAAACTTTTTGAGAGATTAATAGCACATAAACTTACGCCAGTTTTTCGGGAGTTTATCATAAACGAACAGCATGGGTTTGTTAAAGGCAAATCGATTGATACCAATCTGTGCTTGTTTTCTGAATTTGTCGTCAATGCTCTTGATAAAAGAACACAGGTTGATGTGATTTATACCGACTTTGCCAAGGCGTTTGACCGAGTTTGTCATAACACTTTAATTTGTAAACTTAAAAACCTTGGCTTTGATGGTTCAATATTGAAGTGGATTGATAGTTACATAAGATCTCGCTGTCAACAGGTATGCATTAAGGGATGTGTTTCGAAGAAAATACAAGTAACATCCGGAGTGCCACAAGGTTCTCATCTTGGGCCGTTGCTTTTTATATTGTTTCTCAATGATATTGGCAATTGCTTTGAAAATAGCTCTTTTCTTCTTTTCGCTGATGATATCAAAATATTTCGAAAAATAAAATCAAAACAAGATAGTGTACTTCTACAAAATGATTTATCGAGGTTTGAAGATTATTGCAAACTTAATAACCTTTCTTTAAATACACAAAAATGTTTTTCAATGCCTGTGTTCGGTCAAAAGAAGATAACATTGGTAAACGAATACTTTATAAATGGTACAAGACTTGAAATAGTCAATCAAATGAACGATCTAGGTATAACATTTACATCAACATTTTCATTTTCCGAACATATCAAAGACTTAAGCAATAGAATGTACAGAATTCTTGGATTTGTGCTGCGAACTTGTAATGATTTCTTCTCTCTCCGCACTATTCTGTTGTTATACAAGAGTTTAGTTCGATGTCATTTTGACTTTGGCTCCCTTATTTGGTTTCCTTATCACGCAAAATATATTGCACTACTTGAACGAATTCAAAAAAAGTTTGTCAGATACTTATTTTATCGTGGCTTTCTGCATGGCATCTCATACAATTTTAACTATCAAGTTTACTTGGAGTACTTAGAGCTGGAAAAATTCATTGTAAGAAGAACCCGTTTTGATTTGATCTTTGTATACAAGCTATTCAATTCACTAATTGACTGTTCTGAATTGTTATCAAAATTCAATTTCAATGTTCCTTGTCGTAACAACAGGATATCCAAAACTTTTTATGTTTCTGCCAGTAAATCTAATTTCAAATTTTTTAGTATATCAAATAGATTAATGACGCAGTGCAATAAATTCATCGAAATTGATATTTTTAATATAGCAAAATTAAATGATTTTAAAAAAATAAGCTTGTTGACCAAGCAAGTCCTCATTCCTTCACACATACTATGATTCATTTGATAATTTAAAATAGTATAAAATAATATATAATAGAATAAAATATAAAAGCAAAAAAAAAAAAAAGGCAAAAAAAAAAAAAAAAAAACTATAACAATAACAAAATATAATTAATCAATATGCATAACAGATATAAACTAACCAATATATAATAAGAAATTTACTAAATAGAATAAAATTAAATAAACAAAACAAGGTAAAAAAGATAAAAAACAAATAGTAATAATAGTAACAATATAATATTAAAAACTAACTAATATATAACAAAAAATTAAATTATACATATTGCATAAATTGGATTGTAATCCGTCTTGTAATCGTCTTAAAATAAAATAAAATAAAATTTCACATTGGTACCTGCTGGCTTTTTTACCTAAAAAGAGGTGAAAAGTCAATCAGGTACCTTATACGTTATTTCATATTTCATATACGTTATTTCATTTTGCATGGAAGTACGATTAAGCCTAAAACTAATTATTATTAAACTAACGCATGATATTCTTACAATTTTTTATTTATATGAACCGGCATATCATGCAGTAATGAATGATGCTTATACAATATTTTAGATTTACCATTTGGTGTGGCAATCGTAATGTATGTAAAGTATACGACACTGATTTTACCCAAGTTATTATTCTGTAGGAATTGAAATATCGTACATGCATTTAAGCTGTTTCAATATTTAACCAAATTAAAATTTGCATGTACGTTAATTAACAATATATTAATTTTCACCCCCAGTTATAAAAAAATTGGAAAATGTTAAAATGCCACTTTATAGACATCCTTATGGGGAACGCAGCGCACCCATTATATAATAACAACGTATATATGGCATACGTTATTTCATTATTAAAGCGACGATATATGAAAAATTGTTTATCCCAAATTTAAATATCAATAATTATTTGTTTAATTACATTTACCATTTCCTTTTTAAATTATACGAAATAAAGATACTATTATGGTTAAATATTGTTGTGTGCAAAGCTACTATTCAAAAGTGGTGAAAGGAAGCGATGTAAAATTCCACCAATTCCCAAAAATTAAAAAAATTAGACAATTATGGATGAGAATTTTGCTGATAGGAAAAAGTAAATCAATATCGGAGAAGTACAGATTCGTAAATGACATATTTATTTAAAATTCATGTTGAAAGATATATCGTTCTTTAATTTTTGTGAATAAATTTAGTAGACGAAAATCATGAATTTTCAAACTTTGACAATGACATCCAATTATTACACAAATGTTTCAAGGGCAAACTTATGGATGTACACGAGGAATATGAAATATACAAGGCTTACAAGGGTAACAGCGAATCACTGTTGAATGACAAATTAACGATTAAAGAAAACGTATTATACCAAACAGCAATACAAAATATGAAGTCCAATGACACAGGTAGTATTATCACCTAAGACGTCAACATCCAAAACTTTTAGAAAAAAATTTTAAACTTAATTACATCCGCAAACCTCAAAACATTTACATCGTTTTTACTAACACCATCTATAGTCTATACAATATCTAAATCACAGCAATGGTCGCAACCAAAACCCCCGATATAGAAGCCTTCTTCATTTTTCAGCACAGTAAACACAGTAAAGATTTTGTAGGCAGTATTATAATCAAATTTTGATATTTAAACAAATTTATAATAAAAATAACGACGCCTATGTAAACAAATGTCACAACAAACAAATGGTACAAACTAGGAGTAGAAATTTAACCAATGTAAATGGTTTTCAAAACAAATTTATCACAAAAATTAAAAATACATCACTGTTTTACTTTTTGTCTCATCTTTCATCTCTTGCTGCGTAATATCTGTCAAAAATTCATTGGTAAAAATATTCAGGGGCTGAAATCTCAAGCTCTGAGATATCAAGACTTCGGTTAAGGATTTTGAAATAGTTTTCGGCATAAAACTTTTATGAGGAAATTGTTTTTAGTTTTGGGCAGCGATGTATATCAACCATAAAACTCTTTGTAAAAGTATAAGTATTTTATCTCTGTTTAGAACTTTATTGCAAAACTAACACGAAACATCAATTCGTCGCCGGAAAATTGTAACAGATCATAAATTAACATAATTTAGTGAAAAGATGATACACTCAGCAAACTATTCAAAAATTTTTTCGAGAAAATACTACAAAATCACAAATTCAAATTTCTTTCAAAATTCCAAAAATATTGTAAAAATTACATAAAATCAAATTTTTTTCATAATTCTAAAAATATTGCAAAAATTATTAAGATATCAAAGATTAAAACTTTGTTCTAAAATTCTAAAAATATTGCAACAATATCAAGTTTTATAACAATATCAAAAATTGAAACTTTTTTCAAAATTCTAAAAATTATAATAAAATCAAAAATTTAAAATTTTTCAAAATTCTAAAAATATTCCAAAAATTCTTACAAAATCAAAAATTGAAAATTCTTTCAAAATTCTAAAAATATATATACAAAATTCACAAATTCAAAAATTCTATTTTTTTCAAAATTCTAAAAATATTGCAAAAATTATAACAAAATCAAAAATTAAAGCTTTTACCAAAATTCTAAAAATCATTTTTTTGACACACTTGACAATATTTTTTTAACAAACTTATAATGCAATAAAATTCTCAATAATAATAATTTCATTCCATACAAATAACTAATTTTATTTTTTTCTAAAAAATAAATGAAAATCATTCTTTTGACATACTTGACATTATTTTTCTTGACATTATTTTTTTGACAAACTTATAACGCCATAATTCTCTATAATAATAATAAAATGAAAAATCTCATGTCATACAAATTATTAATTTTATTTTTTCCAAAAAATTTGGTAAAAAAATAAATAAACCGAAGTAAAATCTTTTGACACACTTCACAACATTTTTTTGACAAACTTATAATGCAATAATCTAGATTTTGGTCTCACATACCAATCCCGATCATCAAGATTTCTCCAAATTCAATGTTCCTACTCGTAATCACTTAACTATGGATTTTTTAAGAATCGGGCAGAAAACGTGGTTTTTGGAATTTTTTGACTCGATTTTGTGATTTTGGTATCAATCGATCGGGCTTGGCCGTCTCCTAAAAACTTTATTAGATTGGGGTGGTATGAACCACCCTCACCCCTTTACACCCTCTTTAAGTTTTAGCATATACAAATCTATATAAAATAAATGGGAAAAGATAACAAAATTTAATGGCACCATTATCTTTTATTCAGACCGGCGCAACTTTTGAGTTCAAAAGTTGGTTTGCACCCCCACCCCCAACCAACCGCGTGGGTAGGGTTGACACATTAAATGAGTAAAATATGTCATGTGGGGTATCGTTAGAATCAGAATTTCATAACAAATACAATCCTCCTCCCTGATCGGTGACATAACCATTTTTTACTCCCAAGGGGGTACCCTTATCGTAGAAAAAAATATTTTTTTGCATGTCATGTTTGGTGTCGATTTCAATATAATCGGGTATGCTGAGTTCAATGATGATGATAAAAATGGGGGCCGGACTCGGGGTAGTCCAAAAAGGGGTGGAGGTTGGGGGGTCGGTTATAAAAAATATCGAAATTATTGTCATAATAAAAATTGGGGTCGGACTCAGGGTAGTCAATAATAGGGGGGTGGGTTATGGGGTTCGGTTACACCAAGTAGGGGGAAGTGGGGATGGTATAAACAGTTTGTACTTAAAGCTCAATAACTTTAAAACCATAAAACATTTTTACTTAAAAACTGTTTCATTGTAAAATTTCATATCTTTACTACATAAAACTGTTTTTTTTAATTACGTAACTAAAACATTAAGTATAAAATTTTGAATTTCAAAAATTTATGTTTCTCGTTTAAAGTATCCCCACTGGTGGGGCACTTATAAACAATGAGCATTTTTGTATGGGGCACATATAAACACCCAAAAAAAACCACAATAAAATTCATAAAGTACTTTGCTTTTTTTTTTTTTTTTATTCAAAGTTAGACATGTTTAGTGTTAATTATAATAAATTATAAATTAACGTCTCTGAATATCCGAAGATACCATGCCAACTAGGGATAAGAATGGAATGCAAATTAAGATTCTCTGAGAAATTTATGAACGTTAACTTTAAAGCCTTGAGGATTAAATTCATCAGGGAAAACCCAGGAAGGTAAGGCATTCCAAAGATGAGAGACTCTGTTGAAAAAGTCACGTTGGAAGGCTACAGTTCTACACCTAATTATTTGAACGGTAAAGGGATGCGCTGCTACGTTTGCTCTGGTGTGACGCGAAAGGTTTGATGATTTAGGTAAAATCGATTTGATCTCTTCAGAAGCTCGTTCATCCATAATATATTTATAAAATATAGTCAAATCAGCAACATTTCTTCTGTGCTGCAAGGAATCAAGACCGTTAGTAAGACTTGGGTTATCAATGAGTTTAATAGCTCTACGCTGTACAGAATCAAGGCAGTTGAGACTACTCAAGTAAGCTCCACCCCATATGTGAGAACAGTATTCCATGCAGGGACGTATAAAAGATTTATAAACTAAAAGAAGTTGTTCGCTATCGAAAAACTTACGACATCGCCCCAAAAATCCTAACTTTTGAACAGCATTCTTAGCCAGATTAAAAATATGAGAATTCCACTTCATATTATTTTCAATCTCAACTCCTAGAAGTCTGACAGACTCATTCTCTAAAAGATTTTTGGGGCCAAACGTTAATGGAAAAGGATTGGGTGTCGTTATCCTAGAAAAATGACAAACCTGAGTTTTGCTTGTATTGAATTCAACACTGTTAGCAATACCCCAATCCATAATTGTTTTAAGATCAGTGTTAAGGGAATCTATCAATTTTGACCTACACTCACTAAGCGCTAAGGGTGTATATAGTTTAGGTGCTTCATGAGACGCATGAAGCGTGCTATCATCAGCAAAACTATGTATAGGATGAACCGTTGAGTCCAACAAATCATTAATATAGATAAGAAAAAGAGTTGGTGATAAAGCGGAACCCTGAGGAACTCCTGCATTAGTTGAAAAAGTATTCGATGATACACCGTCAACATTGACCCGAAATTTTCGATCAGATATTAAGCTTGCTTAAAATTTTTTATTATTTATTGTGCTTCAAACAATATATATAAGCATTGAACATATATATTTCTTTAAAAAAAATAAATATTTTTCGATTGTTGAGGTAGAAATAAATAGGTAGAAAGATAAAGATAAATTCAGATAAGTTCAGGTAGAAAATTATAAAGAAAAAAGCAGAAATTCAATCTCATCGTATGTTTAGGTTTTGCTAATCAATATCAAAAGTAATCAATATCAAAATACCATACGGCACATATAAACGCGTTTATACTATCCCAACTTTTTTTGTTTATAGGTACCCCACGTGGCGATTTTAGGGTTATGTTTTGAAAAAATATTCCAATATCTAAAATTTGGCTAAAACAAAGAAATATTATGTTTCTTGAATATTTCAGCTATCAAAACATGTTGGAATATTTTTAAACATATGATGGTAAAAAAAGTTATTCGAGTTTTACAAAAAAAAAAATATTTACTTTTGGGTTGCCAAAACATCTATTCACCAATAACTTTTGAACAAGACTGACTTTAGCTGTCAAATTCTCCTGGTGTGTGTAGTCGATCGAAGCGACATCTGTGATATTTTTATCGAATTTTTTGATTGATGTTTTGTGAGGGAAATTAAAATTGTTTACAGTTGCCCCATGTTTATACTATCCCCACTTCCCCCTACCGAAATTATTGTCATTATTATCGATTTTTACATAATCGAGGATGCTGAGTTCAATGGTGATGGTAAAAATGTTGACCGGACTCAGGGTAGTTCAATAAGGGTTGAGGGTTTGGAGGGGTCTGGTCATGAATAGTATCAAAATTATTGTCATTATTTCGATTTTAACAAAATCAAAGATGCTGAGTTCAATGGTGATGATAAAAATGGTGACCGAATTCAGGGTAGTTCAATAAGGGGTGTGGGTTGGGGGTCTGATCATGAATAGTATCAAAATTGTCGTCATTAGTGTTGATTTCAACATACTTGAGGACGCTGAATCCAACAGTGATGTTTAAATTGGGTTGTAAAGAGGGAGTAGGGTGTAAAAAGGTGGGGTAGGTCCTACCACCCCAATCTCATAAAGTTTTCGGGAGACGGCCAAACCCGATCGATTGATACCAAATTTGTAAAAAAAATTTTGAAAATTTTTGCGACTGCTCGATTCTTAAAAAAACGATAGTTAAAATGAACGTTTTTAAGCAAAAAATATGCAAATTTCCTTGTTTTGACACACTTGACGATTTTTTTTGACACACTTCCGTGACAGCTATCAAGAACATCGTCCTCTCGGCTCTTATCATTGAGTATACCTATCCTCCAGCCGAAATCCCTCCAGCCGTTTTCTAGATTTCATTGGTTGTGACGGCCGGCAGACAGACATACATTTTTTTTTTGCTTTTTTAGAATCAGTAGGTGGGTTAAGATTTCACTTTTGGCTCATGAATGTAATGCTTAGGTTTTTTCAAAACCGAAGTAAAAATTATACTATACATATATATATATATATATATATATATATATATATATATATATATATATATATATATATATATATATATATATATATATATATATATATATATATATATGTCTATTTTCATAGCTTGGTTGCATGTGATTTCCACGATTTGAAATATCCGGATGAAAAAAACACATTCGTCGAAAATTTGTATTTTGTTCACAACTAACTAAAGCATTTATTCATGGGATTACGAAGACCCACAGCGCGAGATTTTCTAGTTATAGCTGTACAAATTACAGTTACTTCAAGAACGTTGCAATAATCCAGTTGCAATCTATTAATTTTAACTAGCTGGACCTGGCCCGCGTTGCTGTGGCTCAGTCTGGTTGAATGAAAAAAACAAATAAAAGAGAACGCACACGTTTTTAATATGTTTAATTTTACGATGCGAAACAAAGACGTCAAGGAATTTAACAGCATAATTCAGTCTTATATCCAAAGCGAGGCAGTCACATACAACATTCTGTATACATTCTGGGTATACAATATCTGTAATTGTTCCATTGATAAAGAGATTGTAACTACATAGAGATATAGTTAGCGATTATCTAGTTTGCCGCCTCTAGAACACGCAACATAAAATTGTTCATGTGAGATGCAATCTGTTGTAGATCTGAACTTTGTTGATGATACTTGCAAACGGCAATGTAATGGAGAATTGCAATCTTTTCAATTGAAATAGCATACCATCTGTATTGTATTTATATTAACGACGCCATTTTACACTGATCGAAGTAGCAGCAGCAGATCAATTTGGGGCTGGCATTTATAATTGATTGAGATCTAAGTTTGTGATTACTAAGCACAGATCTGCTATCTTTTCAACGTTTCGTTGTGCATTTTTTGTAAAACTCCATGTTTATATTTGCATATTCTTTCCATGTTCGATCGGAAATATCTTTAACCATGTGCAGTTTATATTTTTCTTACAATTTGTTGTAGATGAAGAAGAGTAAGCGGTCAGTATGATTGGCAACAAAGCTAGAACTTGGTTTCAAGGTGACGTGTGGCACGTGTCAATAAGTCATACATCTCAGTGTCGGATGGTTCTAAAATAAATTCAGAATTTGACATGTACTGTAAAAAGTGGTATGTAACGCCGTTGACAATTCTCAATCGCTGAAAAGCATATTTACCAATAACATGCGAAAAAGAAGCATTTTTACATGACAGGTTGTTGGTCGCTTCTTATCTTTACCTCGCATAAATAATTTTTTATGTGGATTATACATATACTAAGTTTGTATAGGTACTTCCGAATACAGCATTGTTTTCGCAAACGGGTTATTTTGACATATCACGAAGAAAGCGGCTGTAAGTGGTAGATTCAAGGCGTTTCGTTGCATATTTACAGCTGTGATATATACGCGTTGCTCATTTTTTAGATGTACTGCTGTAAAATGAAAAACAGTTGGACTTCGTTCATGTGTAGGAAAAAAAGAATTCGAAATACAGTCTCATTGCTGTTTAAGTATTGTGGCACGCTAAAAACTGAAATGTTGCTGACGTTATTAACGTACATACTAATTAACGCATTTAACTGATTTCACGGCGATACAGCATTCCACGTTTATGTACGCTCTGTATGTTCCTGGCAGCAAATTCGAATGGTACAAACACCGGTTGTTATCTATTTCGATGTTCCCGTTTCGCATATCTATGGTTGTTATTTTACAGCCATCTGCAACCGATTTTCTTTTGTATAAAGGATGTTCATCGTTTCCTGTAACTGTATTGGCTACTATTCCTTGAGGATATTGCTTTGAGTATTTTCCGTCTATTGTGCATTCTGAATTTAGATTCAGTGTTCTGCAAGGTTCTTATTACATAGTTTTTGTCACAACTGCATTTGAAATGATTTTGTTTTAAGCCAGATTAGAATATGAGCGTGTGACAGACAATCTTTTTGTTCTCATTCCACTGAGTACATCCAACAGCGCCCAGACTCAAACACATCATAAATTCATCAGCAATTGGAAATCTGAAAACTCGTGGTGTAATTTTGTTGTATATCATCCCAAGCTGAATTGCATGTAAATTTAATGGATGGGTCTGGACAGCCGTAGTAACAAACATATACAATGTACTCATAGATATGACTTGGATCTTCACTTACAGACGAGCATGGCAAAATCGTTAGTCTACCAACCAAAGTTGTGTATAACCGTCATATTGAATTGGCTTGAGCAAATAACACGGTACTTCAGGGAAAAGCTTGGTTTGATTTAAACGGATGACAATCAAACGTTCTATTTTGAATATTTTTTCATACGAATCTACGATGTATTGGTGAAACAATTGATGCCATTTTTAAATGTGATTATCTTCATTAAATCGAAAATAAATCAATCAATTAACAAATCAATCTCTAATGAAAAGCAATATCTTTTGGTTGAAATTGATCGTAATGATTGATTGATTGATTGATTATAATGATTGTCACTTCGTTTATGGTTGGTACATTTGAATTTTGGCATTTGTAGCATCATGTCAATTGCTGTTTTGAACAAATGCACTAAATCGTTTTTTTGGGGGAACCTCTTGTAGTATGGAAACGAAAGACCTTTTTATTTATTTTTTAAAATTACGCAGCGCGCATTCAATTCATTAATGACATCAACATTTGTAGAAATTAGAACAGAATGAAAACAGAAATGTTCAATAATTGTAATTTGAACTAATTCTTTATATACTCGATTAAATTTAAATAATTTTTCTAGCTAGGCAACAAATATTTATGTCTTAAACAACATTATGATGGTTTTAGTTTTCAAAAAAACTATCTCCGAAAATATCACTGGTTGTGGAAGTTTTTGTTATTACAAACAACAGATCCAATTTCCATGCATTGGGAAACAATGAAATGTAACATTTTTATGATAGTACGTATTTGTGTTGAGTGGTCTATTGGTTACCACCCTGGACTCGAATTCGACTTTCATTAATTTTAAGGTGTCTTTAAGCAAAACCAAGCAAAACCAAACCAAACAAAAATCAAAACTTGGATAAAACAAGGTATGGGGATCACCCATACAAAACTAATCAATTAAAATGTGGAGGGGCTGAAATCTCAAGCTCTAAGATATCAAGACTTCGGTCTGGGTTAAGGATTTTGATGTAGTTTTTGGCAAAAAACTTTTATGAAGACATGGTTTTTAATTTTGGGCAGCAGTGTATATCAAAGATAACTCTTTGTTAAAGTATAAGTATTTTTTTATCTCTGTTTAGAAATTTATTACAAAACTAACACGAAACATCAATACGTTGCCGGCAAATTATAACAGATCATAAATTAACATAATTTAGTTTAGTGAAAAGATGATACACTCAGCAAGCTACTCAAAAACCTCTTCATTTAGCGTTTCGAGAAAATATTTCAAAATCACAAATTCAAATTTCTTTCAAAATTCCAAAAATATTGTAAAAATTAAATAAAATTCAAACTTTTTCAAAATTTTAAAAATATTCCAGAAATTATTACAAAATCAAAGATTAAAATTTTTTTCAAAAATTCTAAAAATATTGCAAAAATTATAACAAAATCAAAAATTGAAACTTTTTTCTAAATTCTAAAAATATTCCAAAAATTAGAATAAAATCAAATATTAAAACTTTTTCTAAATTCCAATAATATTCCAAAAATTCTTAAAAATTCAAACCTTTTCCAAAATTCTAAAAATATTGCAAAAATTATTAGAAAATCTAAAATTGAAACTTTTTTCAAAATTCCAAAAATATTTCAAAACTATAACAAAGTCAAAGTCAACTCAACAAATGATCATGTTCTGCACGGTCAACACCTCCTTCTTTACCTTCCGTTCCAACATATATGCACAAATCCATGGCCTCGCCATGGGCAACCCTCTTTCCCCACCCTTTCTGACCTGGTCTTGGAAGATGTTCTAAACAAATCCCTGGACCAACTTCTATACTTCCCTTTATTTTTTAAAAAATATGTCGATGACATCAAATGTTGCATTCTTACCGCTCACATCAACAACACTCTGACCTCCCTAAACTCAATCTCTCCATCAATTCAATTCACTCACGAAGTTGAAAACAATAACCAAATCAGTTTTCTGGACATTCTCATTCTTCACAACCAAGATAGCTCTATTTCCATTGATTGGTATCATAAGCCAATTTCTTCCAACCGCCTGTTAAATTTTCTCTCTGGACACTCCTTCAACACTAAATTCAACATCGGTTATTCTTTTGCCAAGCGGGCCTTGTCCCTCTGTGACGACCAATAATTTTCCAAAAACATTGAAAAGATCTCCAACATCTTACGAAACAACAACTTTCCCCCTCATACTATCAAAAAAATTCTCGATAAGCACCACGCGACATCTCACTCTTCCGCTCCCAGGTCCTCACCTTCACCCGATCCTGTCTACATATCGTTTCCACACATCGACGGCTTTAACTTCATAATTAAATCCTTTTTTAAACATAAATTTCCCGAAATTCAGCTAGCTATTTCCTATCCCACTTCCCTTAACCACCTCCTTTTCTCCCACATCAAAGATATAACCCCTCCTTTGGGACGGTGCAACGTCATCTATCAATTGGACTGCTGCGACTGCGATGCTGTCTACGTTGGTCAAACCAAACAACTTCTTAAAACACGGGTTCAAAAACACATATCTGTTTTCAAACACCAACAAGACTCCAACAACGCCATCATTGACCATTTTAGATCTTATGGTCATCACTTCAACTTCCAACAGCCTAAGGTCCTATCCTCACAACCCAACTACTATCACCGTTTGTTCCCAGAATCCTGTTACATTGCCTTACTAAAACCCAAATTCATTACCCTGATTTCAGACCTGTCCTACCTCAACACAAAATACCTGCATATCATCCAAACCCTAACCACCAACTCTTAACACATGTATCCCATCACATCTGATTCATTCACCGCCCTTGTGGTTTCTTTTATATATATTTCCCCTCTTTTTTAGGTCTCTTTTAAATAATTTAAAAAATTCATATTTCGTATTTTTCAATGTTCGGAAAAAATCCTTTCTTCCATTTCTTTCTTCATTATATTATAATCACCGGACAATTAACATCATCTATGGTAAATAATTTTTTTAAATTTTATAATAATTAATTTCTGTGTATCTCGTGGTTTTACTTTTGTAGTTTAGTGTCATGTATGTGTGTTTTGATAACATCTCAAACATGTTACACGGTCTTAGAATACTGTAACCTTATGGTTTTTTTACCTTTATTGTGTCATAATTTTTAACCTTTCGTATTTTCCAAACTAAAAATAATATCGTTTTTTAACGACTGTCATAGAAAATAATGTTTTCTATCTATCATTTTAAAACAGAAAGTTGGCTTTTGCTGTTTAGCGTGCATTTTTTAATTTTTTCTGCTCTAATGCAGAAAGTAAGACAAAAGACATAATAGACAAAGACATAATATTAAATAATTTATAACATATTATGAATTATTTTTTATTTAAAAATAGATAATTTATTAATTTAAATTTTTAGCTTGACGTTCGTTCGATATGTTTTTTAAACAAAAACTAAATAATATAAATGCCTCCTTAGCAACGCATATCTTACTTAAAAAAATATTGTTTTTTAAAAATTAAAATTATGATTTAAGCTTTTTTAATAATAAACAAATATGTCGGCAGTCGTTAAAAAAATAGTATGTATACTTTGAGCAGAAAGTAACATTGCTGCTCTGACATGATTGCTGGTTTCGGCTACGCCTCAACCAGCAACTTTCATGCACGAGCAGCAATGTCGTACTTTCTGCTCTTAATATACAATGTACTATTTTTTCGTTTTACAGTTTTTTCTGCCTTGACAAAGGAAGCACAACTAGCTTCCGAAACGTTGGCTTCTTCACCCCTCTTTCTTCGTTCATTGGTTTTTAAATAATTAGTATAAATGAAAAAAGTAAAAAATTTTTATTAGATAATTATAATCATAACCATATAAATTAAATAATAATGAAAGAAATAAAATAAAATAAAATAATATTAAAATAATAACATAAAAATATAAAAATTACTTAGAGATCCTATCATTGAGAACATTATCATTTTCAAACTATAACAAATACAAAAATTTCCATGTCCAATTTCATTTTCAATTACATTTACGTCATAAAAACAGCTACATTTTTTTTCCAAAAAATTTTCTAAAAAAATAAATGAAATCTTTTTTTGACATACTTGACATTATTTTTTTGACAAACTCATAATGCCAATTAATTCAGTAAATTATTTGTGATATAACATCACCCCGATGGAAAATCTCCCCTCAAGAATAATATAAGAACTGAATCTAAAAAATTATGGTGCAAATTATGAAACTTTTTGCAATCCATACAATTTTAGAGCGATCTAGTTTCGAACCAATGAGAAAATTTTAAACTTCAAAAAAGTTTATCATTCTCATCAGGGCTAGCCGACTAGATAAACTCTACCAAAAAATGTCAACGCTAATGTATATAAACCAAAAATCAGGTTACAACTCTAGCGAAGTGTAAAAACAAAAAATTTACATAAACATACATTTAATAAATTCAGGTTTAGTCAATTAATTTCTCTGGTGATCACTGTTTTGTTATACTCTAGACATTCTAGTATTGAATAACAAACTTGTATCGGTGAGAGGAAGATGACTAGTCTTCACTTGTGTCTATTGACACATGATCAACAATTAATTCAGTAAATTATTTGTGATATAACATCACCCCGATGGAAAATCTCCCATCAAGAATAATATAAGAACTGAATCTAAAAAATTATGGTGCAAATTATGAAACTTTTTGCAATCCATACAATTTTAGAGCGATCTAGTTTCGAACCAATGAGAAAATTTTAAACTTCAAAAAAGTTTATCATTCTCATCAGGGCTAGCCGACTAGATAAACTCTACCAAAAAATGTCAACGCTAATGTATATAAACCAAAAATCAGGTTACAACTCTAGCGAAGTGTAAAAACAAAAAATTTTTACATAAACATACATTTAATAAATTCAGGTTTAGTCAATTAATTTCTCTGGTGATCACTGTTTTGTTATACTCTAGACATTCTAGTATTGAATAACAAACTTGCACCATAATTACCTAATTTGCACCATAATTTTTTAGATTCAGTTCTTATATTATTCTTGATGGGAGATTTTCCATTAGGGTGATCTTATATCACAAATAATTTACTGAATTAATTGTTGATCATGTGTCAATAGACACAAGTGAAGACTAGTCATCTTCCTCTCACCGATACAAGTTTGTTATTCAATACTAGAATGTCTAGAGTATAACAAAACAGTGATCACCAGAGAAATTAATTGACTAAACCTGAATTTATTAAATGTATGTTTATGTAAATTTTTTGTTTTTACACTTCGCTAGAGTTGTAACCTGATTTTTGGTTTATATACATTAGCGTTGACATTTTTTGGTAGAGTTTATCTAGTCGGCTAGCCCTGATGAGAATGATAAACTTTTTTGAAGTTTAAAATTTTCTCATTGGTTCGAAACTAGATCGCTCTAAAATTGTATGGATTGCAAAAAGTTTCATAATTTGCACCATAATTTTTTAGATTCAGTTCTTATATTATTCTTGATGGGAGATTTTCCATCGGGGTGATGTTATATCACAAATAATTTACTGAATTAATTGTTGATCATGTGTCAATAGACACAAGTGAAGACTAGTCATCTTCCTCTCACCGATACAAGTTTGTTATTCAATACTAGAATGTCTAGAGTATAACAAAACAGTGATCACCAGAGAAATTAATTGACTAAACCTGAATTTATTAAATGTATGTTTATGTAAATTTTTTGTTTTTACACTTCGCTAGAGTTGTAACCTGATTTTTGGTTTATATACATTAGCGTTGACATTTTTTGGTAGAGTTTATCTAGTCGGCTAGCCCTGATGAGAATGATAAACTTTTTTGAAGTTTAAAATTTTCTCATTGGTTCGAAACTAGATCGCTCTAAAATTGTATGGATTGCAAAAAGTTTCATAATTTGCACCATAATTTTTTAGATTCAGTTCTTATATTATTCTTGATGGGAGATTTTCCATCGGGGTGATGTTATATCACAAATAATTTACTGAATTAATTGTTGATCATGTGTCAATAGACACAAGTGAAGACTAGTCATCTTCCTCTCACCGATACAAGTTTGTTATTCAATACTAGAATGTCTAGAGTATAACAAAACAGTGATCACCAGAGAAATTAATTGACTAAACCTGAATTTATTAAATGTATGTTTATGTAAATTTTTTGTTTTTACACTTCGCTAGAGTTGTAACCTGATTTTTGGTTTATATACATTAGCGTTGACATTTTTTGGTAGAGTTTATCTAGTCGGCTAGCCCTGATGAGAATGATAAACTTTTTTGAAGTTTAAAATTTTCTCATTGGTTCGAAACTAGATCGCTCTAAAATTGTATGGATTGCAAAAAGTTTCATAATTTGCACCATAATTTTTTAGATTCAGTTCTTATATTATTCTTGATGGGAGATTTTCCATCGGGGTGATGTTATATCACAAATAATTTACTGAATTAATTGTTGATCATGTGTCAATAGACACAAGTGAAGACTAGTCATCTTCCTCTCACCGATACAAGTTTGTTATTCAATACTAGAATGTCTAGAGTATAACAAAACAGTGATCACCAGAGAAATTAATTGACTAAACCTGAATTTATTAAATGTATGTTTATGTAAATTTTTTGTTTTTACACTTCGCTAGAGTTGTAACCTGATTTTTGGTTTATATACATTAGCGTTGACATTTTTTGGTAGAGTTTATCTAGTCGGCTAGCCCTGATGAGAATGATAAACTTTTTTGAAGTTTAAAATTTTCTCATTGGTTCGAAACTAGATCGCTCTAAAATTGTATGGATTGCAAAAAGTTTCATAATTTGCACCATAATTTTTTAGATGCAGTTCTTATATTATAATGCCATAATTCTCAATAAGAATATTAAAATTTCATTTCAAACAAATAGTTAATTTTATTTTTTTCCAAAAAATTGGGTAAAAAAATAAATAAAAATCTGTCTTTTGACACACTTGACAACATTTTTTGACAAAATTATAATGCCATAATTCTCTATAATAATAATAAAATTTCATTTCAAACAAATAATTAATTTTGTTTTTTTCCAAAATTTGGGTAAAAAAATAAATAAAAATCTTTCTTTTGACACACTTGACAACACTTTTTTGACAAACTTCTAATGCAATAATCCATATTGTCTCACATACCTATCCTGGCCATCAAGATTTTTCCAAATTCAATGTTCCTACTCGTAATCACTTAAAATGAACGTTTTTTAAGCAAAAATATGCAAATTTTCTTGTTTTGGCACACTTGACGATTTTTTCGACACACTTCGAGTACAGTTATCGAACACAGCGTCATTTCCGCTCTTCCCATTGAGTAAACCTATTTTTAGAAAAAAAAATTTTTGAAATCCGTCCAGCCGTTTTCTAGATTTCATAGGTTGTGACGGCCGGACGGCCGAACGGCCGACAGACAAACATACATTTTTTTTTTGCCTATTTAGAATCAGTAGGTCCTAAAACGTCGAGAAATGCCAAAAAAGTGGGGGTAAGAATTTCACTTTGAGCTCATGAATGTAATATTTAGGTCTTTCAGACAGAAGTAATTACATTTTCAAATGAAACTCGACCATAGATGTGAGATTAATACAGATGAGGGACACTTGTACTGGTTGACAACCTACATTCCTATATAGAGCATAACGGCTAAAAAAAAACCTTCTTGTATTCTAATGCAACTTTGTGTCCAAATTTCAAAAGAGTCGATCAAGTACTTTCGGAGATTACCTATTTTGAACAAACGAACATTTACATTTTTATTTATATAGATAGATAGATAGATAGATAGAAGATAGATAGATTATATTCTTTGATGAATAACTTGACCAAAAATTAAAATCTCAAAGTATAGTTTTGCTGTTTCAAACAGTAAAAATTTGAAATGAGATAGATTTAAAATATTATACAATTATTTTATTTTATAACATTTCAGCAGTAAAAATCCACACTCGAAAAATTTTAAAATATGTTGAGCAAAACCATAAAATTCCAAAAATTTGGTCAGCAAAATTTACTTAGGTTGAAATAAATTTTTTGTAACACATGCATAAAAAATATTCAATTTTGTACTAGAATAGAATAAAAGAAAAATCTACTTCTCCGTTCATGTGACCACAAAATATTTTGTATGCCTGCCACGCACGCTGCCTGCATGTGAGATTTGTAGTTAAATCTATCCTATATATTTTTTTATAGCACTAAAATATCAAAATAATAATCTAAATAACTTACAATATAGTAAAAACAACTTAAACACATTGCATCATTTGATTTGCAAGAAAAAACAATTTATTTGGGTTTTCAAAGTTTACAATTTTAACAGCTCTTAGTTGGATTACTATGTTTTTTTTTATAAAACCGGTAGTTGGATTCTTATGTTTATTTTTTTGAGCTAGTGTAATTTACAACTACAAATAATTTACAACGAAGATGGCGCACTTTAATTATTTAAATATCTTAAATTTGTTTATAACTTTGTTAAATAAATGACTAAACTTACAATTAAATAAATATTTATAAATTTTATGCACTTGTTACAAAAAATAGTGTGTATTACTAGTGCGAAAGAGTTTCCAAAACGCGAGATATTGCAGCACACCCTACGGTCGTGCTGCAAACTAACTCTTGTTTGGAAAACGCATTCGCACTCTAATACAATCTACTACTGCCGATTGACATTGCAATTTTTTTTTTTTTTTTTTTTATTGGAAGTTAGGCATGTTTAGTGTTAATATAATTATTTATACATTAACGTCTCTGAATATCCGAAGATACCATGCCAGCTAGGGATTATAAATCAATTTAACTGCTCTCCGCTGTACAGAATCAAGACACTTCAAACTACATAAGTATGCTCCACCCTATATGTGAGAACAATATTCCATGCAGGGACGTATAAAAGATTTGTATATTAAAAGAAGTTGTTCGCTACTGAAAAACTTACGACATCGTCCTAAAAACCCCAATTTTTGAACAGCGCTTTTTGCTAGGGTAAAAATATGAGAATTCCATTTCATATTATTTTCAACCTCAACTCCTAGAAGTTTCACGGACTCTTTCTCTATCAAAACGTTGGAATCAAACTTCAATGGAAAAGGGTTAGGTGTTGATAATCTTGAAAAATGGCAAACTTGTGTTTTGGACGTATTGAATTCAACACTGTTAGTAACACCCCAATCAAAGATAGTTTTAAGATCAACGTTTATAATGAATCTATCAAATTTGATCTACAGTTATTAAGCGCTAAAGGTGAATACGATCTAGGTGCAACATGAGATGCCTGAAGAGTGCTATCATCAGCAAAACTATGAATAGGATTAATTGTTGAAACCAATAAGTCATTAATATAGATAAGAAGAAGAGTTGGGGACAAAGCGAAACCTTGAGGAACTCCTGCATTAGTCGAAAATACATCCGATGAAATACCGTTCACATTGACTCGAAATTTTCGCTCAGATATAAAGCTTTGGATCCAGGAAATTAGTGGATCATCTAAACCATAACATCTCAATTTGCATATAAGATTTTTGTGCCAAACTTTGTCAAATGCTTTGGAAATATCAAGAGCAACACCGAAAGTCTCACCAAAGTTTTCAAGGGATTTGTTCCAAAGATGAGTAACAAACGAAAGCAAATCTCCTGTTGCTCTTCCTTTTCGGAAGCCGTATTGTCTTTTATTAAGTAATTTGGAAGACTCTAAGAAGCTCATTAAATTAAAATTTATATATTTCTCAAAAACTTTAGACACTACTGACAAAATTGAAATGGGTCTGTAATTGGGTGGGTCAGTTTTGCTACCTTTTTTTGCTACTGGCTGTACACTAGCAATTTTCCATATTACAGGAAAAATCCCTTTCTTATAAGACAAATAAAATATTTTAGTCAGGATAGGTGCTAGCTCCCTAGCAAACGTTTTAAGTATAATTGGAGGAATATTATCAGGCCCAGATGCCTTGTTGGTATTAATTTGTAACAGCATCTTTCGAATAATGTTTTTACGAAAAATTATTCGCTTCATTTTGAGCGATGCTTTAGGAATAGGTCTAGGTTGGAAATTGGGTTCGACTAAGGTAGAATTTATAGAAAAAATATGTCCTAGCAAATTAGCCTTTTCTTTTGGGTCAATAATAGGTATATCTCTATCAATAAGAGGAGGAAGAGAAGATTTACAGAAATTGCCTTGGATAGCCTTAGCGGCTTTAAAGAAGTTACGCGATCCAGTTGGGTGCTCCGCAAATTTAGAAGCTTCTTTCAAATTAAATAGATTTTTCTCTCCATCTATTAGTTTCCTACATAAATTCCTCTCTTTTCGATACTCTCTAAGGTTTTCATCAGTTTTGTTTTGGAAAAACTTTCGAAAAGCCTTTTTTTTAGCTTTGATTGCTTTTTTGCATTTACTCGAAAACCATATATCAACCTTCGGAATGATCAACTTATTAGGAATAAATCTACGCATGCCTTCACCTATAATTTCAGAAAAATTAATAGCAGCAATGTTTGGATCTTGGCCAGTAAGACAACTAGGTTTCCAAGGAAAGCGTTTGAAGAAGATTTTAAGTCCTTGCCAATCCGCCGCTTTGTAATCCCAAACAAGACGGGGATTCGCTTTAAATTGTTTAGGAATTTGTATATTTAATTTAGTGGAGATCAAATTATGATCTGACCCACCTAAAGGCTCTGATACTTTAAACTGTACTAAGCATGGATCATTTGTCAAAAATAAGTCAAGTAAGTTGCTACTTTGTCCACGAATGTCAGGAACTCTGGTAGGCTGGTCTATTATCTGAGTGAAATTATGATAAAGAGCAAAGAGCTCAGCCTGTTTACCTATCTCATCAGTAGAGGAGCTGTGTATGAGCCATCCTTTATTATGAACATTAAAGTCCCCTAGAAGAATAAACTTAGCATTAGGATACTGAGCTAACCTATCTATCTTTTCAGACAGATCATGAAATAAATTAATGTTCTCAGGTGAATTAGGAGAACGATACAGTCCAAAAACAAACAAAGTTTGATTAGGGCAACAAATTTTTAAAGATACCATATTGTGGTGTTTAGTGTTTAATTCAAATTTTTTAATCCTCACATATGGAATAGAATTTCGAACATAAGCGCAAACACCATGTTTGTTATAGAATGAAGATTCTAGATCATAATTAGGACAAATATATTTACTTTTATCTAATGTTACGGCTCTCCCACTGATAATCGTTTCTGTTAAAAAAAGAATATCAGGATGGAACGTTCAAGATATTGGTGGACCGAGTTGAGATTGATGTTCAAACCTCTTATGTTTGTAAAATTGATTGATAATTCAGACATTTTAACTCAACGTTAATAAACCTTAAACCTTGAAGAAAAGCCTTAATTGCATTCAATAAAAACAAAACAAAATCTAAACTGACAAATCAACAGCTCGAAAACTTGAATCTAAGTCTAAGTTCCAGCTGCCAAATCGACAATCTAAACTCTGAAATCGCAATTGAACTGTGAAATCATAAGAGAAATTGAAACAATATAAGGTAAACAATCAACAAAAAAACGCCAAAACTAATATAACAAGCAAAATGAATTGCAACGTAAAAGTTAAATTTAAATTTAAATAAAATACAACTTATCTTAAATAACTTGTTCTTGAATTAAAAAGTATGAATTAATTTAATCAATTAATTTATTTTTTATTTCTTTAATTTCAAAGTATGAATTAATCAAGTTAAATCAAACAGAACAACGAAATTTGACTAAGAGAAGATGGAGAAAACTTTTACTTAAAGTAAAAACAATAACTAAAAAAAACAATAACTAAATAAATTCAAAAACTTATCTTTAATTTCCTCCTGAACCACCAGTAGGGTAGAATTTTTAGATATATTATTGTTTTCCTAAATTTTCCTCAAATTTTCTTCTTAAATTAATTATTGCTAATTTTGTAATTTTCTTACCTAAAAATAAAAAAAAAAAATAGCGTTAATTAGTGAAAATAAAAATTTATCGATATTAAAATAATATAAAATAAATATAAAAGAAAAATTAATTATTATTTTTTTTTTTTCAAAATTTCTTGCTTTCGAAAATAATACACAGCCGTTCCGTTTGACAGCTGGCCTACTAGTACATGAAAATGAAAATGTACATGAAAATCAATCATGTTATTGTTTAAAATTTACTTTATAAAGGCTGCAGTCTAGTCTCAGTAAAACCATCAATAGAAATTTTCTGCCCTTCTTCCATTTTCTGTTCTAAAACTTCATACAAAAAATAGAAGAATAGCAGAAATTTTCAATAGAAGATTTTCCTGAATATATGTACTCCATTTTTCTGTTTTATACATTTTAATAATGGGATTAAGAAAATTAAATATTTATATAATGGGATATAAAAACTATTTCTTTGCATTTTTATTTTATTTTATGTAATTTTTAATAATAAAAGAGTACATGTATTTCAATTTTAATTTTAGTTTGGAGCGCAGTATAAAATCTTAAAATTAATTAATTTTAATTTTATGGTTGCAAATTGACGTTGACGGTGCTACCATTCGAAACAGTAAAAAACTAAAAAGTATTTAAAATCGAAGTAGTTATTGACATTTATTTTTTTCCGTGTCCGGATTAGATGAGCAACTAATTTCCCGGATAAAAAATTTTATTTCGAGTCAATGTTGTTGGTGTATCGTCTAATAATCCAGGATGTATTTTCTAATAATCCAGGTTCCGCTTTATCCCCATTTTTTTTCTCATCTATATTAATGATTTGTGGGTTTGAACAATTAACCCCATCCATAGTTTTGCTGATGATGGCACGCTTCATGTGTCTCATGTCGCACCTAAATTATATTCACCTTTAGCGCTTATTAACTGTAGAGCAAATTTGATAGATTCATTAAACGTAGATCTTAAAACAATTTTTGAATGCCCCGTTGCTAACAGTGTTGAATTCAATACGACCAAAACGCAGGTTTGCCATTTTTCAAGATTAAAAACACCTAACCCTTTTCCATTAAAGTTTGAATCCAAGAATCTTATGGAGAAAGAGTCCGTGAGACTTCTAAGAGTTGAGGTTGAAAATAATATGAAATGGAATTCCCATATTTTTAACCTAGCGAAGCGAGCTGTTCAAAGATTAAGGTTTTTAGGACGATGTCGTAAGCGAACAACTTCTTTTAGTTTACAAGTCTTTTATCCGTCCTTTCATGGAATAATGTTCCACATATGGGGTGGAGCATACATAAGCAGCTTGAAGTATCTTGATTCTGTGCAGCGAAAAGCAGTTAATTTGATTGGTAACTTGGATCTTACTATAATGATCTTGATTCCTTGCAGCATAGAAGAAATTTTGCTGATTTGACGATTTCCTATAAATATATCATGTATGAACGGGCTTCTGGAGAGATAAAATCCATTTTACCTAAGTCTGCTAACCTATCGCGCCACACCAGAGCATCGGTAGCGGCCCATCCTTTTACGGTTCAAATAATTAGATGTAGAACTGTAGCTTTTCAGCGCAACTTTTTCAATAAAGTGTCGTATCTCTGGAATTCGTTACCTTCGTGGGTATTCCCTGATAACTTAAATCCTCAAAAGGAATCAAAGAAACAAAATTCTCAATCGATCCTTATCCCTATTTGGCGTGGTATCTTCAGCTTTTCGAAGACGTTAATTTATAATCTTCTTGTATATATAAAAATCACGTGTCACGATGTTTGTCCGCGATGAACTCCGCAACAACGTAACCAATCTTAATGAAATTTTGTACAATGTGTGTATGATGGTCCAGCTTGAGAGATAGGATAGTTATTATCTTGATTAAATGTCTAAATATTTTTTAATTGCGAATCAAATGTTAAATATGGATGGCAGCGTAAAGCAATTTATTCAATTGATAGTAAACTTCAACTTCGTATAAGGCCATTATTAAACTATCAAATATGTTTTAGTAAAGAAAGTTTTGTTTTATTTGATAATAAACGAAAAGCATATTATGCTTAGTCAAATATGTTACCAAAGGTTATTAATAATTTTGTGGAGGTTATTTATTAATCATAGAAGTGTTAGAAAGTACTTGTAAAAAACGAAACTTGTAAAAAATTATTGTATTGGTTTTTTAAAAGTTTGAATAAAAATAAGAGTACAAATTAAAGAAAACAATAATTTAAATTTATTTATTTATTTTTTTAAATTATTCATTGATTCATTATACATATATATTCATTATATATATTCATTGATCTTCAATATTAATTTACAAAAATCAATATCAAATTGAAAAATACTCTTATTTGTATTGCTAATTAAAATAGAACGATTAGAGGTAAAAAAATTGTCATCAAAATTGGATGAAAACCTAGTCTTACCGCGAACATAAGTACCGGTTCTTTTATTCGATTTTGAAAAAAAAAATCCTTTTTGAAAGTTCTATTGTTTTTTTCGAATAAAAGATCAGTCCTTAAATTTCCTCCATTTTATCATGAAATCTATGTCGTTTTTTATTATGTGAAAGGATTTATTATTTAGTTTTCCATTCTTTAAAAAGAATATAAAACCAAAAAATAAGAAACTCGTCCATCATCTTAAAAGACATGATGGTGTGGAACCTAGGTCTTAAAGGGTTTTATGTGTTTTTGTGAGACATATTGTAATTTCAACTACACAACACATTTTATTAAAAAAATATGTCAAACATTTTGAAATAGCACCATTTTTTTTGAAATTTTAGGTGAAAAAGATGACGAACAATGTCATTGAAGCTACGCAATTTTGAATGGAAAATTCAAAGGGGAAGATGTACTGTTACTACGCATGTCAATGATCCCAACAGATATGGCATTTGAATTCAAACGTTTAGTTTCCAATGCGACTCGCTTTTGCAATGACCATCAACAAAGCACAAGGACAATTGCTGCAAGGATGTGGACTAGGTAGATGTGGAGAATCCGTACTTCTCACATCTGGACAACTGTATGTGGCCAGCTAACGTCGGAATACCTTCTGATTTATTCGTGTACGCATCTAGACGGAAAAACACAAAATATAACGTGTGCCCACAAGCACACGAATAAAGAAATAGAATTAAAACGACATTTTTAAATGTTTTCCTTATTAAAATAAATAATTGTTGCAATAAAAATGATACAATGTAAATTGAATGTTAGGTACGTTTAGTTTGACTGAAACAACTGAAAACACAACATCAAAATTATTTGCAACGTTTTTAGTAACCTACCGGTAAAGAAAGCGTATATTAAACCGCATGAGAACTGTGAAAATTTGTGAATCCATTTTTGTTCCGTGTAATGTTCTATATAGAGACACACCTAAAACCTTACACACCTGCAGAAAACTTATTTGATCGCGTATTTTTTTTATATATCCTTTGTATTATATATAATACTATTTTTTGTATATTTTACTGATCAACTAGAGTGCTGATCCTTTTACATGCATATTTAAAAAAAAAATGGATCATTTCTCATTACAACTCTTTGAAATTATTGCTACTACGTCAACAAAATGTATACACACAAACTTTATTTATAGGCGTAGCAAAGAACGCCGGGTCCCGCTAGTTTATTATATATTACCACTAAACATGCTCAACTTTGAATTTAAAAAAAAAGTTGAACGAGTTGCAATTCCTGCTAAAAGTAATTCCTGCTTTTATTTTTTGTGTACTCTGAATCGGAGTTATGCGCGGTTGAATTTTTTAAGCTTTTCACGTAGTTTTGGTAATGGTGTCAATATTTTGTGAATAGGTGCCACAAACTTCATCCGACTTAAGTATATTTTTGCAAGTAAAAAGGAAAATAACTGAATAATTGAAATAAGTAAGTTTAAAATTAATAACTTTTCTCTTTTCCGCTAGGCGGCGCGTAAAACTTTGTTTTACTTCAAAGCTCATATCTCAAAAAACCACCTTTTTTTTCTTTTGTTTTTCACAAATTTTAAAGTAAACATATGCAGCTATGAAATTGAGAAATACAAAGTCCGCAATTCAATATTTTTTTTTTTTTTTTTTTTAAATGTGATGTGTAGTAGGAATTACAATATGTGTCACAACAACACATAAAAACCTTTTAAGACCAAGGTCCCACAACAACATGCGTTCGAAGGATGTTAATGGACGCAAATCTGTTTTTTTTTGTTTTTTTTTAATATTTTTTTCTTAAGTAATGGATAACTAAACCATAAATCCTATCACATATAAAACATGACATAGGCCAATATTTCGTGATAGGATAGGGAAAATAAAAATAAAATAAGAGATAAAAAGCAAATTTGTTTTACAAATTTGCAGGAACAAAACTAAAATTGGTTTGCCAATAGTCCAGCCAATGGCATAATCCCTGATTATGGGACGCAGTATATTTTTCAATGATTAAAGCTCAGATATGTAGTTATATGAAGGCTCGTTTCATCGAGCAAGCTACAGCGTTCCAGCATCAAGGAATATTCATTAGCTAAGATTGAGAGTGCTACCGTTGACTGAATACAGTTCATCCGCCAGCACCCCTAAGATATCACCTTGGCTAGTGATATCTCACTGCTATTGCCAGTGGTATGTGATATCTCACGTTAACTCATATGCCAATAGCAGGGACTGGAGTACGCGGGGTTGCCACCCCGTGGATCAAAAAAATTTAAAAAAATTAACAAATTAATAAAAACTGATCCCTCCATGCGATATGGATTTTTTCTTACGATTTTTTAAAGTTTGGTATATGAAAAATTCACATGTGCTTTTTTATTAAGTTAATAATCCTGTACTAAATGTGGATCTAATAAATTAAACATTTGATATTTTAACACCTGCAATAAATTTGAACCATTTTCTGCGCGGTTAAATGGCTAAAAACTTATTAAAAAATTTAAATTAAGTGGTAAAATAAAGGAATTTAAATTATTAAAAGGGTCTGTAAAATGTTTATTCATTTTAAAAAATGTCTATTCAGCCCCTTTTTGCTAATTAAAATCTCATTAGGGACTCATAATTTTCACATTTAAAATTTCTAATGACGCCCACAAACGTTTTTTGGAACAAATTATGCTTGCACCCAATCAAAATATATTAAATTGTACCTACCTAATTTTACCTGATTCTACCTATGTCAAAACTAATTAAAGGGTGTATATATTGATGTGATTGCCTTATAGCAAGTATATTCAAAAATATTTAGAAGACATAACGTTTAGAAAAGATAATAATAGAAATGCCTTTCAAATTGAGCTGTAACTTGTATGGTCTCAAAAATCATAAGCGGACATCAAAAAATGTGAAACTGGTCACACCAGCTGTTATTCAAAAAGCTGCGACCCTAAATTTTACTTTGCGTGATGACCAGTTTATATGTGAAACATGTCGCACTTATATCTATAAAAATAAGGTAAATTTAATTATTTTATTAAAATGAATAAAAATTCATATGCAACTACAGATGTAAAAGTAATATTGCCCATGGTAAAATTACCAGTAAAATTGGTAATATTACGCTTTTTGTTGACACCCCGTATAGTTGAAAATTGCCTGCACATTGTTGTGAGAATACCTCAGCTGATCGATCGATTTGCAGTTGAACACCTATAAATGGTTCTATGATAAAATATCACACGAAGAAATCACACACGAAAGAATATCACGTCGAAAATATCACAGCGAAAAAATCACACTCCACGAAAATATCACATCATGAAAATATCACATTTCGAAAATATCACATCCTAAAATCACACGCGAAAAAATATCACATCCTAAAATCACACGCGAAAAAATATCACATCCAAAAATCACACGCGAAAAAATATCACACTCTAAAATCACACCCACAAAATATCACGTAGAAAATTTTATTGTATATAACACAATGTCCGTATATACAATAAAATGTTTTGAAGTGCTCTAACTAAGCTACCAATCTGTCATTTGATATCGTATTTGACTTAGTGATAAACGTTTTTAACAGCTTTACGTTATAGCCCTATCAACATTAAGTAAAAACTCTTGAAAACAGTACGCCAAAAGTAAAACAAATGGGAGTTCTCTAGCCAATCCGAGAGACATTCATATTTTAATATTTGAAATATATGATATGGTATATGATTCAGGAATTGATAATCATACTAGAATAATTCGGTTTGCTCATACAATTTTGACAGTTTTGCTCGTAACTAATGATTGTTGGCTTGCGGATGGAACATTTAAAGTGGTTCCAGAAATATTTTTTTTTTTTAATAATATGGTGCGTTGCATTGTCATGTATATAAGCATTATTACCAAATAAGACATGATACTTACTGTAAAATGTTGATGGCAGTTTGAGAATTAATATCCAATGCAAATCCTAAAATAATTATTACAGATTTAGAGATTGCAGCAATGTGTTTGTGTACCATCGATATGAAATTGTTTGGATTCTCAGGTATTGAAAATGTCGCTACAACATGGTTATTATTATATGAAGCAGTGTGTTCAGGCAAAGGAATCCAGTGAAATAAAGTACAGAATATTGGCAGAAAGGATGACAAATATTTTTACAAATTACCATCCTGAGAATCAAAATGTTAAGAAAAATTTAAGAAAATAAGTGCGAAAACACGCAATTAATTTATTTTTAGTATTATTTTTATACATCGGTTGCTGCGTGTCTGTCTGTTACCGTCCTATCTTGTAAACTATAAATTTTTTCGATTTAAAATTTGAGATGAATATTGATTAAATAACTTGGGATCCCAAATCAATAAAATAAGATTGATTTGTTTGATAGGGTAATGACGTGAAGTCGTTGAAAACGTTTTTACTAAGTCAAATACGGTATCATATGTAAAATTGCTATCAGAATTCTTTAAAAATTTATATTGTATATACGGACATTATGTTTTTTTACAATAAAATTTTTTTTATATGATATTTTTTCGGATGTGATATTTTTTCGCGTGTGATTTTTGTATGTGATATTTTTTCGCGTGTGATTTTAGGGTGTGATATTTTCTCGCGTGTGATTTTTTGATGTGATATTTTCGTGATGTGATATTTTAGTGATGTGATATTTTCGTATAGTGTGATTTTTTCGCTGTGATATTTTCGACGTGATATTCTTTCGTGTGTGATTTTTTCATGTGATATTTTATCAGGACACCCTATAAATGTAGGTAATTTTAACGTCTCTACGTGTTGCCACAAAGAAGAGTACCTTAGGCAAATATTTATTTTGTGTACTGGTGTCGATCGGTGGGTTGGAATGAGTAATTTTTTCACCTGGTAGCAATAACGCAGCTATTTTGGATGCTACGAAGAATGTTATTCCTTCCCTGTTATTGAGAGTTTGCTGATTATCCGTGTTGATCACCCTCAAAGGTCACTCGTGTAGTAATTTTGTTCACGTTCCAATTTTACATTGAACGATTAGCAGCAACAGAACTGCAACGCAACGAACCATTATCAATGCTTCGTTGTAAATTCCTGGTGCGAAACGCACGTTCATATTTAAATATTCCTTGCGTTTTTGAATGAAAATATCTTCAGAAATTTGCGATTTATATTTTTTTAATGACTGTAATAGAAAATAATGTTTTCTATCTATCAGTTTAAAACAAAAAGTTGGCTTTTGCTGATTAGCGTGCATTTTTTAATTTTTTCTGCTCATGGACGGAAAGTAAAAACACAAGTAAAACCAAAGACATAATGGACAAAGACATAATATTAAAATTTATTAATTTCTTCTCCCCAAACCACTTTTGATTTTTTGGCGGCTCTATAACCCGAGGGCTTCTTTTTTAAAAAAGTCATAAACCTTTTATTTTTACTAATATCCAAATTTTCTTTAACGATGAATGTTGATTTTAACATTGAATAATTTGACCACATTGTTGAAGACTTTTTTGTTTGCGATAGTTCACCAAAATATACCAAAAACACATCTTCAGAATAAAAATTTCCTGTTTTTTCTGTTCTTACACCAATTGATAAATAAAAGGTAAGCTTTTTCATACCGCACTTTAGATTGTTCAGGCAACAGATCTAAAGTTAAATTGTTGGCTGCTTCTTTTATATGAGGTGAAGTGCTAATTATATCACTTTCATCACTACTGCTCATTTTAAATTATTTTTATTTAAAAATAGATATAAAAAAACTCTGTATAAATTTTAAATTTATCAATTTAAAATTTTAACTTGACGTCCGATACGTTTTTTAAACAACAAATAAATGGCCCCTTGGCAACTTTGATCTTTGATTTGTCGGCAGTCGTTAAAAAATAGTATGTATACTTTGAGCAGAAAGTAACATTGCTGCTCTGACATGATCGCTGGTCTCGGCTACGCCTCAACCAGCAATTTTCATGCACGAGCAGCAATGTCCCTTTCTGCTCTTAATATACAATGTACTATTCCATGAACGATAAAGAAACAATGCGCATGAATTAGATTTTGATGTGACGTATTGCAAACACAATTAATACATTTATCCCAGTGTCGCCCGTGCCAAGTATTGTACGCATAAAAATTACATGTGTAACGCTGTTGACAATTCTCAATTGTAGGAAAAGCGTTGAACCGGGTTCATTTTCTAACCACGCGCGATAAAAGAAGCTTGATTGGGATCCCTTGCGTACAGTCTAAATAAATTAAGTTTTATTGATAATGCTTGGTTATCTGTCAATTTGCTCTTTGCATTTGAGCCATTGAAATGCATTTCTACCTCTATTCGATTAGTATAATACCTAAACATTTTCGAATGTGTTTTCAAAAACGCATAATTTTACATAACAATGAAAAAAGCAGTTGAAGCCAGCGTGTTCAGGATTTGTTGCATTTTTACAGCTGTGGAAATAGCGAGCAGTCTGTTTTCTAGATGTCCTGCTAAAAGAACAACAGCTGAACTTTGTTCATGTATCTTTGTTCATGTTCACGAAAATATTCAAATACCTCTAGCATCTTTAGATCCATGACCAGTTTCGGTTGATACGATATCTCCACCAGTTCCTGAACTACTTAATGACACTTTAGAAGATATTAACAATGTTCTTGGAAGGTTAGCCGAATCTCCTATCAAACAAAAACATATTACAACAGGAAGTTATAAAAAAATTGCAAGTGTCACATCGGCAATAAGTCAAAGAATATTTCAAGTAGATTCAGTTAAAGTGTTATCACCAAACGAGGAATGTGAATATACATCATGGCTTATGAACCTTAAATAAGAGTTTAAAGATACCAGCTCTAAATCAAAGCAAGTGTTTTTGTTGACAACTCTACCACGTAAATTTTGGTCGAATCAACGTATCCAGGATGAATTTAATGCATCAAGACAGCTGGTAGAATTCGCCATGGATCTGTTGGAAACAGTAGGTCCTTACAGTTGGGTCCTCAAAGCAAACAAGTGCACAGTTTGTCACAAAAGATAGTAAAAAAAATTCAAACATACTTCTTATCAGAGGAAATTAGTAGAACAATGCCTGGCCTTAAAGATGATGTTACTATTACAGAAGGATCAACAAAAATTAGAAAATCAAAGTGGTTGGTGTTATGGACCCTCACTGACATCTACGAAAACTGTTCTTGGAAGAAAACCCAGATGTCAAAATCAACTTCTCAAAGTTCACTACGTTGCGACCGAAGGAATGTATTTTAGCCGGACCTACCGGAACACACAATGTCTGTATATGCATGATACATGAAAATGTACGTTTAATGTGTAAGCCGCTCTTAAATTTAGTAAAAAATGAAGAAGATCTGCTTAAGAAACTGAGTTGTTCTTACGATACAGTGGATTGTGCAACAAATATATGCAATGATTGTAAAAATATCGTGCAAGCTTACACAGAAACAATTTTGGAATCTCTTGAATTTTACGAAGAAATACATTATGAAAAATGGTTAATGCAAGATAGATATTTGTTAGAACGCATGGAATAAAATAAGGAAGAATTTGTAGAAGATTTAGTACATACATCGGTAAACAAATTAAAAATTCATGATTTCATCGCAAGGCAGCAATCAAAGTTTCTTAATGAAACGAAACTTAAACTACGTCACGGTGAATACGTATTTATTATGGATTTTTCAGAAAACTACTCAATGATAACGCAGAATGAGATACAAGCTGCACATTTCAATAAAGTTCAAGCCACAATCCACCCAATCGTAGTTTACTACAAATTATGTAATGGTAAACTAGAGGTCTTATCTTTTGTCGTTATATCTGATCATTTAATGCATAACACAGTTGCAGTTCATAAATACCAGGAAAGGTGTATTAAATTCATTGAAAAGTATCAAAAAAAAAATTATATTTTACTGATGGTTCAGCAGCTCAATATAAAAATAAGAAGAATTTCATAAATCTCTGCAAACATATTGATGATTTTAAAATACCTGCAGAATGGCATTTCTTTGCAACTGCCCACGGAAAGGGTCCATCCGATGGAATTGGAGGAACACTTAAAAGAGAAGCCCGGAGAGCTTCGCTTAGAGGAGAAAAAATATCAACAGCAAGGGAATTGTTTGAATGGGCGGAAATTTGGTCGAAAAAAACCAACCACGTTATGAAGTTTTCATATGTGTCTTCAGGAGATGTCGAACTACAGGAACAATTTCTTTCGATGCGGATTCCACTGTTTTTTACCGGATAACACTACAGCCGATAAAATAATTGCCAAAATATTCTCTTTTTCTGATGATCATAAATATTTCAATTTAAAGGCAAAAAGAAATATATAAATTAATTTTTTAATGTATTTATTTATAATATTGATTAAATTATAATGTTTATAGAAAAAATTTTTGTTCAATGTTTTTTTCTAATGTTAGTGTTGGTGATGTTGAAATTATAACAAAATCTTCGATCATTGGGATCTCCAATTCTAATTCTGAATAAAAACCTGTTTCTCAATCAGAAATACACAGAAAATGGTTCAAATTTATTGCAGGTGTTAAAATATGAAATGTTTAATTTGATCCACATTTAGTACAGGTATTAACTTAATAAAAAAACCAGGGTTGTAACGTATAAAACACGTAGTATACGTACGTATAAAACGTATAAAACGTACAGTATAATACACACAATTATTTACGTTTTATACCGTATGAAAGTAAAATCCTTAATAAAGAAAAATACATTTATATAACATTATTGCGGGCGTATTATTCATCGTACTCGTAATATTGAATATTTATAAAGCGTAGATTTCTGGACTAATTAGAAAATATAGCTTTAGAAAATATAGCGTCGTCATGATAATTTTTTACCCAACTATTCCTATTAGTTCAGAAAATTTCCACATTTAACGTAAATGCTTCTTTTCAAAATATAATTATTTGTTTTCAAAACAAATTTAGTCTGCAATAATTTGACATTTCCAACCATACCTATTATTCATCAATGACCAAAATTGAATTTACTAAATAAACTTCTCACTAAACTTTTTCGTTTGACGTAAATACATATTTTAACTATTAAAACGTTTGTATAAAAAGAAGATTTGATCTGCAAGAACCTGTTATTTTCAAACTGTGTCTATTAATTGGAAGTGGTGCAACCCAGATTCACACAACAAAGTTTTTCAAAACCATCTCTCTAATTATCTTTAATAGTTTCCCTAACCGCTATGAAAAAAAGACATTTATTCTGCAACAACATGATATTTCTCAGCTGTTCTTATTAGATGGGAGGAGCTGAAGTTGGATTGAACCATATTTTATATATTCAATAACATTTAATGATGCCAAATAATTAGGTTCATGAGCCAAATGTTTCTAATCCAAAATGTTTCCCATTAAGTAAATGTTGGAATCAAAATGAAAGAAAATCATATAGTATGCGTGTTGAAAAATTAAAAAATAATTTAATTGCTTGAGTTTAAGTGCTCAAAAAAATCTCGAAAAAATCTCTTCAAATCTAGTGAATTAAAAATTATTAACCAGTTTAATGTACAGTAACATAGTCTTTCGTATAAAGTATAAAATTATACATTCAAATAACATCTAGAATTTAAATAGTTTTTGTTATAAATTATAAAATTTATAAATAATTTATAACTACGTAATTATATTTTTACTAAAATATATATCTTTTTACTAAAATTATAATTAATATCTAAAGTAAGAAGTATTTTTAATTTTTTATGAATGAATTTCAAAAACAAAATCATATTATACGTTTTATACGTTATATACGTTTTATACGTTTTATACGTTACGTATTATACGTGTAACGTATAAAACGTTTTATACGTGTATATTAACAACCCTGAAAAAAACACATGTGAATTTTTCATATACCAAACTTTGAAGAATCGTAAGAAAAAATCCATTTTGAATTGCGGACTTTTTATTTCTTAATTTCATGGCTGCATATGTTTACTTTAAAATTTGTGAAAAACAAAAAGAAGGGTGATTTTTTGAGATATGAGCTTTGAAGTAAACCAAGGTTATACGCGCCGCCTAGCGGAAAAGAGAAAAGTTATTAATTTTAAACTTACTTATTTCAATTATTCAATTATTTTCCTTTTTACTTGCAAAAATATACTTAAGTCGGATGAAGTTTGTGGCACCTATTCACAAAACATTGATACCATTACCAAAAGTACGTGAAAAGCCTCAAAAATTCAACCACACATAACTCCGATTCAGAGTACACAAAAAATAAAAGCAGGAATTACTTTTTTCCTTTCGTCGATACCAACAATATATCAAAATTTCAGATTTTTTAAAAATCAAAAATTTAAAAATCAACAAAAAAAATGTACGTTTTCAAAATAATAGCCCTTATACTTTATAGGCAATTTATGCAAAGAGGTAAGAAACGACGAACTAATTTGTTGCACTGCAAACAAATGTGGAAAGAGCCATTGGTACACTTATGTATATCTACATTTAACAAAATGCAAAGGGACTTCTTTGTGCGTACATCGTACAAATGGAATGCTTTGCCTGAATCAATAGTCTCGAGTGCCTTTAATCCACAAACATTTAAAAAAGCGTCCACCATCACCTCAGAATGTATGTTGTTGTGGGACCCTAGGTCTTAAAAGGTATCTTTGTGTTGTTGTGACACATTTTGTAATTCCTATTACACAACACTTTTATTAAAAAAAAAAAGTATTACAATATACATATTTGACAATATACATATTTTATATTACACTATACATATTTGAATGGGTAACGAAATCTGAAATTCGACGCCCACGCCTTGCTGCCTGGGAGACAAGCAGGGTAAAAACTACTTAGTCAATAACGCTGCATCACGACAAATTGGTGCCTTAAAACCAATGTGACCCAAGCGTCTGTTCTCCATATTAGGGGCAGCTGGGTGCGGGTGTCTGTCTTGGATAAAGTGGCTCGCTATATAAACGTGTAAAAAGGTTATTTCTGGTAACCTCAAGATGCAAGACGGACCCACTCACGACAATTTGGGTTGGGATTAAGGTTAACACCCTAACCATGGAAAAAATATTATTTGTTAAATTTGGAAATCAGTAAAAGAATAACATACATGAACAACAAAGCAGAATTTTACCTGGACGTGAAAAAGCGCCGGATTACCAAATCGAAAATTGCGCAGCCTGAGCGCTCCTGATGCTCTATTAAGTCTAGAAACAGAGGCTGAGATGTATAGGATGGATATCATAGCTCTGCAAGAAATTAAAATGCCAATAATCGGAAAACAAGATTTGGATAGTCACTCTTTATACTGTAGTGGTGATCCTTCTCGAAGAGAGTTTGGAACTGGTTACCAACAAGAAATAGCTCGCATACAAAAATCCGTGATGAAATTCATCTCGGTCAGTGAGAGGATCTGCTACTTACGGGTACGCGGTACATACAACAATATTTCTCATACTGCCGTGCATGCACCTACTGAAGCTAAGAACGTCGACGAGAAAGATACTTTCTACATAGAACTGAAAAAGGTGAACATAAAGGTGAACAAAACACCAACACGTGACTTCATTATGGTTCTTGGTGACTTTAAAAGACATTAGACAGGTTGGAAGAGATATCTCTTATGGAGAAGTGGTGGGCCAAAACAGCCTGCATTTGAATTCATATGATAATGGTGAGATAAGTTTGCATTATCAAATTATTTGAGAATGGCCAGTACTTTTTTGCCGCTTTGATCGATTCATAAGCAGACTTGGGTTTCACCGAATGGAAACGCACGTGCTAGTAACGGCAAGTTTCTTTTCTAGTATTCTGGATGTGCGATCCTTTAGACTTTAGAGGTGCATGCATACATTGGAGGTGATCACTTCCTTGTATGTGCTAAAATTAGGTTCCACTTTCCAAATCTAGACATTCCAAAATTCAATCAACGGAAACGTTTTAAGTTCTCATCACTAAAGAATGCTGAAACAGAACAGAGATATCAAAACCATATTGCCGAAAAATTTGAGACATCAGAAAACATTAATGAAGACATCGATAAGTCATGGTATTTTCTCAAAGATGCTGTATTAAGCGGTGCTGAGAGAATGCTTGGACGACCACAAAACCAGTCCCAGAGGCCATGAATGGATCAAGCATGTCTTGATGCTATTCAATACAAAAGAGATTGCGATCTGAAATGTCTACAAAGACGCAACACCAGGTCCACGAAGGAGAACTATAAATTGGCAAGACAAACCGTTACAAAGCTGTGTAGATGAACAAAGAGAGAATGGTGGAAGAGAAAATGTGAGGAGATTGAAAGTTTAAAGAATGGGACCTCAAACTGGATCGACTGCTATTCAAAAAGAAGATGGGGCTATAAGCAGACCTTAAAATTATTTCAACTTAAGTAACCAGCAATAAGTCGGACGGCGAGCAAAGCTTGTTCGTGCGTCAAAAGTACGAAAGTACGAACCCACGAAACAGAAATTCGAAGCGGCGCTGTTAAAATTAAAATACAATAAAGAACCTGGTATCGACGATAGAACATCCGAAATGATTGTACGTAGTGGTGAAACTCTATGTTTAAGATTGTTTGATCTTGTTTAAATGATCTGGCAGACTGAAACCATGCCACAGGACTGGAGCTCAGCTATTCTGATACCAATCCATAAAAAACTTAATCGCTTACAATGTGCAAACTACAGGCGAATCGCTCTACCTAATCCTTTTGCTGAAAAACTGTTTGGAGAATATCAGTGTAAAAAGCGGTACATCGCATTTTTCTCGATAAGGATGATTTTGGAAAAGTTAAACATACCCGTATACCAACTTTTCATTGATTTCAGGAAGGCCTACTATTGTCTTGAATGGGAGACTCTGTGGTCTGCTCTGGTGTCAATGGGAATCCCTGATAAACTGGTATCACTATTCAAAATGATAGTACAGAACTCTCAATGCTGTGTACGAGTAGAGAACGAAATATCAAAGTTTTTTGAAGTTGAATCCGGGTTAAGACAAGGTGATATCTCCTATATTCTTTAATCTAGCCTTCGAATATGTGTGCAGTCAAAAAAATCTACCGACTAACAACAATATCTGGTCAATAAACAGTACTGATGATCGCATAAGCTGATGATGTTGTCATCCTCAGACGAAATGCAGCTGTATAAGTGAGAATTTCAAGTCGCTTGAGAGTTAGAAACTTAGTCTGCAAATTAACTATGATAAAACCAAACAGTTGAATATTTCAAGAGAGGCTGAGAAGAAAGATTTGATGTGCGGCGATGAACGAATTGAGGGAGTTGAATCTTTTAAATATTTGGGATCAATGCTTGACTCAACCAACAGCATACTTGCAAGTTGCAGATATAAAAGCTCGAACTGCTGCAGGTATTCGAACTTTCTACTCAATTAAACCTCTCCTTGGATCACCGTATGTATCAGGTAACACCAAACTCAAGTTATACAAGACATTGATTAGACCGGTGTTGACGTATGGGTCACAAACATGGACCCTTATACAAAATTACGAATCACAGTTATTCATATTTGAGCGTAAGAGCCTACGCTACATTTTTGGTCCACTTAAGACAGACGATGGAGAGCACAGAACGCGATATAACTTTGAGATCAGAGACCTTCTTGAGGGTCCAGATATAATAAGTTGTTTCCATTCCAATAGGATTGCTTGGTTTAGGCATGTTCTACGAGCCAATTCACATTCTGGAATGATTAGAAAAGTGTACGTAAATACCACAAGGAGTAGGCGAGCGCGAGGTAGACCACGACTGCAATGGGAGATGGACGTAATAAACGACCTTAAAAAAATCGGCTGCCATGGGAATTATGTCGCTGTTGCGAATGACCGTGGTGAATATATGAAGCTGGTTAGCTTGGCAACGCTCCTACATGGAGCATAAACGCCACAAAAAAAATACATATTTCAATATACTACAACACTTACACGAAAGCACAATAACACCACCAACCTACAATCAGTTTTTTTTTTAAATTATGTATTAAAGATGAACTCGTATATTTAATTAATAATTTCAAACATCCCTTAAACAAAAAATTTTAATTTAATATAAAAATAAAAAATCAAATTTAGCATTACCGGGATTTTTTTCGTCAAACAATCCCATTTCAATTCGGTTTTATTTACGTTTCGGTTTTACGTTTTCGCTTTAAGTCATTATCATCGACATTCAATTCCAATTCCTTTCAAACCAAATATAAAAAAGGTTGAATTACTTCGTAGGGCATAAAGATATCTTTTGAAAAATTAAATCTAATAAATATAATTATCAAGGGATTTTTTGAATGTTCAAAACTCCATGAAAATTTTACATTTGGGCCGTTTTCAACAGCTTTAAAACGTATAAGTACATTTTCTGTACACACTCGTTAATATATATGTTCTGTACCAGTGGTTTGAATATAAAACAAAATCGAAAATTTAACATATTACAGAGATAAAATGTAATCATAAAAACTAAAATAAACTTTTACTATTCAAGAAACTATTTTGTTGCTTAGCAAGATGTACATACATATTGTTCTATTTGTACATGGATTTAATTGTCTCTTAAAAGATAGCACTTGAAAATTCGATTTGGATTATTAATTTTTATTGAAATTTCTATCTTTATGTGGATAGTTTAACTGCTTTTAAGAGAATTGCTTGTCCTTGTATTAAATTGTTAGTCAATATACTTAAGTGAAATAACTGTAGTGTTTATTGTTGTAAGTCTGATAGCATGTTAACAACTTTTTAAATGATCTTTATAATTAATTCAAATAACGTATAATTATTAATATGATATTACCGTTGGACGTGAACGCAAAACACTTTTAAGAGTTCTGCTTCGTTCATTACTTTTTACTTGACTCCGGCGAAGCAAAAAGTAGTTTTATGTGGTTGACCCTCACGTAAGTATGTATGTTTGTTCATCTGGTCCCTCATAATTTCTAAAACACTTATAATAACTTAACAAATGAGGAATCGTTCGAATCTATTTGATTGTCCGCTGGTTATAGGCTTGGTGATGACACGTTAAATTACATGTGGCGCTCTTTAGTTAGATGACATAAAGCATGAACTAACAAATTTAATTTAAATTAATGACATCGTATGCCACTTACCCTAACAAAACAATACATTCCAACACCATTAAGATTTAAGGTCAAGTGCACTCACTATACATCTAGAGGGCTCCATATGATCATATATATATATATGGCTGGATACGACCACAGCTATCCTCTGAACATCACAATGAATATGTATTAAATATATTAATAAATTAAATTTATTTAATAGACAAAAAATATTGAATAGTTTGTGCATAACCATTTCTTATGAGAATATTTTCTTGTTTCATTCTTTTTAAAGCGTGATTTTTGAGTGGTTGGGTTTTAGTTGTTGAACTTACTCTTTGAAAAAAAACTTTCTTGAAATAATCCTTTTATTGATCATATAAAAATTATTGCATATGAAAATACATATCTTTGATATCGATCTTTTGGCAATTTTTTATTTGCGTTGGTATGCGAGTTTCACGCAAAACTAATTTATTTCATTAATTTTTGTCGTCCCGCGCTGGAAAAATTAGTTTATTTGTAACAGTAAAACTCATTTCTCCATTAATTAAATATACGATTTTTATTGAAAATTGAACGTAGGATACGATCGATGGTCATACAAACACTCTTTATTTGTGTTAGATAATGACTAAAAATTGATTTTAACATATTATTTGTTTATAACAAGAGGAGTTTGTTAATGATTTTTATAAATACCAGTTTGTTTTTTAGATTCCATCTTTATATTTTAAAATAAAAAAGACGAAAAGTGTCTATCCTTACCAGAACCGAAGTTGTGAATCTTTGAAAACAAGTCTTCAAGCCAAAAATCACGAAATTCTCGAAATTTAGATCCGCTCTATTTGCCCTAAAAAAATTAAAAGGAAAAATCCTCGATCAAGTATATCTTTTTGTTTATATAGTACCCATAAAAAATTTTTCAGCTGAAACAAAAATGTTCGGTATGTAACCCATATATATGGAATTTTTTGTCGTCCCGCGCTCGTTAAATTAATTTATTTCTAACAGTAAAAATCATTTCTCCATTAATTAAAACTACGTTTTTTATAGGGAATGAAACGTAGAATACGACGGTCATACGAAAATGAAAAAACTCATTTGGTGGGTGGGGCAATGACTAAAGATCGATTTGAACATTTTATTTGTTTATAACAATAGGAATTTGTTAATAACTTTTATTAATTTTATTTTTTTTAACTAGCATCTTTTGACTTTAAAATAAAATAAAACAGAAGTTTCTATCTTTAATTACCGAAGTTATGGATTTTTGAAAATTAATTTTTGTATCGCTAACAATTTTATACTACTTCTATCACTAACGATTTTATACTGGTTGTATCCTCGAACAACACCTTTTATATATACTACATGAAATAGCCTCGATACTACTGTAATGTTCTAGAACACACCCTTTTTTCCTTCCTTTATCAACAATAAGACGATCTTCAAATATTGACACCTAGGTGTGAAATCAATTCTTTTCAATTGTTTTATTTACCAATTTTTATTTCGTTAACCAATCCTTATTCGATAAAACAAATACTTCCTATTAAATGTTTACTTTGGTTACGTTGATTTGGTTTTATTGATTTTTACATTTCTTTTAGAAGAATTTTCTCGAAGATAATTCTCTAACGAGAATTTTCTTGAAGATTTTCTATTATTGTTGTGTTCTATCGTCTTCCATAATCGTCACATTCTCCCCCACTTATATCTGTTCGTCCCGAATAGAATCTAAATCTCCTCCTCTGTAGGGTGCTAATCTTTCTAGATGAACGACTTTTGGTTTCGCTCGTTGACCTTTCTTTATTCTATAAACGACATCGTTTAATTTTGTTATGATGGTATAAGGTTCTTCCCAAGATGTTTGTAGTTTTGGAGATAATCCTTTTCTCCGCTGTGGATTGTGTAGCCATACTAGTTGTCCTTCCTCAAATCCTTTGTTGTTTGCGTGAATGTCATACCGAGCCTTCATTCGATCACTGGATATCTGTGCTTTTTGTCTTACAAACGTGTGTACCTCCTCAAGTTCTTTTTGAAGTTTATTAACATAATCTTGGACACATAATGTTGATGATGGAATAATCCCAAACTTCAGATCACCAGGTAGCCGTAAATCATTTCCAAAAATGGTTGTAGCTGGCGTCGTTTTGGTTGTATCATGCACCGCTGATCTATAAGCCATCAAGAATAACGGAATATGACGGTCCCAATCACGTTGATTCTTGTTTACTACTTTTGCTAGATATTTCTCAAGAGTAGCATTAAATCTTTCCACCATGCCGTCTGATTGGGGATGTGAAGCAGTTGTTCTAGTTTTATTAATTCCAAGTATCTGACAGATTTCTTGAAACATGGTAGATTCAAAATTTCTTCCTTGATCTGTGTGAATCTCCATCGGTACTCCGTAGCGACTTATCCAATTGCTAACTACTGCTTCAGCGATCGTTGTTGCTTCTTGGTTTGGTATTGCACACACTTCTGGCCATTTGCTAAAATAATCCATTATGACTACCACATATTTGTTGTTGTTATCAGAAGTTGGAAATGGTCCAGCTACATCCATCGAAATTCTCTCGAATGGTGCTCCTACATTATACTGCCTCATGTTACCACGACTTTTTCTTGCAGGTCCCTTTGCAGCCGCACATTGATCGCATGCTTGACACCATTCCACTACCGATTGACATGCTCCTGACCAATAAAATCTACGCCGTACTTTAGCAAGGGTTTTGTTAATACCCAGGTGACCGCCACTAGTTCCTTCATGATATTCTTTTAATACTTGATTTATTCTTATTTTGGGAACTACTATCATTGATTCTTTAACTGATCCGTCAAGGCTTTCCCAAATTCTTTTCAAGCATCCATCTTCAATACAGAGACTGTCCCATTGTGCCCAATATGCCTTCAACGTTTGACTTTTATCGGCAATCTCACTCCATGCAGGTTTTTCTCCCTTTTCCTTAAACTTAATTATTGGTGTTAAGCTAGGATCTTCCAGTTGCTCCTTCCTTACCACTTCCTGCGTCCAGTCTTCACTAGGAAGCACTTGCAGAAGCCTGACATCAATAATGTTTTCCTTACTCTCCACCCGATCACAGTGCTTGCATTCCACCTGGCATGGGCGTCTTGATAATGCATCAGCATTTCCATGTGCACTTCCCCTTCGATGTTCAATGTCGAAATCATAAGCCTGTAAGCGTTCAATCCATCGTGCTACTTGTCCTTCTGGGTTCTTAAATTGTAGTAGCCACCTCAACGCTCCATGATCAGTTCTCAAATGGAATTTTTGGCCGTACAAATATTTGTGAAAATGTTTTACACATTCACAATAATTACACAATAATTTCTTTCTGGCTTGGACAGTATTTTTGAGTAATAAGCTATTACTTTTTCTTGTCCATCAATTTCTTGAGATAACACTCCTCCTATACCATCATTGCTGGCATCAGTGTCTAATATGAATTTAAAAATTAGTATAGGGTAAGCCAGAACTGGTGCAGTGCATAATCTTTTTCGCAGCTCCACAAACGCATCTTCTTGCTTTTCGGTCCATTCGAAAGCTTTATCCTTCCTCGTGAGCTCATGCAGACTCTTAGCAACATTGGCAAATCCTGGTACAAAACGTCGGTAGTAAGTGCACAATCCCAGAAAACTGCGAAGCTCATGTACATTTTTGGGTCTTGGCCATTCTTTTACTGCTGTGATCTTATCGGCATCTGTGTGTATTCCATTTGTTGTTACTTTGTGCCCCAAGTATTTTACTTCTTCTCTGAATAGTGTACATTTCTTTGGACTCAATTTTAGTGCTGCTGCTTGGATTCTCTCGAAGACTTCTTCTAAATTCTTCAAATGATCGTCGAAATCCTTACCCATTACAATAATGTCGTCCAAGTACACAAGGCACGTTCTCCAATGTAATCCTTTCAGCACACGTTCCATTAAACGTTCAAATGTTGCGGGAGCATTACATAGTCCGAATGGCATAACGTTAAATTGCCATAGCCCACTACCCACACTAAACGCTATCTTTTCTCGATCCTCTTCTTGGACTTCTACCTGCCAATAACCACTTTGCAGATCTAATGTTGAGAATAATTTGGCACCTGATAATGTGTCCAAGGTATCATCAATTCGAGGTAATGGGTAGCTATCTTTATTTGTTACTGCATTCAGTTTTCTGTAGTCGACGCAGAATCTCATAGTTCCATCCTTCTTTCCAACTAAAACCACAGGTGAACTCCATGGACTATCTGATTGCCCGACAACACCAGCCATTTTCATATCCTTTACCATTCTATCAGCTTCTTCCCGTTTCGCTAATGGTAATCTTCTTATTGCTTGGCGAATCGGCATCTCTGCTCCCGTGTCAATTTTATGTTTAACCAGATTAGTTCTTCCGTTGTCTGCTGATGTGCTGTGGAAGATGGACGAATAACGTTCAAGCAACTGCTCTGCTTCTTTCTTTTGTTCTTTTGTAAGCTCTGTTGTCCACTTCTGTAGTAGATTTTGTATTTCTTTCTTCTGCGTTTGATTTTCGACTTTCCTTTCTGTGTGCTGTTGTTCACATTTCACAATGGTAGTTACTTCTTCACATTTACCGACGATTGTTCCTTTCTTGAGGGTTTTTGTTTTGTCTGACAAATTTAGTGTTCTTATCGGTATTCTTAAGTCTTCATCTGGTACAACTAATGTTTTCCCTATAATGATCTCTTGGTTTTGTAGACCATTTTCATTGGCTTCCACAACCCACAACCTTGGTGACCCAGAATCTCCCTCCAATCTTCCCCAGACGATTGTTTCGGTATTAGGTGGCAGCTTTTCGCGATGTTCCAATATTATTCGCCTCATACTTGATTCTGCACCATTCGTCTGAAGAACCAACTCCACGTTACCATACTTGAGTACTCCATTTCCAGCGTCTATTACAAATCCATTCGGCCTCATGAAGTCCATTCCCAAAATTACTTCATCAACGATGTCTGCCACTAGAACTTCATGCTGAAAGTGCGTATTTCCTATTTTTATATCAGCAATTTTGCTTCCCCTGATAGTTGCACTTTCCCCTGTTGCTGTTTGTATTCGATATTTTTCTGCTGGTTGTAATTCCCCTTTTAGTAAATCTGTCCGGACTATTGTGCGAGTTACTCCAGTATCTAGTGTAATGGTACAATTGTTGTCATTAATTTCAGCTCCAATCGTTAAACTGTCACCATTCCTTGCGATTCTTGAAATAGGGATGGAGATTATGGGGCATTCGGTTGTGGGAGCCAGCTTACGCCCCTTAAAGCTGGCTCGTTTTAGTTTAACCCTTCCGTTGCTATTTGACCATCCTCTCCCGCTTGAGACTGTTCTTCAAATGATCTCCGTCTGATTGGTGATGTTGATCTTCCCCGTTTTCGTTTGGCCTCTCTGCATTCTCGAGATATGTGACCAAGTTTGTCACATACCCAACATCTTATTCTACCGTTGAATTCTCGGGAACTTCTTTGAGGCCTAAAACTATCCTCTTCTTCCATTTCTACACGGCGTACTTTAATGGTTGGTTTGACAATTGCTTGTGCTGTTTCACTTGTCAACGCACAAGCTATTGTTTCAGCAAACGTGGCTTTAGGTGTCATCACAGCTGACTTCCGCGTCTCTGGATCTCTTATGCCGTCGATAAACGCATCTATCTTCATTCTTTCCATATAGTCTGGTGATGTATTTCCATGTGCCATATGTACCAGACGTTCGATTGCAGACGAAAACTCTTGCAAACTTTCTCCAATTCGCTGATAGCGACCCTTCAACTCAAGTATGTATATCTCCCGCTTGTGGTTACTACCATATTTGCGATCTAAAGCCTTCATGATCTCATTGTAGCTCCTTCGATCTTGTTCTGGAACTGCTTGTATTGTTTCTGCTGCTTCGCCCTTCAGTGCCACTATTAAAGCTGCCACACGATGTGTTTCGTTCCAACTGTTCTGATCAGCTGCTGTTTTAAATTGGAATTTGAAAATTCCAAACGATGATGTACCATCGTATGGGGGTGGTTTTAACTTCATGCTTTGTGTTTGTTGAACCGTGTGAATTGTTTTACCATTAATTTCAACATCTTGAAGCCTTCTTTCTACTTCTACTTTAAAGTCATCTACTTTCGATTGTACTTTCTGTTCCAGAACTTTAACTTCTTTTTGCACTCTCTCGACTTTTTCATCCACAATTTTCTCTACTTCGATGCGTAGATTCGCTGCCATATATAGAAGTTTCTCGTCGATGTGTGTTTTAACCAAGCTAATTTCTTCTCGACTTGAAGCGATGTTTGCAGACTGTTGCTTTATTTCTTCTCGACTTGCAGCTAATTGTTGATCGATGTTTGCAGACTGTTGCTTTATTTCTTCTCGACTTGCAGCTAATTGTTGATCGATTTTTGTAGACTGTTGCTTTATTTCTTCTCGACTTGCAGCTAATTGTTGATCGATGTTTGCATCTAACTTTTTCATTTCATTACTCATGAGTTCCATATTTGCCTTAACATCTGATCTCATGTTGAAACTCATTTGCTCCATCATAGACATTAACTGTGCAAAGTCGTTGTTTGCTGGTACGACTTGCTTTGTTGCTTCAACAGGGTGCTTTGTTGAAGCAACTATCTTTGTCTTCAATATTTCCTACATCTGTTACAATTATTTAGTTCGATCACTAAATCAGGAAATTTAAAACACAATGGATTTTCTAAACGTTATAATTTTATTCGTTCAAGATTTTACAATAAAAATATTTCTCCTATTACTATTCCCCTTTTAGTTCTTCTTGTACTAACAATATTTCACCACTTATAATTCTTTTACAATTTTTCACAATATCACTTACAATAACTTTCTACTTATAACACTGTAAACTTTAACTCGCCTATATCACTTCTATCACTAACGATTTTATACTAGTTGTATCCTCGAACAACACCTTTTATATATGCTACATGAAATAGCCTCGATACTACTGTAATGTTCTAGAACACACCCTTTTTTTCCTTCCTTTATCAACAATAAGACGATCTTCAAATATTGACACCTAGGTGTGAAATCTATTCTTTTCAATTGTTTTATTTACCAATTTTTATTTCGTTAACCAATCCTTATTCGATAAAACAAATACTTCCTATTAAATGTTTACTTTGGTTACGTTGATTTGGTTTTATTGATTTTTACATTTCTTTTAGAAGAATTTTCTCGAAGATAATTCTCTAACGAGAATTTTCTTGAAGATTTTCTATTTTTGTTGTGTTCTATCGTCTTCCATAACCGTCACAATATAATTATTTTTTACTCAAAATTTCAGATTACAAATAATAATTTTTAAAGCTAAAATGAATTTGTTTTGGTTGTTTTTGTTATTTTTCGCAAATTTAATATTATGCATTAAATAAATTCCGCTTTAATGAAAGGAAATGAACCAGTGGCGTAGCTGAAATAATTATGATATGTATTTCGTCTGCCCACTCTTCCGAATTTTTTTTTCTTCTTCACGGTAAATCTTGATCTATTTATGCTTTGGAAATTACCTACCCCCAGCTGAGCCTATCCCACTAGTGATAACCGCATCCAAAGCCTATAAGTAGATAAATTTATAACAATGTTATGAATACCAGTTACAACAATCTAACTTAAAAAAAACTCAAACATCTTAACTGGATTTCCTTTATTTTCTAATCTTATCATAATAGTATTGCCAAACGTATCGTATATAAATTGTTTTACATGATACCAACAAAATAAAAGAAATGAAAATTACTACCAACTTCACTGTTTAAATAAAAAAACAGTTGTAGCGAAATTTCATTTTATTGCATTCGGCCAACCTGAAACTTTAAATTGCCCACAATTCCAAACTCATCGTCGAAAAATTCAACGCCCTCAACATCATCCATGACCAACTCATCTTCCGGTCGTTCAACCAACTTCATTCGATCAGCGGCGAAGACGCCTTAAAGTTTTTGTTAGCCCGGATTTGTTACGATGTCTGCCAACCTGTATCGGGCGCCATGCAAGACTTGCACCACAGCGTACGGACCCCCAAAACTTGTTTGTAACTTTGTACTACATCCAGTAGAAATGGGTGCCCTAACATTACAACTACATCTCCAATATTATATTTTTCTGACACCCGATATTTCTTATCAAAACAGATCATAGATTTCAGTAGATGACTTTTAACACGATCTGACGCTAAATCACGATTAGTTTGAACCTTACCCTCAAAACTAACGCTATCATCTAAAATATTATCATCTTGAATTGCCGGTACCAGCACTGAAAAAATAATCGGAGATATTAACAAAAATTAAGAGTTAGTTTTACGTAAAATATTGTAGGAATTTCAGCCAACGCTTCGATTGGTAAATCAAACAAATTTAAAAACGTTGTTTTCACAAGCTTTTCGAGTTCCCAAACATACCTAAAAAGAAATTGGGGTTTGTAAAAAGATTTACAAAACCTTTTGTAAAAATTACGATTTTGATGTAAGATTTACGACCCGCAATAGTTAAATAAACAATTTTTATTCGAAAAATTGACAAGACGATTATGTAGATTTTTCAAATATAAATGCCAATCTTACAAATCTGGTATGTAAAATGTTCAGAATTAATTGTAAAGTTTACTAAACTGCCAACCAAAAGCAACAAATATTATGGCTAAGTTTACAGTTATAGTACGTAAAATAATCAGAATCATCTGTAAATTTTACAAAATGTCGGGTAGAATTTAAGAAATATAATTGTAAAATTCACAACTCGTCCGTAAAATATTCGGAATATTTATATATATTTGTAAATAGATTAGGGTTTAATGATTGAAAAACAATAGCTTTAATTTTATTTGGTTTATTTTAAAATATTTCAAAACTAATATTTATATAATAGAAAAATTTAAATTTCATAATGTAATAGAAAATTAAAAACAATATGAATTTAAAAACAGTTATGTACAACAAAATAAGTAGGGGGAAGTGGGGATGGTATAAACAGTTTGTACTTAAAGCTCAATAACTTTAAAACCATAAAACATTTTTACTTAAAAACTGTTTCATTGTAAAATTTCATATCTTTACTACATAAAACTATTTTTTTTTAATTACGTAACTAAACATTAAGTATAAAATTTTGAATTTCTAAAATTTATGTTTCTCGTTTAAAGTATCCCCACTGGTGGGGCACTTATAAGCAATGAGCATTTTTGTATTGGGCACATATAAATACCCAAAAAAAACCACAATAAAATTCATAAAGTACTTTTTTTTAAATTTTTTATTATTTATTGTGTTTCAAACAATATATATAAGCAAATAACATATATATTTCTTTAAAAAAAAAACATTATTTTTCGATTGTTGTAAAACCTTAAGAAATTCAGGTAGAAAATTATAAAGAGAAAAGCAAAAATTCAATCTCATCGTATGTTTAGGCTTTGCAAATCAATATCAAAAGTGAAACGGGAAACCACACGTATACCATATAACCATACCATACGGCACATATAAACGCGTTTATACTATCCCAATTTTTTTTTGTTTATATGTGCCCCACGTGGCGGATTTAGGGTTATGTTTTGAAAAAATATTCCAATATCTAAAATTTGGCTTAAACAAAGAAATATTATGTTTCTTGAATATTTCAGCTATCAAAACATGTTGGAATATTTTTAAACATAATGGTAAAAAAAGTTATTCGAGTTTTACAAAAAAAAAAAATATTTACTTTTGGGTTGCCAAAACATCTATTCACCAATAACTTTTGAACAAGACTGACTTCAGCTGTCAAATTCTCCTGGTGTGTGTAGTCGATCGAAGCGACATCTGTGATATTTTTGTCGAATTTTTTGATTGATGTTTTGTGAGGGAAATTAAAACTGTTTACAGTTGCCCCATGTTTATACTATCCCCACTTCCCACTATATAAAAATATATAAACCCAAAATATAACAATTTATTTTTATTCTTTATCTTCTTGGCTGATGCGTTGTTGTCGCAATATTCGAAATCAATAATATATATTGGACTTGTAATTTTAATTTGTTTACTTATTATTTAAATCCTTAATAAAAGTATTTACACAAGGTACTTTAATGTCGTATGGAGTATGGATATCGTAGAAATAGGATTGAATGACCAAAGGTTCAAACAAGGACTTGGGTACTCGACTTTGAAAACATGATAAATCTAAAATAATTTCTTAAGTGCCTCTAACAAAGTACCACATAAGTACTTGTGGTCGTCAACTAATAATATCAATTCTTTCAATTCCCATTTCTGCCTGATAGTCAGTAAAATTGGTTGAAATTTTAAGTGTCGATGCATTACATATTGAGATCATTTCATGGGTTTCTATGGCGATGTCAGTGATATAATTTTCACAAACCATGTTTGACTATCCTTTATACTGGCTTTCCCATGTATCACATCTCCACCTAATGATTTGTTTTTTTACAGAGAGTGGTACCAATCTTGATAGCATATTTAGTAACTGTAGATTGTATGAACCTGTGAGTAAAGAAAACATATTTTGTATTTAAAGTTTTAATATTACGAGGAAATAGAACAGTAAGAAACAATGTTATATATTTTTAAATAAAATAAGAATTTACCTGAATTAATTTCATGTTATTTTTCAACACATCTCCTCCTTTTATAGAGGCTTCCTTTTGTTTTATATGGCTCTTTAGGATATGTGGTACATGTTTTATAAACGTGTTGCTTGAATACATATCTTTTGAGCTGAGATATAAGCAATCGATAAAGTTTCGAAGGTACTCGATAAATTCTAAAATTGAAATAAATATATACATGAATATATATGAAAATAAATTGCACAAAAAAATACATACATATAGTTTTAATTTACTTACGCTTTCTGTTTCCTCTTTACGTTTGTAGTTTGCTTAAATAATATACAAATAAAATTTTTTGACCAAACTGCTGTTTTGTAAATACTAAGCTGATGTGCTCCGGTTTTAAATCAATTAATCCTTTATATAGAATGCTTTTTGATCTAAAAATTCACATTTATGTGTTAGTGGGAGATTTAGAAAAGTTAATAGTATACATTATACAGCTAGGTATTATTAAATAACCTCTTTTATATCATTAGACGCGTAACGCCGAAGGATATAATGTACGAGGTCAATAATTGTCTTCCTAACCGAGGTATATATACATTTTTTTCACTATTAATACTGATATAACCATATTGGATTTTAAAAAAAATGAAACTAATATATATATATAAACCACTCACCTAGTATTCTTTGATGTCCAACAACACTAATATATTTCATTCAAAAACTTTTTATGATTTCACTAACTGCATTTTTTATTTTCCATGTCCTTACACCACACACGCACTATTTGAAATAAAACCACACTAAATATCCTTACCTAAGTTCATATGGCAGCAACACGATTTTACGAAACAAATTTGAATTTTTTACGAAATAGATTGTAAAATCTTATGAATTGCTTGTACAAATTACATACACTTTTATATTATTTACAAGTTACACAAAGTGGTATAAATTTTACGAAAAATAGCGGTTAAATTAACAATTTTATTTGTATATTTGAAATATTAGTACAATTAAAGTTGTAAGGCTAACAAATCTGTTTAGTATTAGTTACTACTTAATTTGTAATTTTTATTTGTAGTTTTATTAACAAAATATTTTGTAATCATTTTCTGCTACAGTTTTACGATTTTCGGACGTTATTATTACAATTCAATATCGTAAATTTCAATTTGTATGAAAGAAAAAGTTACGAATCTGCATTTTGTTGGATTAACATTTGATTTGTAAACTTTACAATCAAAAGCATTACCAAGAAGGTGTAAACCTTACAAAAAATTTGTAAAGCTTACAATTTTTTCTTTACGCAAAGAAAATTGTAAAAAAACCAAATTATTTTTTTGAGTGAGTTTATCTTTAAAAATATCTCGCTCCAATTGATTTCGAATCGTTGAGTGTGAGTTTGTGGCGAACTACCTTTAAAAATATAATAGTTGGTTGAGACTAGCTTAATTTAATTTTGAGATTTGTTTTTTGGTTTTACGCCTAGCCAACTAGTTGACAGTTCGTGAAAAGTAACATGTTGAAAAAAATGTGAACTCTCTATGTAAGATATTTAATCAACACGCCACGCCAAAAGTTTGCTAAGCATTTTTAAGTCTCTAATATAAAATATTTGTTGTTCGTTTAATTCATTTAATATAAAATATAGGATGTTAAGGCAAGTAAATTCACATAAATGTTTTGGTGAAATCAGAAATGACGTAATGTGTTTCAGTGGTATTTAGTAAATGTTTGGTGATTGTTTTATTATTGTCTACAAAATTTTATTCACATCTGCGAATGGTAAAATAAGAAAAATATTCACCTGGAATCAAAATGGAACAAATTATCGAAACAATGAAGCCGCATTAAATATATACATATAATCAATTCAATTCGGAGTCAATAACTATTCAAGTATCGAGCTACTAACTGCTCTACACTGTTCTGCTCCACTTTACGCTCCACAAGAACAGCTATAAATTGGTGACCATTCGACTAGGAACATAATTTTGGGATCAAGAGTTCAAGTATTTTTTTGAAATTAATACAATTTTTTAGTATATATTTAGTTTTATTGACAATTATTTATTTTTGTTGTTATTCAATTTTAAATAACTTTAGAATTATGTACATGTTTAGTGAATTTTTGGTTTGTTTCGGAGTTTTACTCGTTTTCATATTGTTCGCTTCAACCGCTCCCTTCCTGGTTGCCGTCACAACTAGGCTTTTCCGCCGTTCATTTACGTTCCCAGCAGTTTCAGCAGGTCCACCAGAACCTGAGGAAACTGGTGCTATTTCCGAACCCAAAACCTTTAAGGTTACTGAAGACCAGCTTGAGGCACTGGTCGCCAAGCGGATCGACGCTGCTTTGGCTAGAATGAATCTTGGAGGTCCTACTTCAAATCCTCCACCATCTCCAGCTTCCGCTCCGTCTCCTCTACCATATCCAGCTAGATTTTCGGCAACTATGCCACAAACTGACCCAGTAGCCATCGAAATTTCTCCTTTCTGGTCTGAAACACCAGACCTTTGGTTCATGACTCTAGAAGGGCAGTTCTTGTTGGGAAACATCAAGTCTCAACACACTAAGTATGGTTATCTACTTAGTACAATCACGCCCACACTGGCAAAGTTAGTCAGTGATATCTTGGTAAAGCCTGACCAAGATTTTCCTTATGATAGGCTCAAAGAGGCTCTTCTAGCCCGCCTATCCAGCAGCACTTCAAACCGCATAAAAAAGGTTTTATGTGGTATGGACCTTGCGGATCTAAAGCCCTCACAGCTCTTACGGGATATGACTGCTGAATCTCGAAACACTTTCTCAGACGAAGCTCTAAAAGTCCTTTGGGAGGAAAAACTTTCACCCACAGTTCGCGCTACTATCTCGGTTCTTAAAACCAGTTTGCCAGAAACTGCCGAGATAGCAGACAATGTCCTCACTTCCCTAAGAGGATCTCAACTACATGCGGTAACTAACCCTGCTGCTTCTTCTCTTCCTCCTTCTTCTTCAAGTGAAATCATGTCACTTGAGGAAAAATTCAAAGAACAGGCACGAAACGTGCAACTCCTCCATGCCATCGAACAGCAAAATTTCTCCCAATCTTCTCATAATTATCGGAGTAGATCTAAGGATCAAAACGATAATCACAACAGAAATTTGAATAGCTCTCCATCGCCACCACGGTCCAGATCGCGAGTTCAAATGTATGACGGTATCTGCTACTACCATTATACTTTCCAGGGAGATGCAAACAAATGCGATCCAGAGTGCAAACAGTTCTCCAAGCACTCCGATTCCTCTGCCTCTATTTCTTCTTCAGAAAAACGATTAGACTCTTCACATGTGACGGAATGTGAAGACAGTAGCTCCCAACTCCGTCTTCTGGTCCACGATATTTCTTCTCGAAAGCATTTCCTTGTTGATACAGGTGCCGAAGTATCAGTTATTCCCGCCACTGTGGAGGAAAAACTTCACAGAAAATCAGACTTCTTCCTTTACGCCGCTAACGCAACTAAAGTTAGCACGTATGGTACCCGATCTCTAAATCTAAACATTGGTCTCAGACGAGCGTTCTGTCAGACCTTTGTTGTCGCCGATGTTACCATACCGATTCTCGGAGCTGATTTTCTTAATAAATATGGCCTTTTAGTGGACATCAAAAATCGACGTCTTGTCGATCCACTAACCTCCTTATTCACTTTGGCTAAAATCTCCACTTCTCCTGCACCTTCTCTTACGCTGATCAATGATTCTGTTAATATCGAAATTATCGATATTCTCAAAAATTTCAAGGACTTAACGTCCAAAAATGATCTTACCAAACCAGTGAAACATAACGTAACTCACGTTATTGAAACACATGGTCCTCCCATTTCATGTAGATACCGTCGACTTGCTCCTGACAAACTGGCCATCGCAAAGACGGAATTTGACATTATGTTATCCCAAGGAATTTGCCGACCTTCTAACAGTCCTTGGGCTTCTCCTCTCCATCTCGTTAAAAAGAAGAACGGCGAGTGGAGACCTTGCGGTGACTACCGTGCTCTGAATAATGTCTCTACTCCTGATAAATATCCGATTCCGCATATTCAGGATTTTTCGCATCAGCTACATGGATGCAAAATTTTCTCCACTATCGATCTCGTCCGCGCATATCATCAAATTCCTATTGATGAGCGCGATATTGCAAAAACTGCAATTTCAACTCCGTTCGGACTCTTCGAATTCGTTCGAATGACTTTTGGATTGCGAAACGCAGCGCAATCTTTCCAGCGGTTTATGCACTCCCTTCTCCGAGACCTTAAATTTGTTTTCATCTACATAGATGACCTCCTTATTGCTTCTGAAACCTTTGAGGAACACCTCAAACAGTTAAGAACAGTTTTCGAGCATCTTCGACGCTGGTCTCATTATCAACGTTGATAAATGCAACTTTGCTAAAACCAACGTTGACTTTCTTGGACATTCCATTGATTCAACAGGAATCAAACCAACTGCTGAACGTGTCGATGCTATTACGCGTTACGAACGACCTGAAACTGTTATGCAACTCCGTCGTTTTCTTGGAATGATAAATTTCTACCGCCGAATCATTCCTCACGCTGGTGGCAATCAAGCCATACTTCACGATTTCCTTAAAGGTTCCAAAAAGAATGACAAACGTGTCATTCAATGGTCCGAAGACGCCATTCAAGCCTTCGACTTATGCAAGCAGCAACTCAGTGAGGCAACAACCCTTTCTCACCCCTCACATTCTGCTCAACTTGCCGTTATGGTCGACGCTTCCGACAAGGCACTTGGCGCCGTTGTTCAACAAAAAATTGACGATTGTTGGACACCTCTTAGTTTCTTTTCTGTGCGACTTAATGAAACGCAACAGAAATACAGCGCTTATGATCGTGAACTCCTTGCAGCTTACTCTGCATTTAAACATTTTCGGTATCTCCTTGAAGGTAGAATCTTCACTCTCTTTACTGATCATAAGCCACTCGTCTACGCGTTGTCGCAGAACCCTGCCAAAGCTAGTCCTCGCCAATTCCGCCATTTAGATTTTATCAGTCAATTCACGACTGATATTCGCCACATTTCTGGAATCGATAATGTAGTCGCCGACACACTTTCTCGTGTCGAGCAAATTTCAATTCCAGAAAACATTAACTACGACGAAATTGCTGACGCTCAGTTCAACGATAACGAACTAAAGGAATTAGTGGACACTAGTCCCACACTTCAATTCCGATCCTTTCCAGTATCGTTTGGCAATTCTAGTGCCAAAACCATTTTATGTGATACCTCTACTGGTAATCCACGCCCCTTTATTCCTTAAGCAATTTCGTCAATCTGTTTTCGATAGTCTCCACAACTTATCCCACCCAGGAGTCCACAGTTCTGCCAAACTACTTGCTGAAAAAGTCATTTGGCCATCAATTAAAAAGGATGCACGACAAATGGCACAGAACTGCCTGGCTTGCCAAAAGGCAAAAGTTTCTCGCCACACTCAATCTCCATTAGGTAATTATCCTCAGACTTCTCAGAGATTTTCCGAGATTCATATGGACATTATTGGTCCACTTCCTAACTCTGAGGACAAACGTTATTGTGCCACAATTATTGACAGATATACTCGCTGGCCTGAAGCCATTCCTATCTCGGACATCACAGCTGAAACAGTAGCATCAGCTCTCTACTCAAATTGGATTTCTCGCTTTGGAGTACCTTCAGTAATTGTCACTGATCAGGGCTCCCAATTTGAATCCAATCTCTTCAACGAGTTGTCAAAACTTGTCGGTTTCGAACGTAAACGCACAACAAGTTACAATCCGAAATGTAACGGTCTAATCGAACGTTGGCACCGAACTCTAAAATCTGCGATAATGGCCTATGACAGAACGGACTGGACAAGAATTTTACCGTCGATACTACTTGGTTTACGAACCACTTCCCGTGAAGATTTCCAATCTTCATCGGCTGAGCTCGTTTACGGTACTAACATACGTCTTTCTGGAGAATTTTTTAGCCAAAATTCTAACTCCACTCCTCAATCTGATTTTGTTTCACAATTGAAACAACATTTTGATCACCTTCGTCCCGCCATTGCATCAAGACACACTTCGCCTAAAGTTTTCATCTCCAAAGATCTCCAGTCTTGTTCGCATGTCTTCTTACGTACGGACTTAGTACGTAAAGCATTACAACCACCATACGAAGGTCCTTTCAAAGTCATCAGTCGCGATGGTAAAAATTTCGTTATTGACCGTAAAGGTCAACACATTCGAGTTTCAATCGACAGATTAAAACCTTGCTTTAGGGAACAAGCTGAAGATGATTTAACTCAAAACTCACCTACTTTGAGAACTGATCTCAGTCGCGCAGACGAAACTTCATCTTCTACAGATATTGTCCATTCTACTCCTTCGGACACATTCCAGTCTTCTCCTTCTACCTCCGCAGAAACGAAAAAACGCGACGCTAAGACAGCTGTATCAACTAAAAGGGTTAGATTTGACCCCATTCCTCAACAACAGATATTCCACCCTACGTCCACAATTACGCGAGCAGGCAGAACCACTCGTACCCCCACTCGCTTCCTTCGTGCTGTAGCACCATAATTTCTATATCGTCTCACCTTCGATCATACTAGGGGGGGAGTGTTTGTGGCGAACTACCTTTAAAAATATAATAGTTGGTTGAGACTAGCTTAATTTAATTTTGAGATTTGTTTTTTGGTTTTACGCCTAGCCAACTAGTTGACAGTTCGTGAAAAGTAACATGTTGAAAAAAATGTGAACTCTCTATGTAAGATATTTAATCAACACGCCACGCCAAAAGTTTGCTAAGCATTTTTAAGTCTCTAATATAAAATATTTGTTGTTCGTTTAATTCATTTAATATAAAATATAGGATGTTAAGGCAAATAAATTCACATAAATGTTTTGGTGAAATGACGTAATGTGTTTCAGTGGTATTTAGTAAATGTTTGGTGATTGTTTTATTATTTTCTACAAAATTTTATTCACATCTGCGAATGGTAAAATAAGAAAAATATTCACCTGGAATCAAAATGGAACAAATTATCGAAACAATGAAGCCGCATTAAATATATACATATAATCAATTCAATTCGGAGTCAATAAATATTCAAGTATCAAGCTACTAACTGCTCTACTCTACTCTACACTGTTCTGCTCCACTTTAAGCTCCACAAGAACAGCTATAAGTTTAATTCTTTGTTTAATTTACCTCTATCTAAATCTAATTTATCACATAAATCTTTAACAGCTTCAATACCCAATCTTAAACATCTGTCTTCATCCGTTACATTTTCTAGGTCAATCTCTATTCTTGAAGTATGACAAGATAGAATAGTTATTTATATCAGTTAATGGAATGCGCTGCAGCAAGGCGAAAGAAAATGTTTACACACTTTTATAATTTATTTAACTTGAGTTTTAACAGTTTTTTTTTTAAATAAAATGTGTTGTGTAGTAGGAATTACAATATGTGTCACAATAACACATAAAAACCTTTTAAGACCAAGGTCCCACAACAACATACGTTCAAAGGTGTTGATGGACGTAAATCTTTCTTTTTTTGTTTTTTTTATATTTTTTATTAAAGAATGGATATAACTAAACAAAAATCCTATCACTGATAAAATATGACATAGGCCAATATTTTATGATAGAATAGAGAAAATAAAAGTAAATTAAAAAGTAAATAGCAAATTTTTACAAAAATTTGCTGAAACAAAACAAAAATGTAGTTCCAATAACCCAGCCGGTTGCATATTCCATGATCCTGTGACGCACTGTCTTTCTTAAAGATTAAAGCCCACACATAGTTATATGAAGGCTCGTTTCTTCAAGGAAGCAAAAACGTCTCATCATCAAGGATTATTTCACAGCTAAGAATGAGGGTGCTACCGTTGACTGAATACAATTCATCCGCCACCACCCCTAAGATGTCACCTTGGCTAGTGATATCTCACTGCTATTGCCAGTGGTATGTGATATCTCACGTTAACTCGTATGTCAATAGCAGGGACTGGAGTACGCGGGGTTGTCACACCCGTAGATCAAAAATAAAAAAAAAATAAAAAAACAATAAAAACTGATCCCTCCATGCAAGTTGTGTTGGTTACTCTTTTGTGATCAATTTTTCAGTAACTTCCCATTATGTGATTAGTCCCAAATTTAAAAGACAAGTTTGTTGAAGCAGTCAGTACGTATTTCTAAAAGTTTTAAAGCAAAAAACTTTATAAAACTGAAGAAAAAAAATTCAAATTTTTCTTCACTCTAAAAGACCTTAAACAATTGCACTGAAACCCTCATAATCTGGTTGACCCATTTTGAGCGTAGGAATTTCGGTAATACTGTGTATATCATTATAATCATAGACATCATACATGTTTGTATCATTTTTATATGGATAAAAGGCCTTAAATTATAAATAATGAATATAAAAAAAATCAAAGTATGACATTTCGTTTTAATTTCAAAGCTTATATAGACCTATTTTCTTAAACATCAAATCGTTATTTTGGTATATGTATTTGACAGATTACATACAGCAATGATAATTAGAAATCAGTAATTATGTATTAAATTTTATTGCAAAAATGATAATAAAGCAACTATAGTAAAAACAACCTAAAAACAACACAAAACAATCTTGATTTGAAAGAAATAACAATTATTTGAAGTTTTTCGTTATACAAATCAGCTGATCACAACTGTCATGTTTTTTGGGGAAAAGTCTTTCATTCACGATTCGTTTGAGTAATAATCGTTATTTATATCTTTATATCGGTTAATAGAATACGCTGTAGCAAGTTAAAAGAAAACTTGTATTGTATTTGTCAAAACTCTCATTACCTGTGTTCCTTTTAGGTAAACTTGCTACCCGAACCGAATTTTAAATGGAACGACTTAAATGTGAGGTGTATTAGATTTTTGATCTACTACAACTCAAATTCTTTCTTACCACACGTTTCCGACATTTTTTTTTGACAATACATTGTTCTGACAATTTTAAAAAAAAATATTGCTAAACAACGTAAAAGAAAATTATTAGTTTGACAAAATTTTAAGTTTAAATTTTATTTTTATTTAAGAAAATTAATTAAATATTAAAAAATTTCTGGAAATTAAAATTATGATTCATGCAAAATATAAACAATTAAAGAAAGCTGGACAGAAATATGACATTTAGGCTTGAAATTCTAAATTTGTATAAGCATTTGGGCAAACATATTTGAAATTATTCTCTAAACTGACAAAAACTCTGGCGGTGAATAGAAGCGTAAGTTTGTCACGTAGCTATACCATCATTTGATATGGTTAACTTGAAAACGAAATTTAGTACAAAAGTAAAGGAAAATGTGGTAAATGGAACACACTTATTATGCTAAGCCTGATTGTTTTTAGCACAGAAAAACCGTGAAACATAAACAATATTAAATAAATTTAGAGGTTCAGCATATGGAAGGTTCATTGTATTTTGCATATGGGGTCAACAATCAGGCTTGAGGGTTTTGATATTTGTATAAAAAGAATTTAATCCATCGCAAACATCGCAAATTTTCGGAACTTCAACAAATGCTAACAAACATTTGTTTTTAGAAAATGTTTGGTTAGTGGAAACTGATTGTTAGCAAACGGAAGTAAACATTATAATTTATAGCAAACGTTTGTGGCAAACGTTTTTGTAGTAAAACGAATACGGCATATTTTATAAGAATTTATTAAATTTGAAAAGAAGATTACGTCTTAGGTAAATGATTTAATTACTGGTTTTACTTAAGATTTATTTACTGTGATATCAAAGTGGTAAGCTTATTTTTAGGTAAAATAAAATTCAAAAAACTGACTCAAAAAAATCCCAGCGGCAGGTATATCCGCTAGAAATAGGTAGATTTCGGGGTCAGACGGTTTTGTGTCCAAATGAAATTAGAAAAGTCAGATTAGTTTAAATAAAAAATAGAAGTAGAAACAGAATAATTCAAAAAAATTATCGAACCAAATTAAATCATTATCCGAACTAACTCCATCAATACAATTTCGGAACAGTTTTATTTAAGTTGGTTTAAACTACTTTTAAAAACATATTAAATCTACCAAAGATCAAATGAACAACGTCACAACTACAATTATACCATCACACATAATTTGTAATCAAACATTATCAAACAATTTTATTTCAAAATCATCTTTTGTTGTTGTGTTTTTTTTGTTCTTATTTAATCTTTTTTCAAACGGTTACTTAGTAAAAAAAATAAAAACAAAAGAGATTTTGATAATTTTTCTATGGTATTAAATGGGTTAAAAATGGAACCTTTTGGGTTAGAAAGCTGAAATTTGTTGAGGCTATAGTTGAAAAATATGTTTAAAAGCTAAGATGAATTTAAATAACATAAACTGAAACATGATGAAAGCATTGCCTTTTGCGTTTGTTTTCATTTCAACTGACCTAGGGTCTCAACCGTTAAACTTGAACTATTTTTTTTGAAAATTTTGGAAAGATTTATATTTTAAGTACGTGGAAAAAAGTTTTCAAATATGAGCTTGGCCATTTCAGCTAGATCAAGGACAGCAAAGTTTAGTAAATTTTTAAAACAGCTGATTTTTAAGGAACCTGAAACGCCAAGGTTGTCATCTGGATAAAAATGATAGAAAAAAGTTCAAATATTCAATATTTTTAAATTTTATTAAAATATTATTATTCAAACGGAAGTTATTGCGCCCTAGATTATTCGAGTTTTTAGGCTCTAGCCGCTTAACCGGTACCCGGATATGGCCAGTTCACGAACTTGTCCAAGACATTATTTGCCGAAACATACACAAAAAATTATTTTGGTGTAGGTCAGAAAATGCGACCGTGAGAGTGCCGCTTAATTCCGTTATACCTCATATCTATATATATATATATATATATATATATATATATATATATATATATATATATATATATATATATATATATATATATATATATATATATATATATATATATATATATATATATATATATATATATATATATATATATATATATATATATATATATATATATATATATATAATTTTTTTTTTTTTGTTTTTCCATCTCCGCTTATCACATATAGTCGTTTGGCATCAAAATTATTGGTCTCACTCGATGATAACGTCTAAACTAAAATCTCATTCATAAAATGAGACATCACTTTTACGTCATCTTATAATTTCAAAGTGATATATCACTAGCCGAGGGATAACGTGTAAACAGAATCAAAAGGTAAATTGCATTTTACTTTACTTTTTCAACTTGTTTAAATTTCATCTCATTTTATGGTGTCTTGTTCGATTTTATCTGTATGTTACCGGTGGAGTTACTCCAGGACTGTGGAGTCGGAGCCGGCAGGATAGTACCTAGAGTCAGAGTCAGAGACGAAAAAATAATCAAAAAATTTGTCGATTCCGGTTCTTTTTTCAAAATTATGTACTGTAAATTCAAGATTTTATTAAGATTTTATCTATACGATAGCAATGGATCTAACCATTATGTAGTTTAGAATTATAAGACACTAGAAGTGAATGTATTCAATTTAGTAGGATGAAAAATTTCGTTAAAAAGCGAAAGATCCGTAACAAATGTTTTATCTCAATTCGGGTCGGGAATCGAACGGCGTCCTTCTGACCAGAGTTTATGGTTAACGAGTTTTTATCTCGTCGCTGGTCGAATTGGTTAAATAATTAACCATAAACTCTGATCAGAAGGACGCCGGTTCGATTTCCGAACCGACCGGAATTGAGATAAAACATTTGTTATGGATCGCTTTTCAAAGCAATTTTCTATTCTATTTAATTGAATACATTCATTTCTAGTGTCTTATAATTCTTATGTACTGTAATTTTTTATTTCTATTTCCTTCCGTACATAGTTTATTTTTTTCCTATACGCACTGAAATAAACATGTTCTATTTCCAATCGAAATGCAGTTGTCTCAACCTTACCGTGCGGGCAGATATGGCGAATAGAAATACGAAATTGTTTCATCAACTGTACCATTATAGAACGATGTAGTTGAGACAATCACACGTAATATTTATGTGAACATGAAAAATAGTTCAATTAATCTCAAATACCTCACTTTTAAAATAAAAAATCTTATCGTGAGATGAGGCCAAAAAATTTTTTCATGGAAATAGTTATAAAGTTTATTCAACTACTGTTATATTGGATATAACACTTCATATTTTAAATAAACCTCACTCTGTTGTCAAGAAAATGTTAACGTGTAGTTGTCCTAATCACGGTGAAGTTGTTTGCAAATATTTTTTCTTTGTTTGAATAACATTAACTGCCAGCATCGAGATGAGGTTGTCATTGCTTCAATTTTTTTTTCAGTGCGCATATATAAAAAGATTATTCTATTGTTATTCCAAATTATTTTAGAATAGTTACTTTTAAGTAAGAATATTTAAGGACTTGTTGAAAAATCTTGATATTTCAATTCTTTGGAAAAATATCACAAAATTTTATTGTTTATGTTCCATGCAGGATCGTTGCCGAGCTAATCAGCTTCGAATAAAAACCATGGTAGTTCGCAACAGCGGCAAAATAACCATTACACAAGATTTTTAAGGTTATTCATTAGTTCAGTGTCCAGCATTGCAGTCGTGGTCTACCTAACGATCACCCGTTCTCTAGGAAACTGACGTCAATTTATTGTGTTCAATATATTCACTTCTACTAATTTTCTACAAATCCAATAAAGTTCACTTGCACTTGCATTACACAATTTTATTTATATTTAAATAATTTTCCACAATTTTTATTTTAAGAAATATTTATATACTTAATACTAAAGTTGTCTCTTGGACTGCTAGCTTTATAATAATAATTTGTTCTCTCAAATTCTATCTTGGAAATTCATATAATTCAAAAAAACTGTTTTTCTTTTATTACTTGATAATACATTATATATTACGAATATTATTTACGACTAAATAGGGGTCAATAAATCTGTTGATTTTCAATAAACACACATACATGAAATCCGTTAAATCTACCATATTATTTTTATGATACAAATTTTGCCTTTCTTGAAATTATATTGTGGACCATAATTTCGCTGGATTTCTTTATATGAAGTAAAATAATAATTTAAATGGATGAAATCGAAACATATACATATATATGTACTTTACAATTTTACCAATATTGAGTTTGTTATTGACCATCTGACCGCCACAGTACTTCCCCTCTTAAGAAAAACAAGGAGAGATGTGTGATCATATCTCCTTGTTTCATCTTAATCTCTAGTGCAACGCGGAGGTAATTTAAATCTTGCATGCCGAGAATTTGGTTTCTTGTCCAATAAGTTGGTCATGTACGCAGGTTTAAGTCGGTCAATTGAAATATTCTGGTTCTTACCTTTTATTTCAATGATGTAACTTTTCCGGAAACGCCTAATAACGTCAAATGGACCCTCATAAGGTAGTAATAAGCTAGGTTTTACCTTATCCATCCTGACGAAAACGTAATCGCATTCCAAAAGATCTTTTGGAATGTAAATATTTGACTGAGGATCTTTCCGGGTATCTTTCGGGATGAAAGATTGCATCCACTGTTTCAGATGTTCCAACAGATCTGCTGGTTCTACTGGATACGTATCCTTTGGATGTATGAATAGTTCCCCTGGGACCTTTAGACTTTGCCGTAGACAGAATCCGCAGGAGTACATCCAAGAGTCAGATTCCGCGCATTGGCAAAGCACTCTTTCGTATTTCCGTTGATCGCATGTTGGTTGATGTTTTCGATGCAGCTCTTCATGTGTTCGCGTTTTTTTTTCCGTAGGAGTTTTGCTGAGGATTTTCTGGCGCATAGATAATCAGTTTGAATGCTTCGGGTGTTCCTTGTTAACCATTTTTCTCGTAGTTTTTGTTTGTGCGCACCGCTTTCGTGGCACTCGTCATCCAACCATTCGTTACGTGATCTCGGTGGTCGTTTTCCGATTGTAGTTTGTGCTGCGGATATAATGGTAGATTGAAGCGTTTGCCATTCTTCTTGTATGTTTAATGGCATCTCAGGCGGGATGTCATGCTCTTCTATGCTTTGCGTTACAATTTCCTGATATCTGTTCAGCGTTGCCGGATGTTTAAATGCTTCGACATTCCAGGGTACGGTCTTTTTAGCTTGTCTATTAAATGTAGATGACAACTTGCACTTGTACTTAAAGATGACAAGCATATGATCGGTGTCCATATCAGCACCTCTGTATGATCGAACGTCAGTTACACTTGTAGAGTGTCTCTTAGAAATCATGACGTGGTCGATTTGATTTTCCGTTCTTCCGTCATTTGATTTCCACGTTGCCTTGTGAATTAGGGAAGAAAGTGCTAGATATTACTAGATCATACATCATAGCCAGTTCAGCTGCGCGAAAGCCGTTATTGTTACTAGTATGATGCAAGCTGTTAGGGTCGATATGTGTTTTAAGTTCTGCACTTCTACCAATTTGAGCATTGAAGTCACCTACCACGATTTTTATATCGTGCCGTGGGATGTTATTGATGACTTCCTCGAGTTCTAGAAATAACAGGTCTTTAATGTCATCTGCTTTGTCTTCAGTAAGTGCATGAACATTGATGATCGTTACATTAAATTTTTGCGGGTGGATTCTCATTGTACATATCCTCATATTAATTGGGCAAAAGTCAATAACATGTTGATTTACGCGATGATGTTTGAGAAAGCCAACTCCAAATTCTCCTCCGTTTTCATGGCTGTTTCGTGGATTCCAATCCCTGGCCATCTTAGTTCTTGTAATGCCACTATATCTAGTGTGTGGCTATCGATTTGGTTTGTAAGTTTTAGTAGATCTCCTGGTCTTCTAAGGCTTAGCACGTTCCAGTTTCCCATTTTTAAATCGTACTCCGGGTACAGTTTCCGAGGTCGTTCTGGAAATGAGTCCGAGATAATCCGAGGCCAGTGTACAGAATTCATGACAAATAATTTATAACCAAAATATTTTTTTACGGCTCTTCGCCTAACCCAAATTTTTGGTGAATGGGTTCGTTCTGCATCTTAAGGCACCAGAAACAACAAGATCCAAGACAGACGACATGCAGAACAGATGCTTGTTACACGTTTATGGAGCGATCCGCTTCTTCTCGGACAGACGCCCGCCCCAAGCCGCCCCTAACATGGAGAACAGACGCTGAGTTGCATTGGTTTTGTGGCGCCAATGACTCGCCATGGTGCAGAATCATTGAGTACAAGCAGTATTTACTCTGCCCCTCTCAACTACACCAACCTATTTCTGTTAGCGTTACCCAGGTAGCACGGCGTGGACGTAGAATTTTGGATTTTCGCTACCCTCCCTGCGACTGTATAAAAAAAATTAACAAAGATTGACGGTTTGGTTACGTTTTAGATTTTATTATAACCAAACATATAATTTTTGCTATTTTATGAATACAAAATTAATTTGTCCATATAGCGAAATAGTTAGTCAGTAAGTTTTCATAATATACTTTGAAAATATTTACATAAATTAAATAATTGTTCGTGTCGTTAAAAAATATTGCTTGTCCATTATAAAATATTCACTTACTACGTTTTCATGCAGATCGAAAAAGAATTGAATCCTCATCCCGTATTTAAACTGTCACTAAGTTTACACCATGGTAGTATAATAGAATAATAGCATATAGCTATTAAACTATTATGGATAGTATAATAGTATATTTTGATCGATAGTATAATAGTATATTCAAAAAAATTGTAACGGTCAAAACGTTAAATGTAAAAGACAATTTCATGCGATTGCAAAAATGTGCAACATCAAAACCTCTCAAAATTTAGTTTTAATTTTAAATTAATATTAGTTTATAATTTTTTGTTGAAATACTTTTCGATTGATAAGATTTTATATTCAAATTTGAAATACGTTAGCCGTATTCTATCTGTCAATATTATTCTGAGCGTTTATACCACAGATAGAATAATACTATTTTGTGGTATAAACGCCCAATGTATCGATAGTTTAATAGTAAAAAACTATTATTCTATTAAACTATCGGTGGTATAAACTTGGTATGTAGTGTTTTCATGATTGGATTGAAAACGGGTTGAAAACGTTTTTAAAACTGTGTTGAAAAACTGTCAAAATGTCAAAAAGCGTTTAATTGTGTTTCATTAATTGTGTTCAATATTTTATTTTTATATGCTTGATATTGTATTTTTCTTTTAAATAAAGTTAAGGAAATAAACATTTTATAAATCTATGTGAAATTAGTTGTTTTGTAATTAAAAACAAACATAAACATTTTACTGCGCATGACACGATCCAGTTTTCCGTTTTCATGTATTTTCGAATATTTGGATACCGATACGATTCATGGTAAAATGAAAATTCGTTATACCATGGATACGATCGCAAAAAAAAATCGAGATCGTATTTAAAAATATATAGTATTCAAAACTGTAATTGTTGATGTTTTCATGGTGAATTCAATTCGAATTTGGTTTTCAAATCGTTTTGAACTATTCATGAAAACGTAGTAACTATTAAAAAATCACTGGAAATAACACAATAACTTTAATATACTCTCGTAATTATTTTCATTAATTTTATAAAAATTAGCACAACTAGAAGGAATACATTTTACTTTTCGATTCGTTTTAAATTATTTAATTGTTTTTAATTTATAATTTAATAAAAAAGTTTATTGTTGTAAATAAACAGAAATGCAAATGGCGAAAAGAGAAATTGAATATGACATATTAGTGATCACGATTTGTTATGTCTCTCTTCATACAATTTTAAAGTTATGTTCTCCCTATATTTATGTATACTCTAAGGTTTATGAACTATTATTGACTATATATTAAGCATAATATATAAAATATTTTATTGCCTTCTCTCCGTAAAACAAATATGAAAATAGGTTATAAATTCCACTAATAAATTAAAATAAAATCGCTAATTTCTTGTTAACTAATAGTTTTTTTCTACTTCAAGCTACGAAAATGTCATTTTAATATATAGTAAAATCTATGTGAAAGTGAAACTTTTTCTAACTAGAGACTGAAAATTTTTTTCTAACTAGTAGCAGTGTTGCCAGATCGCGGGATTTTTTCCCGTTTGCGGGATATTTCATATAAAACGGGAAAGCGGGAAAAAAATTGGAAAGTGCGGGATTTTTCACATTTAATAATAGAATCGTTTTATATTAAAACTTATTTTGAAATGGTTGCACCAACCAATTTTTTACCAGGCTTCAGAAAGATGTCGATCACCCGGTAATTTTACTTAAATGCATATGCCATCTATCGGCTTTACTATTGTCAAATCCGCGATAGAATTTAAGCCTTCTGCTGTTTAAATATTTCTTAGGGAGATAGGTACGTTTTGAAAACCCCAACGGACCACCATGTTATCTGAATTTTAGGAATATTTTGATGCTGCGAAACGAGAAATGAAATCACCTGGTACTACTAAGTTGGCTCTCTATGCATCCATCCTTTTTAAACATAGTAAAAAAATTGGGATGTTTGGCATCACTATTTTATTTCTGAGCAGTTGTTTACGTTAACGTATCGAAAAAGAGCTATTAAAATTTTTTGAAAATGATGAAATCAAGACATATTTACTCCTTTTAAAAAATGTCCTTCTCAATTTTAATAGATTTAATGCTCCACTTTATAGCAGTTCTTTCTTATTCCACAAGTTGTATGGAGAATCGAAACAATAGTAATATATTGTGTAAGTGTTTAATGTAATATTTTATTTTTCAAGGAAAACAAGCGAGCGTTACAAATTTTCGAGAGAATAAAATTCATTAAAAACGAACCCAATACAACGTTTTATCCTTTCGATAGAGTAACATTTATTAATTTAAATTGAATTATTTTAAAATTTGTTGATAAAACAAGTAAAACGAATAAGGAAAAACAATGAATTTGATTGTATTTTTTTGAATAATTAATTCCAAACAATTAAATAAATTTGAATCAATTTCGATATCTATTTAATTATTTGCTATTTTGAAAATGAAAAGTCTATAAAAAGCCCAATGAAAGCCCTACCTGATGAAAGACATCAAAGTTTATACTAATGAGAAACCAAAAAACAATCATTTGGAAATTTAATTCAATTTAATCATAGTAGTCTTTGCCTTTTTTAATATTCGAGAGAGGGACATGCGCTTCAGTTTGAATTGACTGTTTTTTTATATAATCAGTACGTCTATTCCGGCATTTCTCTGGGAATTGTGAGTTGAGAAAAAAGTGCAATAAATGAAATAACGAAATATTTTCTAATACGAATTTGTTATTTCCCGCGGTACGGACATATACTAGTTATGAAAAATTGCTACAATTTATTTCCCAATTCCTATTTCACGATGTACCGGAACAGGGCTACAGGTTATTATTTAATCTACTTTCAATTTATCAATTTTGGAAACAGACACCATTCTACCTTTTCTCTATAGCATTCTATTTTATGGAGATCAACTTTTTGCCAATGATCTATAATGTTTTGAAAAAGTGGAATGTCCGGGCTTATTATAGGCACTTGTTTTATTTTCACTTCAAAAAGACTTTTTAACACCAGCTCGTACATGTGATGGTTGCAAGCGAAAATAAGTTTTTCTATATTGATTTTTTTCAACGCGCACACATACGGTGTGTATTCGAAGCAGTTATAGTATCACAGCAGAGAATTTGCACTTTGTCTTGAGTTTTCAATCTAAAATAACATTCCAAACGTGTCTATAGAATTATTCACTTTTGGCACAACAATTGTTCTTTGTTTTCGTATGAAATGTATTATATTAAAAAACCATATATTATACAACAATACTATACGAGAGCTTGTCCATTTAAAGGAAGTTTTGGGTTACCTTTTAGGTATATTTTTTGTTTAGAACTACGTAGTTCGACAGACATATTTATTTTTCAAGAAAAATTTGTATAACCGACAAGACATTTAGAAATTATAAGCACATTAAAACAGGTATGCGCGCTATAGTACACAATCAAGTATTGAAATGTTTAGGTGCAAGTCGGCACGGGTTACTGTTATTTAAATTGCATGAAATTTTATTTACAGTTGTTTTGACATAAAAGAAAAAAAATTAAAGGGTATGCGTAAAAAAAAACGATTTTAATTTTTCTGGGACACCCTAGTGGACATCTGTCAAAATTCCCTACCAAGGGAATTTGTATTTTCCACATGCATATTCCACATCCAACCTAAAACCGTATTCTCGAACCATTCGTAATTTTTGATTCACCACCCTTAAATTGAAACTAACTTCATTGTGTGGTAAATTTATTTTTGACATTTTGTTTATTTACTGTCATGAAATTTTCAATGTAAATGGCTGGATTAGATGAATTAGGTCTTATTTTTGCTAATTCTGCAGTGGAACAGGCAGAGGCAATGGAATTTACCCGAGGTATTCATCAACGACAACATTGTTTCGATCTGCCCGAAAATAAATTTATTAAATTGTTTCGGATTAATAAATCTATGGCCGAAGAGTTCATAGAATATATATCGCCCCATATGAAATTTTTACAAAATAATAATAATTATAAAATAAACACAACTTTCCAATATAAATTTTTACAAAATAATAATAATTATAAAATAAACACAACTTTCCAAATATAATTTTCAAACATATAACAAAGAATGACAATTAAAAATTTTTGATATTTGATGTACATGGGGAATTTTTACACATACTTTATAACCACTCGGAAATATTCCCTTGGTAGGGAAATATTTCCTTGGTAGGATATTTGAGAATACATACATTGTAATCTTCGAACGTTTTTATGAATTTTGACAGTATTCCACATGTGGAAAATGGATGTGATATTTGAGAATAGGGCCCCTGGCATCACTGCTAGTGAGTGAAAATAAATAAGTTTCGGTGGTCGATTACAGGTGGTGGTTAAAAGGACTTGTGATTTTGTAAACATTTTTTTTCTTTCTTTCTTTAAATCGTACGATTAAATAAAAATCACGATATTTGTGTTTAACGTTTAAATTGAAACGTAAAAATTGTTGAAAAATAAAAGCCCCAATATTTAAAAATCCTAACACTTAAAGCGCGACGATCGAATCAAATAGCAATGCACGATCCCTATTAATAGAGTTTTCATTTTAGATTCAATTTTTTTCTTAAAACTACTTCTACTAACTTCATTATTATAAAAAACATTGTAAGTACTTATTGAAAATTCTTATACATTTATTAACTGTGTCATTTAAAGAAAAGTCGTTAGAATGATTAATTTCTTCTGTTAAAACTCTGGCATTTCACTTGTTCAACTGAAAGTCTATTCGTCAAAGATTCTATTTTAATATTTTTCCGAATTAAATCAAATCCTAGTAATGCCTAGTAATTTTCTCTTCTATCTTCAAAAGTGGTCATACTAATCAATAACAACCTATTCTTATATTTAGGTAATTTATAATCTGAAAATCCTATAGGGCTGAGAGCAAATAACAAAAATTGTTTTTGAACACTTATAGAAACGTATAGAAACGATTAATGTCTTCTTGTCTATAAGGAGACCAAACAACACTAGCATATTCCAAAATCGATTGCACTATAAAGCCACATAAAGTGTCTTTGTTAAAAATGGATCATTAAATTTTCTAGCTCGTCTTTGAATAAAACCCAAAACCGAATAGCTACTACTTATCACCTTATCAATATGACTTTTAAAATTAAATTTGTTGTCAAAAATAACGCCCAAGTCTCTAACTTCAATCTCTTTGGAGAATTTTCTCCTCCATCTCGTAATCGTATTTGAAATAACCACTTTTTTATTAAAAGAAATGAATGAACATTTGCCAACATTTAGGCGCGCTATACACTTGAGCTAAGCTATGCGAACTATGTTTTTTGTATATAACGTAATCAAATGGATGACTATACACTAGAGCTAAGCTATGTCAGCTGACAAGAAAATTCTCCAAGAGATCGAAGCTCAAGTGTATAGCGCGCCTTAATTTCATGCCAATCAATTTGCACCAGCCTGTTACTTTGTTAATATTATCTTGAAGATGTTTTGCATCTTCTACGTTGTTAGTGGCTTGAAATATTTTTAGATCGTCTGCAAATAATAAGTATTCTATCTCTATGTCATTAAATAGTTCTGGTAGGTCGTTGATAAATAGTAGAAAAAGTAAGGGCCCTATAAGACACTACCTTGAGGAACGCCTGAGGTCATATCAAAAGTTAAAGATTTTTTGTTTTTAAATTTTACTGTTTGTTTTCTGTCTTTTAAATATGAAGTCAGTAATTGCAATAAAGGACTCCTTATTCCATACTTTTTAATAAGCACTTAATAAGCACTTCATAAGCAAATTAAAATTTTTCAGTTGTGGAAAAATGAGAAATTTCATAGAAAATTTTTTGCCTTAGTTTTATTTTAATTTAAAGCAATGAAATTCTCTAAAATGTAATGACATCATTCAATTTCACCAATAAAGTTTGAATTATACTAATAACAAATATTTATACGTCTGGCCTACTGGAATATTAAAAATTATCAATTGTAATTTCCCAAGGGCGGTGATAATTCGAAATAATTTTTTACCAAAAATTTCGAAAGCAAGTATATTGATAAAAGCACGAGGCCGTAGGTCGAGGGCTTTTATCAATACCACTTGCTTGAGGAATTTTTAAAAAAATTATGAGAATTTATCAACGAACGAGGGGAATTCGTTTAGAAAATGTTTTGCCATTTTTCATTTTTTTATATATTTTTTATGGATTATACTACTATTATACTTGGCTACTGGGATATCAGTTAATTATTTCAAAATAAAACTGATAATGTTTAATATCCCAGTAGGCCAGACGTATAACTATATTTGTTAGTATAATTCTAATACTATTGGTGAAATTGAATGATGTCATTACATTGAATGATGTCATTGCGTATAATTCATAAAAAATATATATATGTCAGCTGACATAGCTTAGCTCTAGTGTATAGTCATCCATTTGATTACGTTATATACAAAAAACATAGTTCGCATAGCTTAGCTCAAGTGTATAGCGCGCCTTTAATGTTGGCAAATGTTCATTCATTTCTTTTAATAAAAAAAAGTGGTTATTTCAAATACGATTACGAGATGGAGGAGAAAATTCTCCAAGAGATCGAAGCTCAAGTGTATAGCGCGCCTTAATTTCATGCCAATCAATTTGCACCAGCCTGTTACTTTGTTAATATTATCTTGAAGATGTTTTGCATCTTCTACGTTGTTAGTGACTTGAAATATTTTTAGATCGTCTGCAAATAATAAGTATTCTATCTCTATGTCATTAAATAGTTCTGGTAGGTCGTTGATAAATAGTAGAAAAAGTAAGGGCCCTATAAGACACTACCTTGAGGAACGCCTGAGGTCATATCAAAAGTTAAAGATTTTTTGTTTTTAAATTTTACTGTTTGTTTTCTGTCTTTTAAATATGAAGTCATTAATTGCAATAAAGGACTTCTTATTCCATACTTTTTAATAAGCACTTAATAAGCACTTCATAAGCAAATTAAAATTTTTCAGTTGTGGAAAAATGAGAAATTTCATAGAAAATTTTTTGCCTTAGTTTTATTTTAATTTAAAGCAATGAAATTCTCTAAAATGTAATGACATCATTCAATTTCACCAATAAAGTTTGAATTATACTAATAACAAATATTTATACGTCTGGCCTACTGGAATATTAAAAATTATCAATTGTAATTTCCCAAGGGCGGTGATAATTCGAAATAATTTTTTACCAAAAATTTCGAAAGCAAGTATATTGATAAAAGCACGAGGCCGTAGGTCGAGGGCTTTTATCAATACCACTTGCTTGAGGAATTTTTAAAAAAATTATGAGAATTTATCAACGAACGAGGAGAATTCGTTTAGAAAATATTTTGCCATTTTTCATTTTTTTATATATTTTTTATGGATTATACTACTATTATACTTGGCTACTGGGATATCAGTTAATTATTTCAAAATAAAACTGATAATGTTTAATATCCCAGTAGGCCAGACGTATAACTATATTTGTTAGTATAATTCTAATACTATTGGTGAAATTGAATGATGTCATTACATTGAATGATGTCATTGCGTATAATTCATAAAAAATATATAAATAAATGAAAAATGGTAAAAATTTTTCTAAACGAATTCCCCTCGTTCGTTGATAAATTCTCATAATTTTTTGAAAAATTCCTCAAGCAAGTGGTCTTGATAAAAGCCCTCGGCCTACGGCCTCGTGCTTTTATGTTGTTGTTGTTGTAGCGACGCGCGGTGGTGCTATTCTTCCGGCTCAAGTCCAGATTCAGGAACTCTGCTACTGCCCTTGGGCGGTACCACAGATCTTCCGTCGTCAGGTCGGTTGGTTTCTCTGGACAATTGAAAGAGTGGTTAGCATCATGTGGCGTGCCCTCACATATGGAACACTTGTCAACAATTTCATGGTCAATTCTACTCATGTAGTTATTTAAGATGCGTGACCAGCCGGATCTTAACTGCGCTAGGATGGTTCTGGTGCTGCGTGGCAGTTTTACCTCTTCGGCAACGACTTGTGGTGGTTTGCTATTAAGAACTCGATTCGGGGCGTAGTTCTTTATTGTGTCTTCAACGGTTATTGTATGTATCTTTTTCAACCCCCTCTTATACGTAGGCTCGTCGATGTTATTTATGTCTTCATTGTTTTAACATCTTGTAGGAAGCATTTCGCCGTCCTTCTTATGTCTCTAGGTGGTGTTGTCATGGATAAGGTGTTATTGCAAGGATGCTGCTCTCTATGACAGGACCAAAGATATTGTTTGGTAAGCATTTCGTTGTGTTCACAGACCGGCAATATGTTACATTCCTCGTGCAGATGATCTCGGTGGGCCATCAGGTGACATCCGGTTGCTGTACGCAAGGCTGCGTTCTGTGTTATCTGTAACTTATTCCAGTGGGTGTCAGCGACTTGGGGTGTCCATATGGGAGCAGCGTAATATATGAAAGGCCTTCCTATTGCTTTATATGCCGTTATTATTGTGTTTTTATCCTTACCCCACGAACTGCCCGCTAGAGCTTTCAGTGCGTTATTCCTGTTTTCAAGTTTTGTATTTCCTTGTTGAGCATGAGCGTTGAATTTAAGTAGTGGATCGAATGTTACCCCCAGCAGTTTTGGATTTTTCACAGCAGGAATTAGTATGTTGTCAATGCAGATATTGAGTGTTGTATTTACCTCCTTCGTCCATGTGGTGAAAAGTGTGGAAGTGGACTTTTCAGTGGACGATTTCAATTTTTTGGTGTTAAACCATTCATTCAAGGTGTTGAGGTAGGTGTTTAGGACATTGGTGAGTTGTTCCAGGTTGTTTCCTGTTGCAAGCACCGTGCAGTCGTCTGCATATGACGTGATAGTTATTCCTTCCGGTGATGCAGGTAAACTACTTAAGTAAAGGTTGAATAATGAAGGCGAGAGAACTCCACCTTGTGGAACTCCTTGTCTGAGCACTCTCATCTTAGATCTAGAGTTACGGAACTCAACATATGTTTGGCGTCCTCTCAGATAATTGCACAACCAGCGCTTTATTAGACCTGGCAGATTGGTGTTGAATATGTCGTTCAGTAGTGCAGCATGTGACACTGTGTCGAAAGCTTTTGACAGGTCAAGTGCAACTAAAATTGTTCTAGCACAGGGTTGTTTTTGGTTTAGACCATCACTGATTTGGTTTTGGATTCTATGAAGCGCGGTGTTTGTACTGTATGCTTTCCTAAAACCATGCTGATGTGACGCCAATTTGCAAGATTCTGTTAACCGAGGTAGTAGTAGTGCTTCTATCAATTTAACAACCGATGAGAGGATAGAGATCGGTCTATAGAATTCTCCCTTTTCTTCAGGTTTGCCCGGTTTCAAAATGGGACTTATTCTAGCCGTTTTCCAGATATTTGGTATCTGGAGCGTATTTAGAGAAAAGGAAGTTCAATCCTTTGGGTCCAATGTGTTTTAGCATAATGGCTGAGATGCCATCTGGTCCAATAGCTTTAGATGGTTTGGATTTCTTTATTGCGTTTCCAACATCTTCTTCGGAAAATATGATATCCTCGAGATTTTCAGTATTAAGTTTGCGCATATGTCTTAATACTGACCTAGTTTCTTTTTCATGTTTACTTTGATTTTCTGTAAACTGCGTGTTGAACTTTGTTGCGCATTTTCTATGGTTTTCAGTTGGGATATCATCGAAGGAGATCATGCAGTTGTTATGCGATTGACGCGGATGTGTTAAACCCTTAATCACCTTCCACAGGCTTTTATTTGTGCCAAAGTTTGACTTACTCACCAAATCTTTCCATTTGTTACGTTTGTGTTCCATTACTAGTTTATTTATCTGCTTGTTCAGGCCCGGAATTCTAGAGTCAGTTGGATCTGTCTTACGGATGTCATCTCTTTGGGAAGAGAGTACACAAGCTTCTTGTGGGAAGTTTGGTTTAATATTTTGTATTCTGCCGGCTGGAATGAAGCGAGATCTAGCTTTGTTAAAAATTTCTCTGAATTTTCTTTCCCCAGAGAGGGCGTCAATTGGTAAAATTTGCTTACTGAATTCCAATTCAGTAAAATTGGTAAGATTATCCCAGTCTGCTTTGTTAAAATTAATATATGTCTTCTTCTCGGATTTCATTTCGTTTAAGGAACGGCTTAAGGTGATTATGATCGGCACATGGTCAGATTCCAATGCAATTTCAGTTCTCCATTCAGCGATTGGCATTAGCGACATGCTGGCAAGTGAAACATCTGGAGACGAGTATGAGTTATTAGTTACTCTTGTTGGTTGTGGTTCATTGAGGACTCCAAAGTTGGAGCCGTCAATTTGATCAGCAATATTTTCACCTCTTGAGTCGGTGTTCAAGTGTGAGTGCCATAGATCGTGGTGAGCATTTATGTCGCCGAGACAGTCTTTGGTATAAAATAAATGTCCTATGGACGGTTCACAACCTATATCACAGCTGCTTACTGGTGGAATATAAATATTGACTAAATTCATCTCCGTATTTCCGGATTTTATTGTAATACCTAGTTGTTCTAGGTATTTATCAGTTCCCGGTACTGCTGGTAATGTGGTTGTACGGTAGATAATGGTTTTGTGTATGATAAAGGCAAGGCCACCACCTTTGTCCTTCCCTCTATCCAGACTTATAATTCTATAATCACAGATACTATCACTAATCTTAGATCTAACATTTAATTTGGTTTCTTGTAAAACCGCGACTAGAATATTGTTTTTGCACATAAAGTTGATAATATCATCGATTTTGTTTAATAGTCCGTTACAATTTAGCTGCATTATTATCACATCACCTGAGGTTTGCGGATGTGTGCTCATTCGCATTGTGTTCTGTTGCGAGCTCGTATTTATATGTTGACTTGATGCATTGCAACATGGCGCTATGTAGTTTTTGGTCCATTGCTTATGTGTTGCAAGGCCTGAGCAGTTCTTGAGATGACACCATTCTTTACAGCTATTACACTGGACGGATGTAGTGTTTGCCCGTAAAATGTTTTTGCATATTGCAAAATGCCATATTTTAGTTGGTCCAGGATTTCTTTATTTCTTTCAATACCGGCCATGACTAGGAGGATCTGAAGCAGTGAGGCCAGTGACAACTGCTTCTTTATCCAAAAAATGGAGCGTCGGAGTAGCACCTTTCGTCGAAATTTTTGTGATGGTACTTGGTCGCAACTGGGTTCCGAGTACTTCTGGGGCGTAGACCCGTCGATCTTGAGAAGTCGTGCTTTTATCAATGTACTTGCTTTCGTCATTTTTTGGCAAAAAATTATTTCAAATTATCGTCGCCCTTGGGAAATTACAACTAATAACTTTTAAAATTATTCAAATTGTGTTTTGTATGTAATTCCATATAAAATTTTTGTGATTTTTTCTGTTATGCCCCATTTGTAGCGCCATTGCGGCAAACACAGGAACAGAAAAATCACTATACTATGTGATTGTTGGACTCATTCGATTGTTCCAATCACTAATTGATACAGACCACATACAACGGCATACGGGTATAACGAACGACTATAAAAAAAAGCTAGCCAATTATACCGCTGTTGCCAGCGACCGTTATAAATATTAAGCCATAGTAAAACATGAAATGTTTGTCCTTGTTCAAATCATTCTTTTCACAGAATCTATCAGTGTGGCTGTTGCAGATCAAATTTTATGCTTCACCTTGTAAATAATAATTCCAAAATGATGGCAAAATAATTATCCGTATCAATCTTTGGTCAGCTCATATGCCTTGGCATCCCATGGAAACTTTTGCCAGTGTTAACCACAAGAAATAGATCAAACTGAAGAACAGCAACACAAAGACTAAATATCAACGTCGTTTACTTTGTTTCACAATGGCATCCAGCAGTTCTTCCTGACATCGTACTAGTTTCTTTATTTGCTTATCGAGCCGTTGTCGGTATAATAATGAGTCACGTAACGACTCATGTGTCGATTAGAACGACAATATTCTTGAAATGTATTATTACGCATAAGCAGATACATATATTGTAACTTTTATATCTGCAACTTTTACATTTACAGGATCCATATAACTGCTTTTGAAGTATCATTATCTCCCCAGTTCTTTTTGTTATATAACGATACACGATTTTCACTTTTCTTACGAAAAATTATTTGATTTCTTTGTTCAATAACATAACTTTCTTAGGTCGAGATATTCGTAAGCGTTTAATTAATTATAATTGTATACAAAATAAATAGATTAAAAAATTGTATCAAATTCAAGCTTTAGTTTTTATAGACATTTTCTTAATAATATCACTCAATTTCCAACTCGATCCCGTGGAATTAATCTTAGTTCTGATCCATGTTTTAAGAACACATTTCCTGCAGTTTGTTGTGGATTTATACCAATACCGTCGTCTGTTATAATTGCACTCGTGGCTGGTGGTACTTTAAATTCTTCTGCAGCAAATTTCAGTACAGCAGTGAAAGGTGTAGTTTCTGGCACACTCAATCTATAATAAATATTGCAAACATGTATTTTGTACGTTAAATCCTATTTAATTGGAAAAGTTACACTTTGAATGGAAGCTTAGGATCTGAAGTTAAAGTAATTTTGAATGTCACTTTTGCTGCCCTAGAAATAATGTTTTATTTTAAAACAGGCTTTTCATAAATTTATTTATAATTATTTAATATTTACGCCATTTATGAATAAATAAAATTTAAAATTATTTTTGTGTATCGCAACTTCAAAAATGTTGACGTATGATGTTTTAATATTTCTACAAAAAGATGTGATTGACATCTATCGAGGAAATAAAATGGATTTAACTTTTTTATCATCATTCTTTAAATTGATTGACTGTTGGTATTTCGTACAAAAATAATAATCTTATCGATCGATAGTACAGTAACGTGGTAGCAAAAATGATTGAATTTTAAAATTGACCACATTTAATGGCCGTGGCCCGTTTCTCAAAAATGCCGATGAAATTGAAATTTTGACGTTTCGCGCTGGAATATAATTTTTTGTTTTGTTTTATTTCCTTCCACAAAAATTAAATTTTGAAAATGTAATTATTGGAAAACAAACATTATTTGAATTTCAACACAATCTGTCAAAATTTAAGCCGGGCATTCACATACAACGGAAACAGAAACCGAATCTGAAACTGAAAATTTTCCGTTTCTGTTTCTAATTTGGTTGACGGTGGTGAATAAGAATAATAAAACAGAAACGGAAACCGAATTTCGTTTGAGTTTGTGAATTTGTTATCCATTATGAATAATAAAATTGAAGAATAACAAAAACAAATAATTTTTATTTATTAAATTCAAAATTCAAAGCTTTTGTTACCACAATTCAAAATAATAATTAATATTATGTGACAGTTTCTAGTCATGTGACAGTTTCGGTACTGAAATAATTCAATTTTAATTGTTTCCGTTTCAGACAAAACAGACTAATTCTACGTTTCTAAATTTGATTTCTGTTTCCGTTGCTGTCAAATTTGTATGAAATTCGGTTTCTGTTTCTGTTTCCGTTGTATGTGAATGCCAGGCTTTACTCAAGTAGGATAGCAGAGTAAATTGAAATTGTTTAGTCGATTTGCAGATTCAATTTCATCGAGAAATGGGCCACAGCCATATGAAAAATTATGGTTAGCGTAGATTCAAAAAAAACAAAATCTACACTATCGCCAAAATGTTTCTATATGGTGAAGAAAAAACGCTAATTACTTTTTTATATTTTAGAAGATTTGCGCAAAAGAGGGACGGGCCGTAACAGTTTTTTTAAAATCAATAAATCTTAATTCTAAGATTCATTTTGCTTCATGCAAGTGACAAGTAAAATTTTCTGCATATGTTATTATATATTTAAAAAAAATAGAACAATCTTGATATAATTTTCGTCGTACAGATAAAAAATTGCTACCGCTTCTCAACCAATCTAAGCGAATGGTTTTTTAAACTGAACGAAAATTCTTTTACATAAGTTGAAAAAGTCTTATCCTAAGTTTAAATTAAGTCTTGAGTTCTGTTTTTATAGGAATATACAAACAGTGTGCAGATTTCTAATTGGTTTTAAATAGAATTTTAGTATCCATATGAAATATTCTGTATATTTTTTTATTAAATGAAGCATATTATGTTAAACCAATTTTTTCATAAAGTCTTTTATGTGTCTAGATTAATTATTTTCAGAACTTATTGTACATTTTTGTTTAAATCACAATATCACATTTATATTAACAATAAAATTTTCTGTAAAGATATCACGATGTTAGAACATTCCTACCATGGGTTCCTAAATTTTTGGACGTATGGCGGGATCAGTTTTTGTTCTGTAATATTTTAAGTCAATTGGTGATATTTTAGGAGTGCTGACGGATAAACTTTATTCAGTCAACAGCAATCTGGATTAAATCATTGTGAAAGAGAGTGGGTCATATGATCAACGAATATGTCACCAGCTGGATTATTGGCTACCCAATTTTAGTTACTCCTTCAAATTTGCCTTTTACTTCTCATTTTATATTTGTTTCTTCCATTTTATATGAACTATTGGACTATGTCATATATTATTATATATGATGATTTATTGTTTAGTTATTAATTCTTTAAAAAAACATAAATATATAAAATGTGTGTCCATCAACATCTCAAAACGCATGTTTTTGTCCTATCTAGGTCTTAAAAAGGTTTGTATGTGTTGTTTTGATACTCCATCATTTCACTACAATTTGAATTAAAATGTGATAATAGATTAAACTTTTTTATTTAAAAAAGAAACAAAAATACAAACGTCAAATAGCAAGAAATTTTTGAGATAAATAGTAAAAATATTATATTTATTGACCTTTTTACTTAAACGTCAAAATGAAATATTAAAAAACCTTACAAATATCCGGGGGCCAATAGTGAATTTATGTTAATACAAAATCTTCAGTTTTTGTATGAAAAGTGTTAAAAAATAATTTAATAATGTAACTAAGAATTGTTAATAACATTTATAAAAGTATTATGTATAAACTGGTTAAAAATATTCAATAAATTTGTGTTAAATCAATGTTTTTAATTGCCAGTAGTGATGTTTAGTTTAGTGTTTCCAATCCGGTTTAAGCCGGATTGGAATTATCCGGATAATTCATAAAAATTTTGCTATCCGATATCCGGTTAATTCACAAAAAAAAATCCGGATAACAAAATTAAAGCAAAAAAAATTGTTTGCGCTATTTCCCTTTTTAAAAATTTTAATCAGCTACTACTAACTTTTCATAATAGACGTTTTCGTTTAGTCAATCTAAAACTTAGTTTTTTCATTTAGACGATTTCGTTTGGTTGATCTAAAAATTATCATTCCAAAAATTGTTTTGAATTTGTATTTTTAGAAGTGTAATTTTTTTACAAATAAAAAACAGTATTTTGCCGTGTCATAATTTATAGTTCAATTTTTTGTAATTGGAAAATATTTAAAGTTAATCACATTAAGGCAGTCTATTAACAAAACGAGAAATGTTGAGCTAGTTTCATTAACGATGTTGGTGCAGAATTCAACACTATTCCAAAATAATAATTTTGACGATTTTAGTTATATTTCTAAATCATAAGCTATCAGTTACTCAAAAACGTTAATAAAAAGTTTGTTTCCGTATATTAAAACAACCGAAAATGTTAAGTTAAAAATGGCGGTACAAGAAGTAAGGGAAAAAGAAAATTCTCCAACTTCGACCGAACTTACCGAATGTACTTTAGTCATGGAATTAAAAACTTCGATTTCACCAATCGAAAATACATAGTAAAGTTAATCGTTAAAATAATTATTCTTCACTGGACAAGGAGTTTAATTTATAAAAACATAAATAAAACACTCACTCCTTACCTAGAAAAGCTGTTTGATGCTTTGAAAACCATTCGAATATATTCGAACGAAAGTGAAAGAGTCTTTTCGGTTGCTAGTATCTTCTTAACGAAAACTAGAAATCGGTTGCAGTTTCCAATGTTAAACGCTCTTGTATTTTTAAAATATTATTTTCCAGATGAAAATAAATTATTAACTAATTTTTATTTTTTAAAACTACCTATTATTTTTATTTAAAACCACTATCCGGATTATTATCCGGATATCCGGATAATTACTTTACATACTATTCGATATCCGGATAGTTAAAATCACGGATAATTGGAAACACTAGTTTAGTTAGTGCAAAATCTTCAGTTTTGTGTATGAAAAGAGTCAAAAAACAGTTTAAACTAGTTAAATAATAAACTAAACTACAAGTTAATAATAGTATTAATACAAGGGTATATATAAATTTGTTAAATATATTCATTAAATTTATGCTAAAGTCAATATTTTTTGTTTATAGTACACCTTTTTTCCCGAAAAAAACTTGACATATGTGATCAGCTGATTTGTATTTCGAAAACCTTAAATAATTGTTATTTCTTGCAAATCAAGATCGATTTGTGTTGTATATAAATTATTTTTAATGTTTTCATTATTATTGGTTTTGCAGTAAATTTTAATATATAATTACTGATTTCTAATTATCATTAGACAGAACATAGCGACGTAACGACAGATTACATACAGAAATATAACGACGTAACGACAGATTACATACACTAATATAACATTGATTTTAATATAAAGTTATTGAATATATTTCACCAATTTATACGCACTACTTGTATTAATATTATTATTAATTTGTAGTTTAGTTTATTATTTAACTATTTTACATCATTTTTGGGCATTTTTCATAAACAAAACTGAAGATTTTCCAGTAACTAAACAACACTGCGGGGAACCAAAAACATCGAATATGTGGAATATTTTTAACCAGTTTATACTTAAGTCGTTGCCACATGACAAAAATTTTTGCCGGATTGCTAGCAACGATTTTCTAATTTTTGATTAAACGAAAACTTGCTCTATTTGGATATTATGCCAAATGTATGGTAAATTAGAATACCTATCGATTAAAATAAACAAAGCTTATTATTAAATTAATTTTAATTGATGATTTTTCCAAAAATCATTTTGCACGATTTCTACCGCCGATAGAAATAAAAAAATCGTTCATAAATCTCCACTGATTTTTTGAAGAATTATGAACGATTTTTGTAGAATTATGACCGATTTTTTTTATCGTTCGGATTTAACCTCACATCGTGGTATTTTCATTTTGAAAGTTTATGTTTTAGTGATTGTTTATAATCTACGTTGAGTTTGTTTTAAATTAAAATTTTAGAAATATAATTACATTCATAATAAAAATTTTCATTTGAAATTCAATAAAACAATTCATATTTTTTTTTTGCAAACTGTCATATTTAGTGTTGTTGTTGTTGTAAATATCGCCGATAAATTTTTTGTTCATGTGGCACATTTTACTTAAAACGACCGAATTCGTTCGTTTATATTTTGCATGTGGCATGGCTTTTACTACTTGTTTAAATGTAATTAACAATTCCTAGATAAATTTTCAGTTTATTTTTTAACACTTTTCATACAAAAACTGACGATTTTGTATTAACAAAAATTCAGTTTTGGCTCCCGGCTTTAAAATCAACTATTAAGGAAAATACTCAATTGCAACAAATTCTCTCAAATAAGAGATTATAGATTACAGACAAACTGAAACAAGGGAAGTTTATAGGCCGATTTTTCTGTTCTGGTGCTTACCGCAATGGCGCTGCAAAAAGGGGATAATAGAAAAAATTACAAAAATTTTATATGGGATTTCATACAAAACACAACTTGAATAATTTTAAAAGTTGTCTATGAAATTTCTCATTTTACCACAATTCAACAATTTCAACTTGCTTATGAAGTATTATTGACTATATATCAAGCGTAGAATATAAAATATTATTCTTAAGTCGCTCAAAAAAGAAACATAAAAATTGCCAAAATTTCCCATACAAAGTTGTATGAAAAATTTAACCTATTTTCGTATTTGTTTTATGAACAGAAGAAAATCAAATATTTTATATATTACGCTTAATATATAGTCAATATTAGTTCATAAACAAATTTAAATTATTTAATTGTATTAAAATGAGAAATTTCATAGATAATTTTTAAAATTAATCAAGTTGTGTTTTGTATGGAATCCCATATAAAATTTTTTGAATTTTTTCTCTTATCCCCTTTTTGAGGCGCCATTGCGGTAAACACCGGAACAGAAAAATCGCCCTATACAAAAGTTTGATGTTTCCAGCTTAGAGTAATATAAAAAATTTACTGAAAACTGTTCAAACCATATACAATCGGAAGCTATATACAGCGATAGACATTAATGTAAACACAAGGTTAAAATAGTCAAGTAAATTTTATTTCAGCCCTATTAATTTAGAATCAAATCCCGGCCACCAATAGCAGCACATTTAAATCAAATGTCAATTGCTTCATAAAAAACATCTCTCGCTTAAACAATTTGTAATATTTTGTCATGTTTGTTATATATTTATTAAATCAAATACTTATAAAGCTTTTATAATTTTAATATTTAACATAAATATAATTATCATAGAGAATGAATATATCAGTGAAATAAAACATTAAATAAAACAATTCCAATATGGCTTCTAATATTAGTGATAAAAAGGAGCAACCTCAGCCCCTTAGTTTTAATTCTCAAAACCTTTGTGATTCTAATGATGTCGGCAATAGTAACCAAGGATCAAATTTTGATACCATACAAAGAGATAGTTTAAATGCGGTTAGGACTGGAGTTGACCAAGATGATATGTCAAAAATTGATTTTCAAACAATAAAGGCCGCTAATGCCACTCTAAAGGTTAGCAGAACATTAAAATACTTTCTAGTTTTATAGGTGCTTTAAAGTGATTTTGAAGTATTTCAAATAATAAATGAATTCTTATGAAAATTATTATTTATTATTATTATTATTATGCAACATGTATGAATGGGGCTTGAGTAGTGTAATGGCTATTCAACTGAATTTGAAGGCATTTGGAATTTTCAACTAATTCTTTGAACTAAGTCTTTAAAGTCATACTCGAAAGTGACTGACATTCGTTTACAGCGTACGATAATTCAACGCCACGAAAAACATTTTCTAAATAAAATTATAACAAACACTAATACGCTATTAAATCTTTTCAGAGAAATCAAAAAATTGAACTAAGTCGTAGTGATCTCCTTAAATTATTAAGTTATTTGGAAGGTGAACTTCAAGCGCGAGAAGTGGTTGTTGCCGCATTAAAGGTAGTACAATTTATTAATCATACTCCCTGCATTTTGATATTAAATGTATTTCTATTTCAGTCTGAAAAAGTAAAACAATATTTACAATCAACACGATACAATCCACTATCCTTAAATGATCCGAATGCAGCTTTATTTCGTGATACCCTAGCATGTACTGGAAATATTACCAGTAAGCAATCTTCGATAATGGCAGCCCAATCAGAACAAGAAATACGTTTATTAGCAGATCACCATCTGGAAACACTAGAAAATGTAATCATGCAGCAACGTCAAACGCAAATTAGAATGATAAATGCATTACATGAAACAGAAGAAAAACATAAAAAACTTTTTATCGAATTAGAAGAAGAAAAAAGAAAGCATGAACGAGATACGGCTCAGGGGGATGATATAGCATACGGACTTGAATTAGAGCGTACGAAACTAAGACAAGATCTAGAAAATGAAAAGGCGTTACGTAAAAAAACAGAAAAAGATATGAAAAAATTGCAGGAAACACTTGATAACGAGCGATCTAGACAAAAACAAATTGTTCTACTTTTATTAGCGGAAAGAAAAAAGATTATTATGAAATACGTTGAAGAAAGAAAACGTTCGGAAGATTTAGCACAAATCCTCTCTGAAGAAAAGCAAAGAGTCGATACGATTGCTGAAGGCTTAGAAGAAGAGAGTAAAAAATCTTTAAGAATGGAAGCTGAGCTGGAGAAACAAATAAATTCATTTGAAATTGAGAGAAAAAACTTGAAAAGTAATATAATGAAGGAGGAGAATATGTAATTATATTTACTGATTTTTGTTATGAAATTGTTTTTGAATTGAATTTTGTTTTTGATTTAGAATAAAAGAACTTGAAATGGAAATAAAGGAACTTCGTTCGGAAAATGAGAATTTAAGAAAGCCTAATCGAATGAGTCAAACGACGAACAGTCCAAAAATGATTATGTCAACTACAGTTCGATCTGGTAATTATTTTTTATATTGATTTTATTTCTTAAATAATGCTTTGGATATTAAATATCTATATTAAAATAGAAATTAAAAATAATATTTTACTTTTTTGAACGATGTTCGGTTTGATTTTTGTTCAAATCTTTACTTATAGTACAAGATTAACACTTCAAAAGGATTGTTCTAATAAATCTGTGGAATATTGGTGTATTGCGATATAAACATTTTATCTTAAAAATAAATAATAAATAAGTCTTAGATTAGTTTTAAATATTAGCAATTGTTTTGTGCTGCTTCTATTTTACAATTCATTCAATTTTATTCGCATTGAAGAATTAGTTTTTGTTGATTTGTAAATTTTTTTATTTTTGATCAACGTGTGACAATCCCGCGTACTCCAGTCCCTGCTATTGGCATTGGAGTTGACGTGAGATATCACATACGACTGGCAATAGCAGTGAGATACCACTAAACATGGTGATATCTTATAAGTGTTGCCTGATAAACTGTATTCAGTCAACTGAAAATTACTTCTCTGGTTTGTGTAGGTCATCTCTGGTCACTATGCCATCTCTGGTCACTTAGTTTTGTTGCACCATTCCAGCAACATTTGTACCTCTATGGATCGTATCTGCGTCCCTTCTCCTTCTCCTATTACTTCGTGGCGAATAGTCCAGAATGAGGTAGTCAGGATTATAACTACCAATTCCATGGTGAGACAATCTGAAAATACAAAAATAACTATTGTTCCAAACCCTCATGCTCGCTCTTGGCAGGGTTGGAAAAAGTCATGACTTTTTTTAAAAAGTCAATGAGGTCTCACTTTTAAATCAGACTTTTTCGTATTTAAATATATGTTTTTATCAGTAAATATACTTATATTTACCTCGACTAAAGGGGCTTATATTGTCCAATACGTATAAAAAATGGTATGAAAATTAAATTACAGTTGGTCCATTTTCTTCTGATGACAACTTAATTTCTTTGAGAAACCTCATTTACTTATCAGCAATTCAGCATAATGAGATGGTGTCAAACAAAGACTTCTATATCTCTTCAAAAATGAATTTTATCTGCATCAACAGTTAAATTTGCCCGAATTAAATCTTTTTCTAAGTTGTCCCAAGATAAAACACAGTAATTTTGATTTGGTTTAAATGCTCTGGTAATGGGCGGACTTAAGCACATTTTTAATGCGTTCAGTCTTTCGTTTAATGAGAAACTTCATGAATATTTTTGTCAAAATTAGGGTTTTCTTATAGCAAATACGAATTAAGAGAATCGTAGTTTTTATTTATCGAAGTTCATTATGGAGAATATGAGCAGATTCTCCTGCTTTCTCGAAACATTATAACTTAAAATATTTAACTGTCTTCGTAACTTGTTGATCCTTTTTTTTGGTGTGATGGTTTTGCCAGGTTGGCTTAAGCCAACAAACTCAAAATATGAGCTGCGCATCCGTTCATTATTAAAAAACCCTAAAATAATATCGGATTTAAGACCAATAAGCATCCTATCAACTCTGAGTAAAGCGATTGAAATTATTATGAAGGATCAAATAGAGAAATATCTGCTAACGAACGATTTATTATCGGAGTTCCAGTCAGCCTATAGACCGGGTCATAGTACTACTTCTGCCTTACTGAATATTACTGATTACTGATGATATTGGACGTGATGCTAACAAGTTTACTGTTCTGGTACTTTTAGATTTTTAAAAAATCTTTAATTCTATAAACTTTAAGAACTATGTAGAAAACTTTCAAGACTACAAATTCTCATCATCTGCCTGTAAGATGATTTATTCTTATTTGTTGGGAAGAACACAAATAGTTGAGATTGGTAGTGTGCGGTCAGATGAAATTTCATTATATGAAGGTGTACCGCAAGGGTCTGTTTTGGGACCTCTGTTATTTTCACTTTTTGTAAACGATATCTCTTCTTGCTTAAGGTTCTCTAAGTTTCATATGTACGCAGATGATCTCCAAGTTTATTTGGGCGATGAATTTAATGCAAGGGTTTCTTGTTTGGAAAAATTGAATGATGACATTAAGAGAATTTTGAAATGGGCACATGATAATGACTTGCTTCTGAATGCTAAAAAAACTCAATCTATTATTATTTATAAACATAATTTGTTGAGTAGTACTTTTCCTAATGTTGTGGATAATGAGGTGATTAATTACTCAACTTCTGTGCGAAATCTGGGGCTTATTCTTGACTCTACACTGTCCTGGGAGGAACATATTGATACAATATGTAGTCGTGTTATAAATTAGTCCTAGCTAGGGTGTATAAATATTATTAATTATTTCAAAAGTTCGTTATAAGAACGAACATTCAAAAATTGTAAAATTGCCTAATTGTCAAAATTGTAAAATTGCCTAATTGTAAAGATTGTAAATGTCAAAAAAATACCTAGACATATGTATTCCGCCTGTGTTATAAAAAGAATCTGATCGGGAAGTAATCTTTGCAATTGATACAATAATTCAATCTAAATTTATTGGATAGGACTGTTTGAGGACTGTTGTGTTGAATGTTTATATAAAGTATCAAAAACCCCATAAGTATGATTTCTGTAGGTTATATAGATTGACGCTTGTATTTATTCATGTCCATTATTTAACTTGGAAAATTGTATATATGGACAAAACGCTGTAATTTAAAAGTAAGGGAAAAATTAATTGTAGTTTAAAAATTTATATTCTAATTGTGTAATGTGTATATACCTTTATAGGAGAATAAAATTAATGTTACGCGAAAATCATTAATAAACAACTCGAAATCAAATTCCCTACGTTCCTGCTTATTTAAGTTGTGTTTTCAACAAGTCGTGTGTATGGCATTCTTCGTTCTCTATGGAAATTAACGGCATCTACTAGTGTGAAATTGCGACATAGGCTATTTCTGGCTTATGTTTTGCCTCATTTTTTGTTCTGCGATGTACCCTTGTTTGGTATGTTTGATAAATGCATGCGTAGGTTAAGAATGTTGTTCAATGCATGTGTAAGATATGTCTTTTCGTTGAGAAAATATGACCACGTTTCGGATTTTTCTAAAATAATCCTGGGATGTGAAATTGAAAAATACTTTGAATTCCGTACTTGCTTATATATCCATAAGATTTTAAACAAGAGTCCCCCATATCTACATAGTAAACTTATGTTGTCCAACTCTAGGCGAACCGGGCATTTTATACTACCTATAAATAGGTTTCGTATTTTAAACTCCTCATTTTTGGTTCTTGGAGTTAGTATGTACAACGCGTTGCCGCAGACTATTCGGTCGTCAAATATTATGAATTTTGTTCGTCTCTACAAAAAGTATTACAATTTTGAAATATGTTTGAACGAGGATGAATCCTGATTGCTCTATATCATATACATGGAATCTGTGTTGTGGAATCTCGTTTGACCTTGCTCGGAATGCTGTATATATTTTAAGTTTTACTTTAACTGTATGAAAATTGCACTAACGATTTGTTTTGTTAAATGACTGTGATAATTAATTAATTTTACTGCAAGTTGCAATATGTGATATTGATAAAAATTTATCTCTTCTTATTTTCACTTTTAAACTAGTATAAGAAATTATTAATGTAAATAGAAGCCAATAGAGCTTAATTACAGGAAATAAATTAAATAAAAATTAAATTAAAATTAAATTAATTATTATAAGATCTTCTAAGGCTCTTGATATATTTTGTTGCATATTTACCATATTATTTGCATTATCGGTTACGAACGATGCAATTTGAAAATTAAATTTAGTTTCGGTTTTATTTATTCACTGTAAACCCAGAATTTCTAAATTTTCACTTCTATGTGGTGTTCCCGATGTGTGTAATGTTTCCACTTATACAACATCTCCTTGATCGGTAATGATCCAGACACAAACAATAAGTTGTTTATATTTGACCATCCATCAAACGCCAAAGTGACCGTTCATTTGGTTTTCTATTCATGATAAGGTTGCCTAGTCAAGTAATTTTCGTTGTATCGGTTTTGGATTTGGTGGGATATACCCAGACTACACATCCATTCAAATTCTCTATTTTCGTCTGTTTGAAACTATTTGTTCAAAAAATGAAACGTGCAACTTGATCAATTTCATTTTTTTATATTTTCCATCATGTTTTCTGAACCCACTTTTACCATGGCTGATAAACCTGAATGAATGAATTAAGTTTAGCTTTACAGTACGTTGATGCGTTAGATTGGCCTTGGCGAATTAGAAATATTTATTTTAAAAATGTGTGACTAACCACAAATCCGTTAGAACTAAACTAGAATAATGAAAAAAAATTTCTACGAAAATTTTTTCGTTGACGTTAACTGCTAACTGTTATATGTATATCGAAAATGCAGACATAAATTAATTATTGGCCTATATACACTGGCTTGAAAATATAAATACGCTGACGTTAAAATATTTGATGCTTTATGCATAAAAATTATAGTTTTATAGAAAAAATGTATATTGATTTAAATCATCAATGACTTTAATAAAAAAGTCAAAGTTTTTTAAATCATTCCAACCCTGGCTCTTGGTAAGTAGGCATTAGTTTCCCATACCATGGCGTGGTAAATTATGACTTTGAGACTTGAGTCACGTGCAGGTTGCCTACCAGCTGCATCACATATTTTTCGGGTGGGATAACGTTTCCTTCTAGCTAGCTCTGGCTCTGCGTTACCGGCTTCCCCGTCGGATATGCGCCCTGCCTTTTCGGGAAGTGATAATGGATTTTTGGTTGATCTGCGCAGCACTTTTCGGCTAGCATGGAAGCTAGCATCCATTCTCAGCACTATTGAATGCTTTCTGTAGTACTGATATGAGCCAGTTGACTGCATGGTCGTGGTGGCACTCAACAACAACGTCACGCGGTTTAAAGTGGATTTCCAAACTTAATGTGGTAAACTGAGCTTTTCGTCAACTTGTCCAACAGTGCCCCATCAACGTTCCCTAGTTGTTGTATTTTTAACATGATCCGGGGTAGTTATGCACCGGCTCCTAAAAATACAAACAACCGGGTATCGGGTGTCCGACTTATATTTCGTAATATCCGGCCTGGTACTCGGCCTGAGTATTTAATTTAATTTCCGTTTACAAACCAACCAAACATTTTGTAAATTTTTAGTAATTTAATTACTTTAAAGGGTGAAAACTACAAAATAAATAAGTAAAAAGAATTCAACAAAAATTAAACCAGTATTGTATTGTTTTTCAATCAAATTCATAGAATTAATTTTTAATATGAATTAATTTTGAAGGAATCGTGCATTCCTATTTGACTCGATCGTCGCGCCTCAAGTGTTTTTTTTAAAGCGTTCATGCTCCATGTAGGAGCGTTGCCAGGCTAATCAGCTTTGAATATTCACCACGTTCATTACCATGGCAGCCGATTTTTTTAAGGTCGTTTATTACGTCAGTCTCCCATTGTAGTCGTGGTTTACTTTGCGGTCGCCCACTCCCTGGGGTACTAACGTACATTTTTTAATCATTCCAGTCTGTGAATCGGCTCGTAGAACATGCCCAAACCAAGCAATCCTATTAGAACGGATACAACCTATTATATCAGGACCCTCAAGAAGGCCTCTGATCTCAAAGTTATGCCGGGTTCTATACTCTCCATCGTCTGTCTTAAGTGGACCAAAAATGTAGCGTAGGATCTTACGCTCAAATACAGATACATAAATGCGATTCGTCATTTTGTGTCCACGTTTGTGGGATCCACGTTTGTGACCCATACATCACAACCGGTCTAATCAATGTCTTGTATAACTTGAGCTTGGTGTTAGGTGATACATACGATGGTCCAAGGAGAGGTTTAATTGAGTAGAAAGTTCGATTACCTGCAGCGATTCGAGCTTTTATATCTGTAAGTATGCTGTTGTTTGAGTCAAGCATTGATCCCAAATATTTAAAAGATTCAACTCCCTCAATTCGTTCATTGCCGCCCATCAAATCTTTATTCTCAGCCTCTCTTGAAACATTCATATGTTTGGTTTTATTGTAGTTAATTTGCAGTCCAATTTTCCGAGCACCACTCTGAAGCGACTTGAAAGTCTCACTCATAACAGCTTCACTTCGGCCGAGGATGACAACATCATCAGCGTAAGCAATCATCTGTACTGAGTTTATTGACAAGACATTGTTATTAGTCGGCAGTTTCTTTTGACGGCACACATATTCCAAGGCTAAATTAAAAAGTATAGGAGAGATAGCATCACCTTGTCTTAAACCGGAGTCGACTTTAAAAAACCTTGATATTTCGTTTTCTACTCGTACACAGCATTGAGAGTTCTGTACTGTCATTTTGCATAGTGATACCAGTTTACTAGGAATCCCCATTGACACCAGAGCAGACCATAGAGTCTCTCGTTCGAGAGAGTCGTAGGTCTGCCTGAAATCAATGAAAAGTTGGCACAGGTATGTTGAACTCTCGACACTTTTCCAGAATCATCCTTATCGAAAAAAGTGCATCGGTAGTACCTCGGCCCCGCCGGAAACTACACTGATATTCTCCAAACAGTTGTTCAGCAAAAGGATTGATTTTGAATAGCAAAATGTAGGAAAAGATAGCGAAGGAATCGCTCTCCGTTGCACAGCATATAAGAATATGCTGTGCAAAGGAGAGCGATTCCTCTGTAGTTTGCACATTGTAGATGATTACCTTTTTTATGGATTGGTATCAGCATATCTGTGTTCCAGTCCTGTGGCATGGTTTCAGTCCTCCAGATCATTTGAACAAGTTCAAACAATCTTAAGGATAGAGTTTCGCCACCATGTACAATCATTTCGGATGTTATATCGTCGATACCAGGTGCTTTATTGCGTTTTAATTTTGACAGCGCCGCTTCGAATTCCTCTTTGGTTGGTTCGTCTACATGTACCTTTGACGCACGAATAAGCTTTGCTCGTCGCCCGACTTGTTGCTGATCACTTAAGTTGAGAAGATTCTCAAAATAAGCGGCCCAAGTATCTAAAATATTTTTAAGGTCTACTTGTAGCTCCCCATCTTCGCTTTAAATAGCAGTCGATCTAGTTTGAGGACCCTTCTTTGAGGTTTTAACCTGTTGAAAGAAGTTACGCGATTGATGTTCCTTATTGAAGCTTTCAATCTCCTCACACTGTGTCTTCCACCATTCTCTCTTCGTTCGTCTACATAGCTTTGTAACGGCTTGTTTTGCCAGTTTATAGTTCTCCTTCGTGGACCTGGTGTTGCGTCCTTGTAGACACTTCAGATAGCAATCTCTTTTGTATTGAATAGCGTCAAGGCATGCTTGATCCATCCATGGCTTCTGGGAGTGGTTCTGTGGTCGTCCAAGTATTCCCTCAGCAGCGCTTAAAACAGTATCTCTGTGCAAATACCATGACTTATCGACGTCTCCATTAATGGTTGTTGATTTATCCAATGTTTCGGCAATATGGATTTGATATCTCTCTTCTGTTTCAGCATTCTTTAAGGATGAGATGTTAAAACGTTTCCGTTGATTGAATTTTGGAATGCCTGGATTTGGGAAGTGGAACCTTATCGTTGCACATACAAGGAAGTGGTCACTTTCAATGTATGCACCTCTAAAGGATCGCACATCCAGAACGCTCGAAAAGAAACGTGCTGTTACTAGAACGTGATCAATTTGATTTCGAGTGTTTCCATTCGGTGAGACCCAAGTCTGCTTATGAATCGATCGATGCGGACAGAACGTACTGGTAATTCTCAAATTATTTGATAATGCAAACTCAGTCATTCTCTCACCATTATCATTCGAATTCAAATGCAAGCTGTTCGGACCCACCACATTTCCATAAGAGATATCTCTTCCAACCTGTCCATTAAAGTCACCAAGAACCATAATGAAGTCGCGTGTTGGTGTTTGTTTCATAACCTCTTCCAGTGCTACGTAGAAATTATCCTTCTCGTCGACGGTCTTTGCTACAGTAGGTGCATGCACGGCAATAAGAGAAATATTGTTATATGTACCGCGTACACGTAGGTAGCAGATCCTATCACTGACCGGGATGAATTTCATCACGGCGTCTTGTTTGCGTGCACCAACAAGAAAGCCAGTTCCAAATTCTCTTCGAGAAGGATGACCACTACAGTATAGAGAGTGACTATCCAAATCTTGTTTTCCGATTATCGGCTGTCTAATATCTTGTAGAGCAATAATATCCATCCTATACCTCTCAGCCTATGTTTCTAGACTTATAAGAGCATCACGAGGGCTCAGGCTGCGCACGTTCCACGTTCCGATTCGGTTTTCTGGTCCTTTTTCACGTCCAGGTAAAATTCTGTTTTTGTGTCCGGGTCTGTTATTCTCTTTCTGGTAACCAAATTTAATATATTAGTTTTTTTCCGGAGTTAGGGTGTTAGCCTTAGGCCCAGCCTAAATCGTCGTGAATGGGTCCGTTCTGCATATTAAGGTCAACAGAAACAACCTTTTTACACGTTTATATAGCGAGCCGCTTGATTCAAGACAGACGCCCGCTCCAAGCCGCCCCTGACATGGAGAACAGACGCTTGAGTCGCATTGGTTTTAAGGCGCCAATTCGCCGTGATGTAGCGTCATTGACTAAGCAGTTTTTGCTCTGCTTGTCTCTAATACACCAACCTAATACTGTCAGCATTACCCAGGCAGCACGGCGTGGACGTCGAATTTCGGATTTCGCTACCCAAGTATTAGGATTTTTAAATATTGGGGCTATTATTTTTCAACAATTTAAACGTTAAACACAAATTTCGTGATTTAGTAGTCCGTTCAAATTATTCGAATTTGTTTTTAGTCTGTCAAAATATTAAATTGAAAACAACTTAAATTAAACATTAAAATGCGATATTTTATACAATATATGTATATATAAATAAATAAATATCTAATAGTTTTGTTAATGTGAAATAATATAATAAAGAAAAACACAAACAAATAATAAAATATCATAAGTGATAAAACAGTGGTATTTCGAAGTGACTTTAAACTAGTTAATGTAACCAGTTTTCACGCTGGTACATTAAAAAAGGCAAAAATGTTATGCAAAAGTCATCATGGTTTGAATGTAGAGGAAAAAGTATTTGTCAGTAACCGCAGCATCGTTACAGGAGATGAAATACGGCAAACTTCTGTTACATTACCTCCTTATAAGGTATCAATTAAGGTAAGAAATCAATTATGCTAGTGAAATACAGTCAAATTGTCAATGTTTTTTGTCAAAATTCTATTTCTTAATTTATTTATTATATTTAGTTAAATTCAGAAAGGATTGTTGAAGAATGTAGTTGTCAATGTCCAGCTGGATCTGGTGAGCAGTGCAAACACATTGCTGCTATCATGCACTACATTAATTATAAAACTGATGTTGACTCATCAACAACAACCCAAAAATGTAAATGGAATCAACGTCCAGGAAAAGAAATGTGTAAAGGGTAGGCCATTTAAAATTTTAAATTTGAATCGGCTATAAAAAAAAACTACCTGTAATTTTTTCAAATTTTTGGTTTTATTGGAAAGTTTGAATTTTGTCATTTAATAATGGAACACAATTTCATTCATATGACCACCACGACTGGCTCGGCAGTACCTCATCCGATCAATTCAATTTTTCAGTACATTTTCGATTGTCAAGAGAATGACATTCAATTCAAGAGAATGACATGGACGACATATGGTTTAAACAAGACGGGGCCATATGTCACACAGCCAACGCAACCATCGATATTTTACGCACTGTTTTTGAAAATCGAATAATGAGCCGAAACTGTGATGTCAATTGGCCACCTCGGAGCTGTGATTTCAGCCCTTTGGATTATTTTCTGTGGAGAGACATTAAGGATAAATGTTACGCAAAGCAGCCAGAAACAATTGAAGCGTTAAAACATCAAATCGAAGTTGCCATTGAAGAGATTCGACCCGAAACAATTGAAAATGTACTGAAAAATTGGGTTGATCGGATGAGGTACTGCCGAGCCAGTCGTGGTGGTCACGAATGATATTGTGTTCCATTATAAAATGACAAAGTGAGACCAAAAAAGACCAAATGTGACTGTATTCAGTCCGAAATTCGAAAGTTTGCTTATTTTAGTAGAAAGAGATGAAAACTTTCTAAAGACCTATATACCAAAAATGGAATTTTTTTATTTTAAGTATTTATTGCCTCAATTATTACATAAATATGGTTTGTAAATATAAATGAAATCTAAAAATAAATGTGAAAACACTTAAATAATTTTTAAACTGGTTTTATTATTGGTTTCTGTAAATTTACTAAATATCCTATACTAAATAAATATACTCTAACAATATCATCAACATAGGGAAACAGATGAACAGGAATTTTGTTTAGTATATTAGATACTTTTATTCGTTGAATGCACCTTTCTACATGAATCCTGACGGAAGCAATGCATGTTTCTGTAACTTCATCAGAATTTAAATGACTTTGATGTAATCTTGGAGGTGTGATTAAAATGAAATTACTATTATATGACGCAGTGTTTATCCCAGGGAATACTTTATCGGCCAAAATCAAATCTCCAGGACAAATGTTTTTTTATAAAACCGCTATCGTTCATGATAAAAGCATCACTAGATCGTCCACCATATCATTTAAAGAGAAATAATATGTGTCCGCTTGGAGCAATTGCAACTCAATATTTAACAGTATAGCCTGACTTATAATCCGAATAAAAAAAATTTCTTTGCTCTATTTTTGGAGGTTGGAGATTGTTCTGCACAATCTACTATCGCAATACAATTTGGATAGTGAGTTTTAAAACAATCTGGCATGCTTCCTAAAATATCTTCTCTATCTGACATTTCATCTTGTTCCGGTCGGTCCGGCTAAAATACATTCCTTCGGTCGCAACGTAGTGAACTTTGAGAAGCTGATTTTGACATCTGGGTTTTCTTCCAAGAACATTTCGTAGATTTTTAATTGTTGATGAACTACTTAAAGTGTTAATCTAATGAAAATTTTTTGATTAAAAGACTTCTTATACACTTTAATAATATTTTATTTTTCTAAATATATTTTCTGTCTCTAAGAGACCTTCTTCAGAGAATGAATTCTGATTTCTATTATAAACTAAACTATTACATTGGTCTTTTTATACCTATCTATTTGTATTTAAAAGCATGAATTTTTATTTTTGAATGGGTTTTTCTTAATTAGGGTTGTAAAACAATTGATTTTGAAATTTTTTGGTTGATAAAATTAAATTACATGGGCGTTAAAACTAAAATTATTAATGAATATTTTGGATGGTTATTTACTATTATATGACATTATGATTTTTGGTGGGTTGTGTCTTCTAAGACATGTCTTCTAGTTTTTAATTTTTTTTGGATGTTGAACAGAGGGCTGAATACTGGACTCTTATCTAGGTTAAGGAAGGTTTCTTGTATTTCTTGATTTATGTAGTATGACTCTATTATTTCCAGTTTTCTGTTGTCTCTTACTTGTTGAATTAAGCTGAGACTATTGATGTCAATTTTATGATTGGTGTCAACAATGTTTTTGCAACAGGTGATGTTTCATAGCCGGTTTTGATGTTTATATGTTCCTTAAACCTGGTACTTATTTTCCTTTTTGATGATCCAATGTATATTTTATCACAGGATTGACATTTTATTTTGTAAATCCCGTTTTGGTTGAGTTTTGGAATTTTATCTTTGTTGTTGGTTAAAAGTGATGAAAGTTTTTGGTCTGCTAATTCTATTAATTCTACGTTAAATGGTTTGAAGACTTTTTTCAATTTTGAAGATATTTTTGGTGCATAACTGACTTTTTCTCGTTTTTTGTTTTCTGTGGGTGGCTGATAATGTTGTGATATATTTTGTGCGTTTTTTCTTTTTGGCTGATCTAATTAGAATATCTATGTGTTCTGAGCTGTATCCGTTTATTTTGGCTATTCGTTTGATGTTATTTTCTTCTATGTTGTAATTGGATAAACCAATCATCCCAAATTTTGGAACCCGAAGAACAGAACGTGTTAAACAAAGGATTAAACTTTGCACCTTCAAACAGCGCCAGCATTCCACTCGTAAATATAATTTCAGATGTAGAACATGCCGTAAAACACATTACACCAGAAGATCGCAACGTTGTTCGCACAAAATCAAAAAAGATCATCAGTCAAATTAAAAACACTCAGAAAAACAACAATGAAGAAGCAATAAATACCAAAAACACCATAAAATCACTAATAGCTAGAGAGTGTGTGTACACGAAAGCGGATAAGGGAAACGCATTAGTAATCTTGGACAAAACCGATTATGAGTCAAGAGTAAATGAAATGTTAAGTGAAGGTCCGTACCAACTGGAAACCAAAAATCCCATCAATCAACTACATACCAAAGCATTAAGCTTGCGGAAAAAGATAGCTGTAGTTTGTAAGCAGGAACACCTACAATGGAAGTTAAACGTCTCAAATCCGACCCTTCCAAGATTATACGCACTCCCAAAAATCCACAAAGAAGGAAAATCAATGCGTCCAATAGTTTCAAACAATAACTCACCGTTTAAAAAAAAATCAAAATGGCTGGTCACAGAATTTGGAAAAATACCAAAGTTTGATTCTTTAGCAATAAAAAATTTGTTAGATCCAGTAAATTCATTAAAAAACAAAGAACTCAAAAAGAACGAAATATTGGTCTCATTAGATGTTTCAGCTCTATTTCCCAGCATCCCAATAGATAAGCAATAGAAATTATTAAAGAATGGCTGATTAAAAATAGAGTATAACATATACAGAAAGCCCACAACAACAGATCGTTTTATAACAAGCGACTCAAATCATCCATGGCAACACAAAATGTCAGCCTTTCGCAGCATGATCCACAGGTTAATAAACATCCCATTAAACCCCACCAATTACAACATAGAAGAAAATAACATCAAACGAATAGCCAAAATAAACGGATACAGCTCAGAACACATAGATATTCTAATTAGATCAGCCAAAAAGAAAAAACGCACAACAGATATCACAACATTACAGCCACCCACAGAAAACAAAAAACGAGAAAAAGTCAGATATGCACCAAAAATATCTTCAAAATTGAAAAAAGTCTTCAAACCATTTAACGTAGAATTAATAGAAGTAAAAGTAACAGACCAAAAACTTTCATCACTTTTAACCAACAACAAAGATAAAATTCCAAAACTCAACCAAAACGGGATTTACAAAATAAAATGTCAATCGTGTGATAAAATATACTTTGGATCATCAAAAAGGAAAATAAGCACCAGGTTCAAGGAACATATTAACATCAAAACCGGCTATGAAACATCACCTGTTGCAAAACACATTGTTGACAGCAATCATAAATTTGACATCAATAGTCTCAGCTTAATTTAACAAGTAAGAGACAACAGAAAACTGGAAATAATAGAGTCATACTACATAAATTAAGAAATACAAGAAACCCTCCTTAACCTAGATAAGGGTCCAGTACTCAGCCCTCTGTTCAACATCCAAAAAAATTTAAAAACTAAATTAGAAGACACAACCCACCAAAAATCATAATGTCATATAATAGTAAATAACCATCCAAAATATTCATTAATAATTTTAGTTTTAACGCCCATGTAATTTAATTTCATCAACCAAAAAATTTCAAAATCAATTGTTTTACAACCCTAATTAAGAAAAACCCATTCAAAAAGACCAATGTAATAGTTTAGTTTATAATAGAAATCAGAATTCATTCTCTGAAGAAGGTCTCTTAGAGACAGAAAATATATTTAGAAAAATAAAATATTATTAAAGTGTATAAGAAGTCTTTTAATCAAAAAATTTTCATTTCGTAGATGTCGGTGAGGGTCCATAACACCAACCGCTTTGATTTCCTAATTTTTGTTGATCCTTCTGTAATAGTTACAACATCTTTAAGGCCAGGCATTGTTCTACTAATTTCCTCTGATAAGAAGTATGTTTGAATTATTTTTACTATCTTTTGTGACAAACTGTGCACTTGTTTGCTTTGAGGCCAACTGTAAGGACCTACTGTTTCCAACAAATCCATGGCGAATTCTACCAGTCGTCTTGATGCATTAAATTCATCCTGGATACGTTGATTTGACCAAAATTTACGTGGTAGAGTTGTCAACAAAAACACTTGTTTTGATTTAGAGCTGGCATCTTTAAATTCTTTTTTAAGGTTCATAAGCCATGATGTATATTCACATTCCTCGTTTGGTGATAACACTTTAACTGAATCTACTTGAAATATTCTTTGACTTATTGCCGATGTGACACTTGCAATTTTTTTATAACTTCCTGTTGTAATATGTTTTTGTTTGATAGGAGATTCGGCTAACCTTCCAAAAACATTGTTAACATCTTCTAAAGTGTCATTAAGTAGTTCAGGAACTGGTGGAGATATAGTATCAACCGAAACTGGTGATGGATCTAAAGATGCTGGAGGTATTTGAATATTTTCGTTCGTTGGAACATTTTCAACATCCTGATTTATAGTAATAATTTCACTATCGATAGTTTTCGAACATGAAAGCTGCTGTAGAAAATATTAGTTGCATATGAATTTTTATTCATTTTAATAAAATAATTAAATTTTTTTTTTTTTTTTTTTTTTAATAAAATGTGTTGTGTAATAGGGTTTAGAATATGTGTCACAACAACACATAAATACCTTTTAAGACCTAGGTCTAGACCTGGGTCCCACAACAACTGGCGTTCTGAGGTGTAGATTAACGCTTTTTTTAAACATCTGTGGGTTGAAGCCACCTGAGACTAAGTGTTCCGGCAAACTATTCCATTTGTACGCAGTTCGGACAAAGAAGTCTCTCTGCGATCTGCCAGTATGACAGCGCGGGATCTTTACCGTTTCACTGGTTGCGGCAGCCGATTGCCGAGTGGAACGGGGGTAAGAATAAGTTTGAGGCATGATGCCGCTGATTTCATCTGAGCACTGCTGATGACGATATTTGTAAAAAACAACGAGGTCAGCAACAGTGCGACGATGTTGTAGGGAATCAAGTTGTGATGTCAAAGTTCGATCACCTACAATTCGTATAGCTCGCTTTGGAACAGAGTCCAAGAGGGCCAAGATGGAAACAGAGGCAGCACCCCAAACTTGACAGCAGTACTCCATACAGGGACGAATATAGGACTTATAAACATGGAGCAATTGGTATGGAGTGAAACATTTTTTTTTTTTTTTTTTTTTTTTTATTACCTTATTTTTATAGATATAAGTGCGACATGTTTCACATATAAACTGGTCATCACGCAAAGTAAAATTAAGGGTCGCAGCTTTTTGAATAACAGCTGGTGTGACCAGTTTCACATTTTTTGATGTCCGCTTATGATTTTTGAGACCGTACAAGTTACAGCACAATTTCAAAGGCATTTCTATTATTATCTTTTCTAAACGTTATGTCTTCTAAATATTTTTGAATATACTTGCTATAAGAAACACATCAATATATATATACCCTTTAAATAGTTTTGACATAGGTAGAATCACGTAAAATTAGGTAGGTACAATTTAATATATTTTGGTTGGATGCAACCATAATTTGTTCCAAATAACGTTTGTGGGCGTCATTAGATATTTTAAATGTGAAAATTATGAGTCTCTAATGAGATTTTAATTAGTAAAAAGGGCTGAATAGACATTTTTTAAAATGAATAAACATTTTACAGACCCTTTTAATAATTTAAATTCCTTTATTTTACCACTTAACTTAAATTTTTTTAATAAGTTTTTAACCATTAATGCACAGAAAATGGTTCAAATTTATTGCAGGTGTTAAAATATGAAATGTTTAATTTATTAGATCCACATTTAGTACAGGATTATTAACTTAATAAAAAAACACATGTGAATTTTTCATATACCAAACTTTAAAAAATCGTAAGAAAAAATCCATATTGAATTGCGGACTTTTTATTTCTCAATTTTATAGCTGCATATGTTTACTTTAAAATTTGTGAAAAACAAATGAAAAAAAGGTGGTTTTTGGAGATATGAGCTTTGAAGTAAACCAAGGTTTTACGCGCCGCCTAGTGGAAAAGAGAAAAGTTATTAATTTTAAACCTACTTATTTCAATTATTTTCCGTTTTACTTGCAAAAATATACGTAAGTCGGATGAAATTTGTGGCATCCATTCACAAAACATTGTCACCATTACCAAAACTACGTGAAAAAGCCTCAAAAATTCAACCGCGTATAACTCCGATTCAGAGTACACAAAAAATAAAAGCAGAAAGTGCTTTTTTCCTTTCGTCAATACCAAAAATATATTAAAATTTCAGATTTTTAAAAAATAGTTGTTTTTTTTTCGATGTACGTTTTCAACATAATAGCTCGTAAACAAAAAATTTTCTTCAAAAACTAAATACATATTTTAAATTTAATTCATTAGATTAATTTAAACAATAATCATCTGGAATCGCAATTTCTCTGTTTATCACAAATAAATAAAAGAAGATAACGAACATAATATACAAATCAAAAAATTAATATGTTGTTATTTAACGTCCATGAAAACGCATGCGCACATCCTTCTTTAAACTCAATTATCTCGAAGCTACACTTTTGCGCGCGCACACGCTATTTCATTATTAAAGCGACGATATATAAATGTGTAATATAATATAATTATGTAATGTGTTTTAGTAGTTGAATTGTAATAGTGATGAAACTTATGATGAAGATGATGTGTGATCATGGATAAACTTCGGAGAGATACTTTCAGTTTCCTAGTTGTCCATTAGATTCCGCATTTAATTGTTTGATCGTCAAACTGCCATTAGTGCCACATCGGTTGCGAAATTAGGTCTTATTTGCTGGTAGCTATCTGATAGGATGTGTGTGGGTGCAGTATTTTTCAATATGTTACGGAACACATGTTCATGGGATAGATATTGGAGTATAAACAAATCTTTACTACGTTTTTATTCAATTTGTGTTGAAAGCCTTCCTAACTTTGGTACGCATTTGGTGACTTGCATTTGGTTATTATTAGTCTCGAGATCTTAATCGATATTATTATTCGGGTATATAAGCCGAAGATAGCGCTGTTTTTCACTACGCCTACATTAAAATAGTTAAAAGAGAATGGCAAGTGGCAAATCCGGGGAGCTGCTAGTGCTTATTGTAAAACGTGTTCGTAATGAGTTGGTGACGAGTCGTTAACTGTGACCAAATTTGATAAAACGATTTGTTCGGAAAGAAGAAGTAATGGGCATTTATGTCGCTCAAGATGTAACGGTATTTACTGATAGCACGATTTGTTGACTTGTAATTGTTTTTGTTAATTCTATTTATCTTTACGAGATTATAATTATGGTAAGAGCCAGATAGTCAGACTTCCCAAAAGAGTTATATACAGTGCTCTGATTTTTATTTTATTTTGCCCTTAAAAAGTTTTTGTCTTCCAAAATAAAATGCATATAAATTACAATCTGCACTCAAAGGGCTAAGGTTCATTTTCTTATTTTTCGCCCTCAGATATTTTAAATAAATAAATTTTTGAACGTGGTAGATTTTATTTTTTTACATTTATTTCGATCAAAGAAAAGAGGAATAAAATTTGTTTTGTTTTACTCTGGTTAGTTTTCGTCATATTTCGTTGTTTGATAAGAAAAGAAAGATTTTAGAAATTTATATGAATGAATCGTAATTTTAGATAATGATCTACATTTTGGTAAATAATTTTTTTTAAATGATTAAATATGAATAATTTTTATTTTATTATAATTATTTTTTGTTATTCATGAATTAAATTATGAAGTAAATAAAATTATTTTTTATTATTTATTTAAAATGATTTATTGAACGAATTTAGCTAAAATAAATATATAAATAAATAAATATAGGGTCATTCCATGTAAACATAAACCTCAAACTTAAAACAAAACTTGAAATATATAATAAACTTTTTATTTTATTTTATTCTACGCATACTGTAGTTTAAGAATCTGACAACACTATTGTTGTATTTTGAATCTAGCAACAGGAAGAGTTGTTAAATCAAATGGTTATTAGGTTTATATTATCATACATAAATATTGGATTTATAAGTTATGTTGTTGATGGATATATACTAATTAAATTGTTTTCGAAGATAAATTTTTTTTTCGATTTGACCTTCATCTAATTCAATTAAAAGTCATTGTTTGTAAATATACAATGTATGTACATACAATTTTGCTGTTTATTTCTTATGTTTTGAATGTTACGTTGGTCACAAAAACTTCTTTTTTTCTTTCTAACTCAAGTACTTTTTTAAACCAAAACCTTTTAACTGTGAAATCTCTTTATTTTCACTATATGTGATGTAAAACCATCTTAAAATTATACAAAATAATTTTTATGTGATCATAAGGGTTTGTGACCAACGTCACATGTGTTGTGTGACCAACGTAACAAGTTAAAGTGTTACGTTAGTCACAGTGTTTTTTAGTGTTTAAATGTTGCTTAAAAACTGTTGTCTAAAGTAATAGAAAATTATTTCTACTAAGGGTGAACAGTATGGTTGGGACATCTGCTGCTGAAAGGAAAAGAAAGAACGGAGCAAGTCGAACTGAAGAACACAAGCTAATCGAAAGGGAAAAGGCTAAAGAATTCATAACGAATTTAAGAATAAAAAGAAAGGAAGATGCTAAGGGGAAGAAAAAAAAAAAAGAAGCTACAAAGTTAAGAATGCGAAAAATGCGTTTGAAAGAGAAATTGGAATCATCTGCAACTGCTACTTCTACGAGTCCTGAGAAGGCCTATTCTAATCCTCAAAGCTTTGAAAAGGCCTTAAAGCGTGTCAAGTCCACATTGCCGCAAAGTCCCCGAAAAAAATGGCTATTCTTGAGAAGTTAGCTTCAGATATAGGAATTCCAATTTTAAGCCAAAGAACTGCTACTCAACGAAAAAGAATTACTGATGAAGCGAATAATGGGGCCAGAGAATTTTATCGCAAGGATGAAATTTCGCGAATTTTTTTCCAGGGAAAAAAGATGTTAAATCTTTCAGAGATCCAACCACCAATAAGAAAATGAGTTTGCAAAAGCGTTGGTTGATGTACAATTTCCAGGAAGCGCACGAGTTATCCCAAGTCCCAACATTGATATAGGACTATCAAAGTTTTACGAGTTTCGACCTGTAGAAGTAGAAACAGTGAAATCGAAAGACCATGAAGTGTGTTGCTGCCCCAATTGTGAGAACTTCAGTTTCTTGATGCATGAATGGAAATGGGAGGACAACATCAAACAGCTCAATGAATTGCTATCACTTACTAATTAATCTTATTGGAAACTTGCCCTTCATTATTGGTACGAAAGATAGAAAGAAAATTGATAAAGTGTATAAAAGTTGGAGAAGAACAAATAGGAAATAAAATTGTTGTTAGTAATAATGCATTATTTTTTATGTGTTTCTTTCTATTACGTTGGTCACATAATTTTTTTAAAGGGAACCTCTTATTGTATTTAGCATTTGTAAAAATCATATGCATATTTAAAAAAAGACAATTTGTGCTTTATTACTTTAATTTGAGTTTCTTGAAGACATACTTTCAGAGAAATTGCTTTGAAAGTTTGGGTAAGTTTTACTGTGGTCTTTTTTTGTTAAGACCAACTTAACCTTTTCTTAAGACTAACTTAACAGCACTAAATTTTATTATTATTACTTAATATATGTATAATTTACTGCCTTTTTCATTGATAGTGTATTTCTTACCTGCATACTAGCATAAAATAACAAAAATCACACAAAATAACAATGTTTCTTATGATTAATAGGCAAAAACATTAGTTGAAAATGGTAAGAATGTTACGTAGGTCACAATGAAATGACCCTATAAATTCATTGCTTTTTTTTCGATTATTGTTTTTATTAATTAATTAATTTTAAATAAATTTTATTTCTAACTATTCCGACTGATAAGGGCAAATGCACGTTTTTCTTTTGGTTTTGGTTTTATTTTTAAAATAAGTCCGAGCGCCCTTAATTAAATAATAAAAATCTGATCACTGGTTATATATTTACTTAAATGGACGAAAGACAGAAAAGATGACTTCAAGTCTTAAAACCATTTTTAAACATTAAGCAAACTCTTTGAATACAAGTATCAATAGCTAGTTAATATCCAAAGCAAAAAGGAAACAAAATATTTTCACTTCAACTGTCTTGTTTATATTACTTTACAATTAAAGATGGAATTGATGAGAGCGGTACGTCGGGGACTCCAATGATTAGTAGCGTTGCCAAAATTATTCAACCAACAGCTACTGTTTCTAGTGTGCCTGTTTCAGGACCAAGTATTTTAATGTTATACGTACAATTACTAAACACTTCTAACAATATTATTTATCATTATTTCAGCTACAGGAATCGCTCGCTCTATTTCTCCAGGACAAACATTACGTCAAACATCAGCCAATGAATTGAATACATTTAATTTAACAAAGGTATAATTTGCCAATAATATGCTAATATATCATTTACTAATCATTTTTTTAGGTTCCAGCTCGAAAGTTGTCAAATTCCTCAAATAATCCACCGGTTGGCGTAACTCTAGCTGGTGCAGTTGTTCAATCTATCGGATCAACATATTCAAATTCGCCGGTCCCGATACAAAATAATATTAAATCCAATATTCCGTCTAACCATCAATCCACTCAACCTACTATAAAAAAGGTATTAATTCCTGTTATGGGAAGAGGTGTTCCACCACCTATTCCTCCAAATAAACCAGTCATTCCACCCAAACGGGAATCATCTATATCGCGAATAGGTTTTAGTAATAAAGACAAGGACGTACATCAGACTGGTACCGGTGGTAATACTCTCATGTCAACTGAAACTGTAGAAGATGACGCTCAAGATTTTCAGCAGGTTTTGTGCAGTATGATGTTTAAATAATCATGTTTTTAATATTAATTGCTAACAACTTCTTTTCCAAACAGAGAACAACTATTAACAGCAGGAGAAAAAGTTGATGTCCAATGAAATTTTTGAATCTAAAGTTGATGAAAATGATTTATATTATTTCATCGGATCTATAATATATAAATTATATATTATTAATACTCGAAATATATTCTTTTGTTAACGTATTCTACAGAAAATGCTTAAAACATATTTCTTACGGACAGTACGCGGTCTTTTGAAATTAAATAATATTGCAATATCTCCACTAGTTTAGTTATTCTTAATTTAGCCTGTGATAGGCGATGTGTCCCACATTGAACCATCCTAATACATTTAATATTAATTTGTAAGAAGTTCAAAAATAATGAAAAAACATATTTTCAATTTATTATTTGTTGTTCTTCAGTAGTCAACGATTATGCTGCGATTACATGACTAAACATATATTTCATAATTATTTTTAACGATCTCAGGTTAGTTGTAAACAAGTCAAGAGCTACATTTATATTAAATTAATTTATGAATCTCTTGATAAAACCATATAAAACTGAAAATATCTTAATCTATAATCGTATTATTGCTAGATTGTGTTCATGATATTATAATTATTATAAACTGTTGCGTGACAAAACTATATATTCACCAGAATGTTTAAAAAAGTTAGTATAGGTGATTGTGGAAATATGAATTACAAAACATTTTAAATTGCGGATAAGCTATTGTTTACCCACTACAAGGTTGTTTTATATCGCATGAAAAAGATTAGTATTTTCTTTTAAAAATATATACGAAAGCTGAATTTAGAATGGGAACTCGGGTTAACAGAAAACCATATTCCTAAAATGAACCCTTGAAAAAAATAATTTGAGATTTGCTATTGATTTGCAAAAAGTTTTTATTTCTTCTGCCATATAACACCTGTTAATATAAATTAAGATGATTAAGGATTAGTTGACTCCTCACATGCTGAAACCTTAACGACTATGAAGAAAATATTAATTTTTAAATAACAACTGGAAAGCAGAAAATGGATTAGCTGGAATTATAAAATATGTTAATGTTGGTTCTTTAGCAACGGATACTTCGCTAGTAAAGTAATTAGAATACAGATTAAATATCATTTTGAAACATTGCAGTAAAGGATCAGTTCTATATAGTTATTTTAAAGGTGTGATTGATAGACTAATATTTATACAAGAAAAATAAATCAAAAACATATTTGTTAATAGTTTATACACAATTTTTTTAAAGTTGGTTTAATTTTTAATAGTTATTTATTTATCTAGAACGAAAAGTGAAACATTAAAGTACGAGCTAGTTGTTTACGGCCGAGGCGTCTAGCTGAGGCCGAAATTACTAGTGAGTACCTTTAAAAACACTTTTCGTTGGAGGTAAATACAAAATTTTATTTCATACTGGAAATTTATTAAAATAAAAAGAAATGAGTTTTAAGTTTTGCTCAAAAAGTTGAACTTGAACGTCCTAGGACTTTATAAAATTTTATAAAATCCTAGGACGTTAAAGTTCAACATTTATGGTACAAAAAGTTGAACTTTAACGTCCTAGGACTTTATAAAATTTTATAAAGTCCTAGGACGTTAAAGTTCAACTTTTTGTACTATAAATAATTCGAAAAATGTCGTTTTAGATATCAGTATGAAATAAAATATTTTTTATTATTTATTCAAATCAGATTTTCTGTTTTTGATATAACTTCCATTATATGCTATAACAACAATAATACGATCAGAACTCCTGCAATTCATTAAAATGTATTCTCTTAAATAAAAGTAATTGTTAATAAAATAGATGATATGAATTGTTTATGAAATTTAAATGAAATAAAAATATTTAGATTGAAATAAATTTTTTGACGAAGTTGAGACTTCCATTTTCTGTTATGGATCAACTTTATTTAGCAAACTGGAGAACTAGGTTAGTATCAAACGTTAAAAGTTTAATAAGCTAGATTGAATATGACGTCAATTCTGGAACTGAGCTGGAACAAGAACCGCTAGGATTAAATTTTTTGCTATATATACAGAAATATGTATACATAAAATTTTTCATTTTTATACATATATTTTTTAATGTGTTAAAGCAGCTTTATATTGATTCCTACTTACTATCTGTTTTATGTTATTTGGTTCCTCTTAATTAACTTTTAAAATTAGTGATCAGTCTACTTATATCGTTCTATGCAAGAAATTTTTGTTGATATAAAAGTTATAAACTATCTTTTACTGCCTTATGGAATGTTCTAGCTTTACAGAATATTTAAGGTGTTTTGGATAGGTTTCTATCCAAAGATTTCTCAAGACAGACGGGTCTACGCCCCTGCAGTGCTCGGAACCTAGTATTATGGAACATCAAAAAAATTTCGACGAAAGTCTACCCCATCGATCTATTTTTTGGATAAAGAAGTAGCTGTTACTGACCTCAATGCGTCAAATCCTCCTCGTCATTGCTGGTATTGAAAGAAATTCTGGACCAACTAAAACATGGCGTTGAGCAATAGCCAATATGTAAAATCATTTTAAGGGCTACATCCGTCCAGTGTAACAGCTGTAAGGAATGGTGCTAGCTCAAAAACTGCTCCGGTCTTGCCACACAAGCAATTGAGCCAAAACTATATAGCGCAATGTTGCCCAATAAGTCATCTTTCCAACACGAGTTCGCAGCAGAATACAATGCGAATAAACGCGCAGCTGTAAAACCCAAGTGATGTGAAAATAACGCAACGAAATTGTAACGGTCTCATAAATAAGTTCGATAATATCATTAACTATATGTACAAAAACAATATTCTAGTCGCGGTTCTTCAAGAAATAAAATTTACACCCTACTGAAAGAGCATCACATCAGATGTCATGACTATAGTCATGTCACGTGACATAAAAATTGGTATTTTTGAAGTTGATAAAAACGGTCACGACTGAAACTACATATTCTGAAATGAAAAACCTCCAAAACTAAAAACAACTTATAGTGTATTATTTTCGCATGTAATTTGTATTCTTTTGGGTTGCACCAACGCAGAATTACGATTTCGATCGTATTCTTTTGGAAACAGAATTGTTATTTTGTCCACACCGAGTACAAAAATATAGCATCGTCGAAATTGGTGGTGTAGAAGTTGTACTGAAATTTTTGAAGTGAAAACTTCTTTAGCCGCGTTGAAAAATTTTATTTGGAGTAAAATCCATATATTCGCATTACCAATTTTTAAATCAGCAAAATATTTTTAAATATGAAACACATCCATCATTTCTTAACGTTTGAAATTGCGATGTGGATAACGCGCTTGACTGGTGTTCTGTAAATCGTGAGTTCAATTCCTGGACTTGGTATATTGTTCTTATTGTTTTTTTTTTAATTTTTATTAAATACCATTAAAATTATTATTTTTTATTCATGAATTCATAAAAATAATAAAAATTTCTATTTACGGATTTTAAAAATTTGATCTATAATGCAGTTTTTTAATGTTATATTGCTACTGTCTTTTGCAATTTGCATTCTAGTCATCATGCTAAATAAATATTGAACGTAGGAAAGATAGTATAACCTGAAACAACTACATTTGTATATCAAAATTGTTGGTTTGAAATTGTATGTAATACATGTTTAAAGCTCACAATAGCTCACATGATTTAAAGCTCACAATTAATTCAGTAAATTATTTGTGATAGAACATCACCCCGATGGAAAATCTCCCATCAAGAATAATATAAGAACTGAATCTAAAAAATTATGGTGCAAATTATGAAACATTTTGCAATCCATACAATTTTAGAGCGATCTAGTTTCGAACCAATGAGAAAATTTTAAACTGTAAAAAAGTCTATCATTCTCATCAGGGCTAGCCGACTAGATAAACTCTACCAAAAAATGTCAACGCTAATGTATATAACCAAAAATTAGGTTGCAACACTAGCGAAGTGTAAAAACAAAAAATTTACATAAACATACATTTAATAAATTCAGGTTTAGTCAATTAATTTCTCTGGTGATCACTGTTTTGTTATACTCTAGACATTCTAGTATTGAATAACAAACTTGTATCTGTGAGAAGAAGATGACTAGTCTTCACTTGTGTCTATTGACACATGATCAACAATTAATTCAGTAAATTATTTGTGATAGAACATCACCCCGATGGAAAATCTCCCATCAAGAATAATATAAGAACTGAATCTAAAAAATTATGGTGCAAATTATGAAACATTTTGCAATCCATACAATTTTAGAGCGATCTAGTTTCGAACCAATGAGAAAATTTTAAACTTTAAAAAAGTCTATCATTCTCATCAGGGCTAGCCGACTAGATAAACTCTTAGATCTCCTCTTCGTGGACTTCGAACGCGCCTTCGACTCAATTAACAGAAGCGCGATATGAAAGACACTTTGTGAAATGGGCGTCCCGAAGAAAATAGTTGATCTAATCAAAGAAATGTATCGGGATGCTGGAAACAGAATACATACAATACAAACGACGGCAAAGTGATAAATACTACAACCACCGAGGAGTGAGACAAGGCTGTGTACTATCCCCGCTACTATTCCTGATAGTACTAGATAGTATCATGAGAAAGCTCGATGATGCAAGTCCAAATGGAATCCAATGGAACACAACAAGCCGGCTCAATGATCTAGACTACGCAGATGACATCTGTCTACTTACACACACACATACGGACATGCAGCAGAAAATACAGAAGCTATCAGCCCTTGCACATGAAGTCGGTCTCAACATTAATATCAGGAAAACAAAGTCTATGAGATTGAACACCAAAACGATAACACCAATTACCATCAACAATACACAAGTGGATGAAGTCGACAATTTTGTGTACCTTGGTTGTACTGTAGCAAAAACAGGCGGGACTGAAGAAGATATCAGTCAGCGTATTAACAAAGCTAGAAATACGTTCAATATGCTTCACAACATCTGGAATGCATCCGTCCTGTCAAGAAAGACAAAGCTACGAATGTTAAATGCATGTGTCAAGTCAGTACTGCTGTATGGGTGTGAAACGTGGAAACACACAAAGAAGATCACAAATCAACTACAGGTGTTTGTGAACAAATGCCTGAGAAGACTGATCAAATGCTTCTGGCCGAACACCATCAGTAACCAGGAACTTCTACGGCAGACAGAGCAGTTAGACATTGAGTCCGAGATAAAACAAAGGAAATGGAGATGGATAGGACATACACTGAGGAAATCAGCTAAAGATATAACAAGGATGTCCCTAGAGTGGAATCCACAAGGTAAAAGGAGAGTTGGAAGACCACCCATGACGTGGAAGAAAACGGTAGCTGAAGCAAAACAAATCGGCAAGACATGGGGTGAACTGAAAGCGATTGCCCCGAACAGAGTCAGATGGTCCAGTCTAGTAGACGCCCTATGCTCCTAAATGGAGATAAAGGGAAAAAAAACACGAAACATCAATACGTTGCCGGAAAATTGTAATCAAAATTCCAAAAAATTTGTTAAATTAAATAAAATCAAACTTTTTCAAAATTCCAAAAATTATAATAAAATCAAAAATTTAAAATTTTTCAAAATTCTAAAAATATTCCAAAAATTCTTACAAAATGAAAAATTAAAACTTTTTCCAAAATTCTAAAAATATTGCAAAACTTATTACAAAATCAAAAATACAAACTTTTTCAAAATTCCAAAAATATTTCAAAAGCTATAACAAATTCAAAAATTTCCATGTCCAATTTCATTTTAAATTACATTTACGTCATAAAAACAGCTACATTTTTTTCCCAAAAAATTGGCTAAAAATTAAATGAAATCATTTTTTGACACACTTGACATTATTTTTTGACAAACTTATAATGCCATAATTCTCTATAATAATAATAAAATATCATGTCATACGAACTATTAATTTTATTTTTTTCTAAAGATATTAGGGTAAAAAATAAATACAAACCTTTCTTTTGACACACTTGACAACATTTTTTGACAAACTTATAATGCCATAATTCTCAATAATCATAATAAAATTTCATTTCAAACAAACAATTTTATTTTTTTCCAAAAAATTAGGTAAAAAACTAAATAAAAATCTTTTGACACACTTGACAACATTTTTTTGACAAACTTATAATAATTCTCAATAATAATAATAAAACTTCATTTCAAACAAATAATTAATTTTATTTTTTTCCAAAAAATTGGGTAAAAAAATAAATAAAAATCTTTCTTTTGACTCACTTGACAACATTTTTTTGACAAACTTATAATGCAATAATCTAGATTTTGATCTCACATACCAATCCCGACCATCAAGATTTCTCCAAATACAATTTTCCTACTCGTCATCACTTAAAATGAACGTTTTTTTAGCAAAAAATATGCAAATTTCCTTGTTTTGACACACTTGACGATTTTTTTGACACACTTCCGGTACAGTTATCGAACACATCGTCCTTTCGGCTCTTCCCATTGAGTAAACCTATTTTTAGAAAAAAAAAATTTGAAATCCGTCCAGCGGTTTTCTAGATTTCGTCGGTTGTGACGGCCGGACGGACGGACGGCCGACAGACAGACACACATTTTTTTTTTGCTTTTTTAGAATCAGTAGGTCCTAAAACGTCGAGAAATGCCAAAAAAGTGGGGGTAAGAATTTCACTTTGAGCTCATGAATGTAATACTTAGGTCTTTCAGACCGAAGTAATTACATAATGCCAATTTTCACGAACTTTACATTTATGTATTTTAATTTTGTTGAAAAACGGTTTCGCAATTTTTAGAATAACCCAATTTTAAAAAGCGGCAAACTTTGGAAACGAGGTTCATAAAACGATAGGAGACGCAGTCTTGCTATTAATAGATAATGAAAAACAGAAGTGGAAACATCTTTTATCCAGATTATTGCATACACTGAAAAAAAATTGTAGGTAAAATACAACAAACTATTGAATGTATTTAAAGGAATTTATTTAATTTATTTAAAGGACACGTTATTTGATTTTCTATTGTTTTAACAAACGTGTTTGTTAATTGCCAGTTTTCAACAAACATGTTTGTTAAATATTTTTAACTACCTTTACAAGCAGTTCGTTGATTTTCGTTTGTTGAATAAAATCGCCAAAAATCAAAAATATAAAACGTAAATATGAAAAAATTCGAGTAGTAAGGGCTTGAAATTTTTAGTGAACTTAGTGAAATAAAAAGCATAGTTTTAAGAAAAAGTGTGAAAATATCTAATGAATTGTGTCAATTAAAATACCTAAAAAATGAGTGAAATTTTAGTGAATTTTAGTGAAATTAAATTACACATATATCCTTCAAAATTTCAAACTGATTTGTTTGCTTTGCGAATATGATTTTCTGATAGATTTTGGCCTTAGGAATCCATTAATTTAGTCCATTTTTTTCTAAACAGTTTTTTTAAAGAGTTATTTAATTTAATTGGATTTACTAACTGCTCTAACAATTAATGCTCTAGTTTTTTTATTAATCATTGGACACCTTAATGTTATATATCTATGGATAGGTATATTAATGGCCAACTAAAGTATGTAAAAATTGTAAAAAATCTTTTATTTCAAATTCAAATTAGCTTAATTTTTTTGTAAATTTGTTTAATTTTTAATAAACCTACAAAAAATAATTTTAACCATTTTGTTCGTTTATTAAACCATTAAATATCAATAAAAAACAAATAAAGACAAAAATTTAAGAAAAAAGGAATTTTTTAAGCAAATATTGCATGCGTATAGGTAAATTACACACTAACATAAAAATTTAAAAAAATTTTTTTTTTTTTTGCTTATAACTTTTTTATTAAGAGGTTGTTTTGAATAATTTTTTTTTTAAATTGTAGGTATTTGTGAGTCAAATACAGGCATAATACTAAAAATTTCAAAATCAGTTTTTATCAATTTCAAATTTAAAAAAAAAAAAAAAATCGAAAATTTTCAATAAAAGGGTTACAAAAAAAAATTTTTTTACATACTTTAGTTGGCCATTAATATACCTATCCATAGATATATAACATTAAGGTGTCCAATGATTAATAAAAAAACTAGAGCATTAATTGTTAGAGCAGTTAGTAAATCCAATTAAATTAAATAACTCTTTAAAAAAACTGTTTAGAAAAAAATGGACTAAATTAATGGATTCTCAAGGCCAAAATCTACCAGAAAATCATATTCGCAAAGCAAACAAATCAGTTTGAAATTTTGAACGATATATGTGTTATTTGAATGTTCTAAAACTTTAAGGAAAGTCAACAGTTTTGTTTTAGAGATGTCTATAAAGGTAAACTTTGTTTCGGTAAATTTTAATTAAAATCATAGAAAAAATATAAGTATGTACGTATATTTAATAGTATTATAATAAAATATAAACTAATTATAACTTACTAATAGTTTTGGAAATATAATATAAAATCAATTAAATAAAATGTCAAAAGCTAACAAACATGTTCGTTATTTTAACAGTCTGGTTGGGGTTTTGTTCGTAATAATTAACAAACATGTCTGCAAAATTTACAAACTGTTCGTTAAAAATTGTTGATAAAATAAATTCAACTGACATCAATTTGTTGTATTCAACGGACAATTTGTAGGATCAAAAGTAACAGAAATGTATGTTGAATCGAATGACATTTCTGTAAATTTTACGAACTTTTTTTTTTGAGTGCATAACTTTGTTTTTATCTAAAAAAAAAACTAGCATTTCGTGGATATGATGAAGGAAAAAGCCTTTAAATAAAGGCAATTTCTTAGAACTAATCAAACTACTGTCAAACTATGATGTAGTATTAAAAGAACACATCTTGAATTAAATATTAAAAAAAATATAAATATTTTGAAATTATGTTTGATAGCACACCTGACATTTCACATATTGATCAAATGTCAGAAGAGATTCGTTATGAGAAAATTGATGATAGAAAAGTGGAAATCAAAGCAGGGGCGTCAATTGGGTAGGGCTGGGGGGGGGCATTGGCCCCCCCCAAGGATTTGATACTATCAATAATTCAATACATCGATTCAATAAAACCATCCAATCGTGGTAGAATTATACACTATAAAAATTTCAATGCACGGTTATTTTGTAAATTCGTCTAATTTTTAGAAGATTTACTTAACTAATATACCAATTTTATCGCATACTATTAATTGAAATATATCTGATAATATAATTATTACGTTACATATTATTTTGGCCCGACTAAAGTACAGTTCATCGCAATATTCAAACCACTATCGTTCTTTGTATCAAGGACTAGAGCGCCGCCGATATGAAAGGCGGTCGTTTTGCTTCTAATCTTCTGATGAAATCAGTTTTATAAACAAAACACGATCGTTCTTCCAAAAACGCCGTGGGTGCGTATTTTGACAAAATTCTATCGTACTATAAGGTGCGCGGCATTACCGCTTTTAGAAGAACGATTGTGTTTTGTTTATAAGATGTTCGTGTCTGAGCCAGAGGAAACAAAATATTTCATTAGTATAGGGCTCCTCGAGAGTTCATAGTGCAGTATTTAACATTCAAATTTCAATTGTTATTGGCCATTGGTAATTTATATAAACTTAAAAGTAAGTACATGCAGGAGAACACAACCTAATTATTTTTTTTTAATAAAATGTGTTGTGTAGTAGGAATTACAATATGTGTCACAATAACACTTAAAAACCTTTTAAGACCAAGGTCCCACAACAACATACGTTCGAAGGTGTTGATGGACGTAAATCTTCCTTTGTTTTATTTTTTATATTTTTTGTTAAAGAATGGATAACTAGACAAAAAATCCTATCACTGACAAAATATGACATAGGCCAATATTTTATGATAGAATAAAGAAAATAAAAGTAGATTAAAAAGTAAATAGCAAATTTTGGCAAAAATTTGCTGAATCAAAACAAAAAAGTAGTTGCCAATAATCCAGCCGGTTGCCTATTCCTTGATCTTTTGACGCACCATCTTAATGATTAAAGCCTACACATAGTTATTTGAAGGCTCGTTTCTTCAAGGAAGCAAAAGCGTCTCATCAGCAAGGATTATTTCACAGGTAAGATTGAGGGTTGCTAACGTTGACTGAATACAGTTCATCCGCCACCACCCCTAAGATGTCGCCTTGGCTAGTGATATCTCACTGCTATTGCCAGTGGTATGTGATATCTCAGGTAAACTCGTATGTCAATAGCAGGGACTGGATTACGCGGGTTTGTCACACCCGTAGATCAAAAATAAAAAAAAAATTTTAAACAATAAAAACTTATCCCTCCATGCCCCACATATTTTGAGAACCCTGACTGTTTGGCCCTGTTTTTTATCTATATCATATTGTACAAACTTTACAGCTTTTTTAAAAACAATAAATTAAAAACAATTCTAAATGTATAGGATTTTACGTGTAAAAATCCTATAACATATCAAAAGTTTTCTTGATAGTTGTGCTAATTTTTATAAAATGAATGAAAATAATTACGGGAGTAATTTAAATTTATTGCGGATTATTTCCAGTGATTTTATAATAGTGAATGTTTTATAATGGACAAGCAATATTTTCTAACGACACGAACAAATTAAGTTATGTAAATATTTTCAAAATGTGCTATGAAAACTTGCTGACAAATTCTTTTCGCTATATGGACTATAATTTTTAATTCATAAAATAGCAAAAATTGTATGTTTGGCTGGTTATAATAAAATCTAAAATATATCCTAAACGTCAATCTTTGTTCATTTTTTTATACAGGGAGGGAGAAACTATTTTTTTTTTGTGGTAGGTTTTTCTACAATTTGGTTGTACAATTTTGAATCAAATGAAAAATTTACGCACGTTTATGGGTAGTAAACTGCCCAGACGTCCCACGCTGCGTGGAAATGTCCCATATTTCGTTGCGTTGTCCCACGGAGAAATTTGTCACACGAAGCGTCCCACGAAATAAATATTACCACCACATTTGCCCGCATTATCGAAATAATCAAAAAACCTTATATCTACCTACGTACAGTTTGCGCAATATCTTAGTCAAAGCAATGGCTTCACAGTTTTTTCTTGCAGTTTGTATGATGTTATGTATATGTTGATTTAACTATATTGAGAGAACAAACCAGCAGCCAAATTCTGTAACTGTGAAGCGGTGAAGTGATAAAAATTTCTTCGTTTCTTTTCATTAAAAAACTTATCACTTCACCGCTTCACAATTACAGAATTTGACTGCAGTGCAATATTTTTTTTACTATAAATAGTGTTTTAACTATAATTTTCATAGAAATACTAAACTCAGTTTTTTTCATTTCGATAATTTACATTTTATTTTGCAAATATCTATTGATGTCTAACACATCTACCTCAGCGAAAAGGTTTCTTTGTGTATAGAAACATCTCCCCGGTGTATATACGAGAGATCGAAAGTATATTATGAAAAATAAAATACAAAATATTTTACTTAAAAAGACGCAGTTTTCCGTATAAATTCATAAACATTTAAATTTTCAAACCAGACTTTACAATTTTACTTTATTCGAGCACTTTCCTTTCAATCCTTTGAAATAATATTCAAAAATTAAAATGTTCATAATTTGAATATCGTTCTTACTCGTAAGAGTAAAATTTTTGTTTTTTCGATTTTACTCCTTTGGAGCAGATTACATTTTCCTGTTCTTTTATTCGATTTGCAAAAGAACAAAATTAGTCATCCTTTATATTCATTTTTCTAACAATACATGAATAATTGAACGAATCATTCGAAGCATTTTACGTTGGAAAGCATCAAATTTGAAGCAAAGATAAAAGTTTTGAGTATTTGAAAGAAAATATTTATTTCAATTTAGTAGCAATAATGATATTTTATTATTTTCACTCCTCTGTGTGGGAGTGTTATATTTTTTTTTTAAGCTACGCACTCTGAAAGAACAAAGTAAAGGAGTGATATAAGTAGCGTTTCAAACTCTGTTTAAACACACTTAAACTAGGTAGCTCAAAAGTAAAATTATTGCTTTCTAATTTCTAATTTTTTTTCTCAATAAAGAACAAACAAAGTAAACAACATAAAAACTTGATAAATGGTATAGATTTGCAAAAGATAGAACGAGAGGTATACTATATACCTCTTATCTTACAGAATACAGAAAAGATATTAATTATTTAGTAAAATTAAAATAAATTGTTTCAATTGTTTTGCAGTCTTTACTTGTGTAACAAAAATTTTAAGCTGCTATAAAAGGTAAATTTATACTAATTTTTAAAATTATATTTAAAAAGTTCTCCTGCAAATCAAGACGGATAGAAAACGTTTACGTAAATTCTCATACGATATTGAATTGGACTATCCTTTTATAAAAAAATAAAAATATAACGACGCAAAAGTTTATTGTATTACCAGTGGAAGTGAATTTGCAAATTAACAGCGGACATTATGATATTAAAAGACATATAGATACAGATAAACATAAAAAAGCGTTGCTATAAGCCGCCAGCTCCAGTAGCTTAAACAAGTTTTGTTGTTATTTTGTTTTCTTGTTGTTATTTAACATTGACAAAAAGCTAGTTGCAATTTGCGCTGATAACACGAACACCAATTTTAGTGGTGTCACGTCAAGGGGTGAAAATTTAAAAGCAAGCTAAACGCAAATTTGAACCAGAACGTATTGGGATTTGGATTCGCAGCCCGTATTCTAAATAATGCAATAAGAAGTGCTGCTGATTTAAATGGCAGGGTTAAAAAAATTTGGATATTTTACTGTCTTTACTGGTTTAAGTTGAAGGAGTTCTGCGGCAAAAGTAATGTCAAACATAACCAACTTATTGGATACAGTGAAACTCGCTGGCTGGCGGTAATGCCAGCACTAGAAAGAATTTTGAAAATGTACGAACCACTGTAAGCAAGTTTCCTAACGGTTGAACAATGTCCAATTCAAATAAAAGAATTTTTTGTAGAATTAAATAGTAAACAAATAGTAAAGGAAAGCATTAAATAGTAAATTTATGCACAATCTAGTTAGCACGTTTTCACCGTCCCACTTTCTCGCAATAGAAATTTTAATTAGCTAGTATTTGGAAGAATGTTTGCATTTTGTCCCACATTTTAACGATTTGGCTCTGGTCAGTTTAGGGTAGACATAACTCTTTCTCTCTGAGACAAATAAAGGAAAACAAACAAACAAACAAAAAAACGATTCGTCATAAGAGGAGTCACGTAGGGATTGCAATCCCGTGGTGTTTTATGGATCCTTGGACTACGTGACTCATAAATTTTAAATCCCGGGATGCCTGGGATCGTATAGAAAAACCATCCTTTTTTTTATGCTGCACGATCTGCTGTCGTTTACAAATTCACTCTCTGAACAGTTACAAAGCAAAGATATAATAATTTCTAAAACAAGCGCTTTAATTAAAACTACTTTCTTGATGCTTAAACAATGCAGAGATGATACTAAATTTAAAATTATTTTTAACAAATGAAGGGATTTTGCAGAACTTTGCGACATTCGCTTCAATGAAACAACAACAGAAGACAAAGATCTAGCAGAGTAACCGAGGTAGCTCAAAATCATTTTATTTTTATTTCTTAGTCCATGCATTTAAATGCTTTTAAATATATGTGTGTATAAAAATGTGTATGTTATGTTTTACGAAAAAAATTTTTTTATGTCATTTAAATTCTCGCCCCCCCAAGATTTTGGTGAAATGACGCCACTGAATCAAAGAAGTATTCCTTGGACTTTTTCCTTTACATGGAAAAAAAAGCCGCTGCTTTAAGCAATGAAATTCTTAAAAATCTTGAAAATGACGGTTTAGATGTTATGAATTATTGTCGTTCCCAAGGTTATGATAATGCAGCTGTTATGAGTGGTATGCATGGAGGAGTGCAAGCTATTATTAAAGCAAAAAACAACAAAGCAATATCTATTGGTGTATAGATCATTCAATTAATTTATATGACCAACACTCATTTGCACAAAATGTAGCTTTTGTAACATTTTTCGGAACATTGGAATTTTTACATTTTTTCTGCTTCGACTAGCTGCTGGGAAGTGCTTGTTAAACACAGCAAAACAACTTTTAAAAGACTCTCAACAACGCGTTGGGATGCTCATTATGCTTCAGTTAAAGTATTGGATGAAAATTTTAATGGGATTGTGGCTTCAATTGAGAAATTAAGTGATCAACAAGAAAATGTAGACACTAGAGGCGCTGCACAGAACCTTATGCGTGGTGATTGTGTATGGTTTTACATTTCTTTGCTACCTTTTGTTTTGGAATGATGTTTTAAGGCGAATAAATTGTGCTTGGATTGTATTGCAAGCACAAGCTTGAATATTGATCAATTAGTTATAAAAATACAGTCACTTTGTCTCTATATTGAAGAAAAACCTAGTCATATTGTAGAAGAGGCAATAGATTTTGCTGTGAAAAAATCGGAGTACTACGACGATTCAATGTTGAATTCCGAACAAGATTAAAACAACTCCTTAGGGCCGATTGTATGAACAGTTGCAAATTTTCTTTCTGACGATGATTAACGAAACTAGTTAAAGAAAATTTTTTTTGTATATTTTTAAGAAATAAAGTTAGTTCAAAGTTTGTGCAATTAAAAAAAATTGTGCGTGCAGTCCCTCCGCGCGGAAGAAGTGAAACTTCGTAATGTGGAAATAAAAACATATTCTTTTAAAAGTCATTAATTAAAATTATTTAAAAAAAAACACGGTCAATAAAATAAATATATACACAAATGATTAAAACAAAAATCTTAGATCAATCATTTTGCATAGACACTGTTGTATAAATCTCCTTTGGTAGATTAAATAGATTTAAATAGATTTAGTTAGTAACAATATAGGTTAAGAAATTACTTAAAAATTTAAATTACACTAGTTTACAAGAAAAATCTCCCGAAATAAAACCCAACTTTTCTTATAGATTTGGACCTCCTGAACATGAATATCATATTCATTTTTTTTGGTTGGCTCTTGTTTTTGAGATATTCACGAAAAACCAATTTTTTCGGTGATCAAAAATGTTGTTTCGGTTTTTGGGTCTCATATTTTACAAAACAAACAAATTAAAAATATTAATGAAACACATGCATATTAAATATGCTAACAAATATTTTGAGCTATATTTTGTAAAAATCCATTAAGGATTCTGCAAGTTACAGTCGAAAAAAGTTGAAAAAATACGAAAAATTCACGTTTTTTTTTAATTTTTCCATTTTCAACGCCATACATTTTGAACAAATAAAGACACTAATTTTTTGTTATTTCTTGGAGCCTATAGTAGCTTCAATTTTCTTTCTTTTGAGCTAAAAGACATGAGTATTGGTGCAGTTTGCACCAAGTTATTCAAGTTTTTCCAAAGAAAGTCAAAACTCAAAATTTGGAAAAAAAATTTAACTATAAGAATAATTTAAATTCTGCAACATAATTAATTTATATATAAGTTGTTTTCGTAGTAGATCTAGCTCTTCCCACCTCGGACTTATTTTAGGAGTTGGAAAATATCAGTTAGTTAGTTATGAAATGTCTTTTTTTGACAAAAGTTGTGTCTTATTTGTATATGATTTTTCTCGAAATTAAGATTTTTTTGTGAAGTTTTTTGACATAATCTAGCTCCTCCCACCTTGGACTTATTTTAGGAGTTGGAAAATATCAGTTAATTGATTATGAAATGTCTTTTTTAATAATAATAACAAAAAATTAGTGTCTTTATTTGTTCAAAATTTATGGTGTTGAAAATGGAGAATTTTTTAAAAAACATGAATTTTTCGTATTTTTTCAACTTTTTTCGACTGTAACTTCCAGAATCCTTAATGGATTTTTACAAAATATAGCTCAAAATATTTGTTGGCATATTTAATATGCATATATTCATTAATATTTTAAATTTGCTTGTTTTGTAAAATATGAGAGCCAAAAACCGAAACAACATTTTTGATCACCGAAAAAATTGGTTTTTCGTGAATATCTCAAAAACGAGAGCTAACTAAAAAAAATGAATATGATATTCGTGTTCAGGAGGTCCAAATCCATAAGAAAAGTTGGGTTTTATTCAGGGAGACAAAAAAAGTTCAAAATTTGTAAACTAGTGTTATTCAAAATCAACAAAATTAATAAATTAAATTAAATTCATTAAATTGTCAATTATGCGAAAATTGCATAAAGAATTAAATTCATTAAATTGTTAATTATGCGAAAATTGCATACATCAAAATAATTGCATAAATCGAAATATTTAAATAATTTTATTTGACTTGCAAGAAAATTGTTTTGAATGTTTCGATTTTCAATTAAAATTAGGCCAAATCATTTTTGTTGATTTTGGATAAATTGAATACTATAAATGATTGGATTTTAGTTTTTAAGTAGAGTTCAGTTCGAGTTTTAATAAAGAATAGTCGAGTTAAGTTTTAGTTTTAATAGTTGATTTTTAAGTAATTCTTATTTCAAGTTCAATCTCAGTTCAAGTGATCCTCACCAAGATAAATAATAATTCTAACTTAAAAATAAGTAAAAATTATAATGAAAGTTATATTATAATTAAAGTTATATAAAAAAATAAATTAATAATAATTTGAAAAACAATAATAAGTGTTTTATAAAAACGTTTTGAGAACCATCCACAGGTAAGAACCACAAACACTGTTGGTACATAAAGTTTAATACCGGCGCGGCCGGTATTAACCTGTGGTTCTAAAGTGGTTCGAATTAAAACCCAAATAATAAGTTTAATAATTCTATAATAAAATAAAATAATTGTTAAGTGGGTGATAGTAAAAATTTATAAACAATTTTTAAGAACAAGCTAAAAGTTCAAAATACAGTTTTTAAAGTTATATAATATACAGTTATCAAAATTCAAAAGTATCAAGTCGTCAGTCAAAAGTACAAGTACAAAATATTATACAATTGAAATAAACGTTCCGGAGCTAGAAAAAGCTGTCAATTACCAGAAAGAAGTTTTACTGACAAGAAATCTTCAAGAGACTAGGAATCTATCTATATCAGTGTAGCTATTGACGATATACAAAAAACTGAAAGTAGCTTAATAGTTTTATTTAACAAATGTCTAAGGAAGAGTCTAGTAAAACGGAGCAAGCAAGCAGTTCAGCCAGACAACGAAATCTATCCTGTAGTTCAGCTATTGACGACCGTCGAAAAAATAAAGCAGCACACAAAATTTCAGAAGGTAAGCCATCAAGTTCTACTTTAAATATATTAAATAACGAATTCGAAATTGTACGCGATTTATCACGCGAAGCCGTTATAAAAAAGAAAACAAATAGTTTAGAGAATCTTAATCTGGAGTCGGTAACTCTGGACGAAGATATAGATTTAAGAGAAAGGGTCGATTCGGAAATCGCTGCCCTCGGAAATTTGAACAATAAATTAAAAGACGTGAAAAATTTAAAAATGACGAATAGTGGAACCGATGTACCTAGTTTTAATAATAAATTAGACGAAGAGTACAATATGATAACAACCAGAGTTAAAAATATACCAAAATACAATGGTGAAATGCATGATGGACTGGAAGACGAATTTTTTAATTTTAAGCATGAATGCGATCGCGCGTACCACACCCTACCAAGCGAATACAGAACCCACTTTTTACAGTCAGTTAGGACACGGTTATCGGGCAACGCCCTGAAACTTATAAGTGGTATTAATTTCACAAGTTTGAAAGAACTTTATAAATATCTTTCCCGAGGACTAAAGGAAGACTCTAGCTATTTTGAGTTATATGGGAAAATGGGGTTAATGGTTCAAAGTACCCACAAATCTGTTACCGAATTCGGAGATAAAATCAACAGATTATTAAGAAAAGCAAAGGCTTTACTTTTAAAATGTGGTTATAATGATAGTTGTTCTGCCGGGTTGCACGAACTCGAAAAGCAGGCCAATAAAATGTTTTAAGCTTGGTTTAAGAGAACGAGAAGTAGCTCTTCAAATTTCATTAGCGAAAACGGAATTTGAAACAGTGTTAGAATACGCAATAGTACTGGAAAAATTCAATAATATGCAAAACAGTTTACAGCCAAACCGAAACATACATACTAACACAGAAATATATAATACAACCACAAATTCATCTAATGCAAATCAACCTAATTTACAACAGCTTTCTAACACTTTGCCGAGAAATGATATTAGTTGTAGATATTGTAAAAACTACGGACATACATTAACAAACTGTCGAAAAAGATTGCGATCGAATCTAGCCCAACAAACTAGTTACCAAGAACAGTTACTCCAGCCTACAAATTCTCAAACTTTTCGTAATGTAGCCCCTCAACAAAATACGTATTTCAATGCTATGCATTATAATCAACCACAGATACCGCATAGTATCCAATATAGGCCAGCTAACAACTGGAATTTGCCAAGTAATTTACAATTTAATAACCCAGTAAATTACACACATAACCAAAATCCGCAAGGACAACGAAATTTTCAGTACCAACAGATTCCATATACAATTCGTACTCAAGTTCCAAATTTAAGTAATTCAGGTCCCCGCATCTCATACGCACCAAAAAATGTTCAGTATTACGAAACTCCAAACACCCAACAAATTAAAACATTTATCTCCCCAAATTATACAAATTCCAATGAACAACCACCTGAAAATATTAATAATGATTTAAACTAACTAGGGCTGAATTGCAACCTACAATTCAAAGCCCAAACAAATACCTAAATAATCTGGAACATGAAAATTTTAACTTAGGCATATATGATGCTACTAAATCAACTGGCAATTGTCCAGAAATTAGTGTTAATTTAGATATAGGAAAAAATATAATTACTACACTTTTGATTGACACTGGAGCTGAAGTTTCTTTAATTAAAAGATCCAGTATAAACCAAAAACATATTTTAAATACTACAGAAAAAGCAATTATTAGAGGTATTCATCAAACAAATTATACATTAGGTACAGTAATAGGCGCAATTTCAAATAACTTACTACCAATTAAGTTTCATGTAATTGAGGATATGAATTTTCAAAGTGATGGTATTTTAGGACGAGATGTTTTAGCTCGAAATTCAATAGTAGATTTTATTAGCAATAAACTAATAGTATTAAGCACAAGGAATCAAAATCAAGTAATTTTCCCCTTTTCATGCAAACCATGAAATGTAGGAGAAATTGAAAAAAATTATGAATCGGAACTAAATGATAGTACGGCTATCAAAGTTATTTGTAACAATGCATTCAAAACAGTGCCAAATCGACAACTTGATAGACTCAGAGCAAGTCAAGTGGTAGATAATCAGATTGGAAACCTTAACGAAAAACAACCGTTAGTTGAATTGAACAAAGTAGTACCGAATGTATCAGGTCCTATAAGTAACGAGAATTTAACCAATCCTAGAATCATTCGAAATGATAGGATAACAAATTCGAATCAGATACATCATAGAGGCAGGTTCAGAGAAATCCTCAGTACAAGTTACAAAAATGTTCAAATAGAAAATAATAAAGCGTTAGTTAAGGATAATTCAAACTCATCTATTCTACCAAATATCGTTGCTACTCAAATAAAAACAATTCCACCACGATCAAAAAAAATATTGTATTTTAAAATCGATGACGATAATGATAAAGAAGTCGTATGTTTCTCTAAAGAAGTGTTACCAGGTGTATACACCTCCAATGTGGTTGCTAAAATACAAAACAGTGTAGTACCCATAAGCGTAATAAATATAAATAATTTTGAAGTAGATTTAGAAGATTATGTGCCAGAATATGATAGTTCGGATAACTTTTTTGAAATACCAGAAGTATCAGAAAATTTAGATAGCAATAGAAATAGTGATAGAATAAATAGAATTTTAAATAATCATAATCTAGATAATGATCTTAATAAAGAAGAAAGAGACTCTATTGTACAATTAATAGTAAATCATGAAGACTTATTTCACTTAGAAGGAGAAAATATTTCTTATTCATCAGCAATAACACATTCAATACCCACGTTACCAGATAAAGCCCCTATCAACCAAAAAATGTATAGAATTCCACAAACACAACAGGAAGAAATAAACAAACAAATTTCGGAAATGCTCGAAAATAATATAATAGTTTATAGTAAGAGTCCTTACAATGCTCCTTTGCTTATTGTTTCAAAACGTCCTGATAAGTCCGGCAATAAACGATTTCGAGTGGTTGTTGATTTTAGGAAGCTTAATCTGATAACAATAGGTGACGCATTTCCCCTTCCGCGCATAGAAGAAATTTTGGACCAACTTGGTCACTCTAGATATTTCACCACCCTTGATCTAGCTAGCGGATATCATCAGTACTAGTTAACCCTAAGGATAGAGAAAAAACGGCTTTCAGTAGTACTTTAGGACATTTTGAATTTAACAAAATGCCATATGGATTGAAAGGAGCCCCTGCCACTTTTCAAAGAGCTATGAATCACGTCCTAACGGGTTTACAAGGCATTGAGTGTTATGTGTATTTAGATGATATAGTTATATACAGCACCAATTAATAAGTTATTACAAAAAATATAAAATTTATATGGACTGAAGCATGTCAAACATCTTTTGATTTATTAAAAGTATAATATGTTTGTATTGTGGGAATGAGTGAGTAAGGAGTATAACGAGTTTTAAGTTTTCTTATCAGGGATCAAAAGATCCTTAAGAATAATTAGTGACGAATATAGGATCTGAGGTGAATCCTGTATTCGTGAAGTCCCTAGGGTTTCAGTTGTTCTCATGGGCCAGAGACTCTTAAGAGAACAAGATCCACCAAATAATAAGTTATCCAAATAGGAAAACTGATTACCACATGAAATGGTATTTGGTTGTTTTTGTGAGCCAGAGACTCTTAAAAGAACAACTTCTACCGAATAGTAAATTCTAAATACTTACATGATCTTTGATTTTTTTTCTACTTGAACTTCACACTAAATAAAAACACTGTTGATTTGAGTATAACTTAAAGACTGATTGATTGTCAAACTTTAGCTGTGTGAACTTGGAACACGAACATAAGAAAAAAAAAAAAGAAATCTATTTTTGGAAACTACAAACGACGTAGATGATTGTAGTAAAATTTTTTTGTTTGTAATTGTAATAAATTTCCTTCAAATCATAAAAATGGTTATTCCCCTATACATAGTGTTAATTTTGATAAGCCAAGTATACAAGATTGTTCGAAATCGTTTGTAGTTGTTTGTAGTAATGCTAAATATTTTTGGAAAATTTTTGTATAGAAATGAAAATTTCAAAATTTACAGCTGAGCAAACATCTGAAATATTCTATTGATCCCAGAAACTACAAACGACGTTGATAATTGTAGTAAAATTTTTTTGTTTGTAGTTGTAATAATTTTCTTCCCAATCATAAAAATATGTGATTCCCCTATACACAGTGATAATTTTGATAAGCCAAATATACAAGATTGTTCGAAATCGTTTGTAGTTGTTTGTAGTAATGATAAATATTTTTGGAAAATATTTGTATAGAAATAAAAATTACAAAATTTACAGTTGAGCAAAAATCTGAAATATTCTATTGATCCCAGAAACTACAAACGACGTTGATGATTGTACTAAAAAAAATATGTGATTCCGCTATACACAGTAATAATTTTGATAAGTCAGAAGTATACAAGATTGTTCGAAATCGTTTGTAGTAATGATAAATATTTTAGAAAATATTATTTGTAAACAAAAAATTTTAAATGCACATTTGAGCAAAAAGTTGAGCCTGTAGTTGCTCAACCTTTTGCTCAAACAAACATATTTTACTACAATCATCTCCGTCGTTTGTAGTTTCTGAGATCAGAAGAATATTTCAGATTTTTCGAACAATCTTCTATACTTGGTTTATCTAAGAAATTGGTTTATTGGTTTATCCGGATCGTGTCATATCATCGAAAAATCATACCATCGAAAATCGTTACATCGAAAAAAGCAATGAATTGAAAAATAAAAATCATACTGTCGAAAAATCACACAACCGAAAATCGCAACATCGAAAATCATAGCACCGAAAATTCATTACGTCGAAAAATCATAGCACCGAAAGATCACATCACCGAAAATCATATCATCGAAAATTTTATTCACAAAATCGAAAAATCATATCATCGAAAATCGTAAAATCGAAAAAAAAAATCATATCATCGAAATATCATTACATCGAAAATATTCGATGTAATGAATAAATCATTGCATCGAAAAATCATATCATCGAAAAACAGGGTGTACTCTCCTAACAGATAAAACTTTTGTAAATTAAAATGTTAAATGTCAGCAGTATATGTTAATTGGGCAATTCGTTTGAAAATGTACATTTATTTGTGGATTTTTTTAAAATCAAAATTTTGTATGTGTGAAACGAAAGAAAAAAACTGAATTCTGAATTTTTTATTTATTGCTTTAAAATGCAGTTTTGCCGGCATGCATTTTTAGTTATTTCTTTTGGTTTACATAGATAATATATTATGTGCTATCATATTTTGAAGATAAAGTTTTAGGATTTCAAACATGTAATTGAACATGAAATTGGACATGTTTCTATCCAGTTTTAACTCCTTATAGGAACAATTGGGAAATATCAAGTTGTTGCAGATTAAATGTCGTTTAAAAAAAAAAATGTAATTATGAGAAAGATATTCTTTTGTAATCGTTTTGTGTGATTCCACGACTTCTGAATAACAGGAACAGTTGGAAAATAAGTTTGAATTTTTGATTATGTTATAATGTTGGCAATATTTTTAGAATTTTGAAAAAAAGTTTAATGTTTGATTTTATAATAAGTTTTGGAATATTTTTAGAATTTTGAAAATAGTTTCAATTTTTGATTTTGTAATATTCTCTTGAGTCTTGAGTATGTTTGAACTTTTGAAGAAAATTGAAATTTATGATTTTATTATAATTTTTAGAATCTTAGAAAAAGTTTGAATTTTTGAATATGTATGTTATAATTTTTGCAATATTTTTGGAATTTTGAAAACAGTTTCAATTTTTGATTTTGTAATAATTTTTGGATTATTTAGAATTTTGAAAAAGTTTAAATTTTTGATTTTATTATAATTTTTGAAATATTTTTAAATTTTGAAAAAAAACATTTAGATTTTTGATTTTATGATAATTTTTAAAAATTTTAAGATTTTTGAAAAAAGTTTGAATTGTTTGTTTTGTAATATTCTCTTGAATATTTTTGGATTTTGAAGAAAGTCGGAACTTTTGATTTGGAATTTTTTTAAATTAATTCAACCAGGATTCTTTTTTCCGGCAATGTATTAATATTACTTCGGTCTGAAAGACCTAAGTATTACATTCATGAGCCAAAAGTGAAATTCTTACTCCCACTTTTTTTGGTATTTCTCGACGTTTTAGGACCTACTGAGTCTAAAAAAGCATAAAAATGTTTGGCTGTCTTCCGGTCGGCCGACATTACCTACGAAATCTAGAAAACCGCTGGAGCGATTTCAAAAATTTTGGTTCTTAAAAATAGGTATACACTATGGACAGGTCCGAAAAGACACTGTGTTTGATAACTGTACTGGAAGTGTGTCAAAAAATCATTAAGTATGTCGAAAATGGCAGATTTTCATATTTTTGGCTTAAAAAACGTTCGATTTAAGTGATTACGAGTAGAAACATTGAATTTGGAGAAATCTTGATGGTGGGGATTGGTATGTGAGATCAAAAACTAGATTATTGCATTAGAAGTTTGTCAAAAAAATGTTGTCAAGTGTGTTATTAAATTAATTATTTATATGACATGAAATTTTATTATTATTATTGAGAATTGTGGCATTATAAGTTTGTCAAAAAATAATGTCAAGTGTGTCAAAAATGATTTCATTTATTTTTTAGCCATATTTTGGAAAAAAATGTAGCTGTTTTTATGACGTAAATGTAATTGAAAATGAAATTGGACATGGAAATTTTTAAATTTGTTTTAGTTTTTGAAATATTTTTGGAATTTTAAAAAATGTTTGGATATTTGATTTTGTAACAATTTTGCAATATTTTAGAATATTGGAAAAAGTTTTAATTTTTGCAATATTTTTATAATATTGAAAAACAAAATAGAATTTTTTTATGTATAATTTTAGAATTTTAAAAAAAGTTTCAATTTTTGATTTTGTAAGAATTTTTGGACTATTTTTATTTTTTTATTTTATTATAATTTTTGGAATTTTGAAAAAAGTTTCAATTTTTGCAATATTTTTTGCAATACTTTTAGAATTTTTGAAAAAGTTTTAATATTTGATTTTGTTAAAAATCTTGTCCTCGTGCAAAGCTTTTGGTGAAAACTGTATTAAAAGCCTTAACACAAACACAATCCTTAATGTTTTATTATTTAAATTTGTAATGTCCTAAAATAAAAGGAGAAAAATCAAATTTGCTTAAAAAAATATCAAAACAAAACTAAAATGTAATTGTATAAATGAAATGGCATGTTCCTTAATTATGTGACACGCTTCAAAGTTAAAATGGTTGATTTCTAAATGGAGAGTGTTTGAGAAATTTACCTGAGCTAATCCTCGTTGCGCATCATTTCATATATTTTTTAACATTTATGATCTGTCTGTTATGATATATTTATGATAGTTTTCCGACAACACAACATTTCAACACAATCGTTTTGTGTTAGTTTTATAATACATTTCCTACCAGAAAATATTTGTACCATCAATTTTTTGCAGACTTTTGTTTTTGTTATATGTCTCTGCTTAAAACTAAAAATAATGTCACCATAACTGACCAAAGCATTAATACCTCAAAGCTCTGAAGTTTCATTTCCTTCATATTTTCTTTATTTAAATAATTGCTTTCTTGTTTTTTTCATTGTTAAATTTCCAATAGCTGTACATCAGATTATTCTGCGATTATTATGCAAGATTTTTTTGACAAACTTCTAATACAATAATCTAGTTTTTGATCTCACATACCAATCCCTACCATCAAGATTTCTCCAAATTCCATGTTTCTACTCGTAATCACTCAAATCGAACGTTTTTTAAGTCAAAAATATGAAAGTCTGCTATTTTTGACATACTTAATGATTTTTTGACACACTTCCAGTACAGTTATCAAACACAGCGTCCTTTCGGACCTGTCCATAGAGTATACCTATTTTTAGGCACCAAAATTTTTGAAATCGCTCCAGCGGTTTTCTAGATTTCGTAGGTAATGTGGGGGTAAGAATTTCACTTTTGGCTCATGAATGTAATACTTAGGTCTTTTAGACCGAAGTAATATTAATACATTGCCGGAAAAAAGAAGTCTGATTGAATTGATTTAAAAAAAACTCCAAATATTAAAATAAAATCAAAAATGCCAGTTTTCTTCAAAATCCAAAAATATTCAAGAGAATATTACAAATTAAAAAATTCAAACTTTTCCAAAAATTTTTCCTAAAACTTTTAAAAATTATCATAAAATCAAAAATTTAAATGTTTTTCAAAACTTAAAAATATTTCAAAAATTATAATAAAATCAAAAATTTAAACTTTTTTAAAATTCTAAATAATCCAAAAATTATTACATAATCAAAAATTGAAACTTTTTTCAAAATTCCAAAAATATTGCAAAAATTATAACATACATATTCAAAAATTCAAACTTTTTCTAAGATTCTAAAAATTATAATAAAATCATAAATTTCAATTTTCTTCAAAAGTTCAAACATACTCAAGACTCAAGAGAATATTATAAAATCAAAAATTGAAACTATTTTTAAAATTCTAAAGATATTGCAAAAATCAAAACAAAATAAATACTTTTTCAAAATTCTAAAAATATTCCAAAACTTATAATAAAATAAAACATTAAACTTTTTTCAAAGTTCTAAAAATATTGCCAAAATTATAACATAATCAAAAATTCAAACTTATTTTCCAACTGTTCCTGTTATTCAGAAGTCGTGGAATCACACAAAACGATTACAAAAGAATATCTTTCTCATAATTACATTTTTTTTAAACGACATTTAATCTGCAACAACTTGATATTTCCCAATTGTTCCTATAAGGATTAAAACTGGATAGAAACATGTCCAATTACATTTCAAGTTATACAAATAATTACATACTATTATTTTATTTTTTTTCAAAAAACTGGGTTAAAAAATAAATGAAAATCATTCTTTTGTCACACTTGAGAGTATTTTTTGACACACTTACAATACAATAATCAAGGTTCTGGTCCCACATACCAATGCCAACCATCCAAATTTCTCCACATTCAATGTTACTAGTCGTAATCACTTAGAATGAACGATTTTTTAAGCAAAAAATATGCTCATTTTCGTGTTTTGACACACTTCATGATTTTTTGACAAACACTTTCTTTCGCCAATACAAATTTCGTCAATACTAAACATACCAAATGTTTAGGCATTTTCAAAAAAAAACTATAAAACAAGCGCATTTCCAAAAGAATAGCCCTGCCCTATAGTATTATTCAAAAAAATGTAGAAAAATTTGTTTGAAATCCTAAAGCTTTATCTTCAAAATATGATAGCACATAATATATTATCTATGTAAACCAAAAGAAATTACTAAAAATGCATGCCGGCAAAACTGCATTTTAAAGCAATAAATAAAAAATTCAGAATTCAGTTTTTTTCTTTCGTTTCACACATACAAAATTTTGATTTTAAAAAAATCCACAAATAAATGTACATTTTCAAACGAATTGCCCAATTAACATATACTGCTGACATTTAACATTTTAATTTACAAAAGTTTTATCTGTTAGGAGAGTACACTCTGTTTTTCGATGATATGATTTTTCGATGCAATGATTTATTCATTACATCGAATATTTTCGATGTAATGATATTTCGATGATATGATTTTTTTTCGATTTTACGATTTTCGATGATATGATTTTTCGATTTTGTGAATAAAATTTTCGATGATATGATTTTCGGTGATGCGATCTTTCGGTGCTATGATTTTTCGACGTAATGAATTTTCGGTGATATGATCTTTCGATGCTATGACTTTTCGATGGTATGAACTTTCGATGATATGAAATTCGGTGGTATGAACTTTCGGTTTTGTGATTTCTGGTGATTCTACGATTTGATTTTTCGATGTTATGATGCGGACTCAAACCTAATTGAACTTGGATCTAAGAAGAAATTTATTCTAACTACAAACAATTTTTGAAGTTATACTTCTTTATAGACCGGGAGGCAGCGTTGCATTTTTGTTAGTGATTTGATGCCGATTGAATTTAATTTTTATAGATGTGATGTAGAAAATAAGAGTCAGCTGTCAGACTTGCGGGGGGTGTGGTTGTGGGGGAATTTTAAACTGGTAAAAAAAACGTATTCCAAAAGTAATTTGATGCCGCTTCAAAATTTGTACGATGCATGTTTACACCATAACAATTGAAAATAAAGTGATCAGCTGATTGGCGGATGGGGGATTATAGGTCAGCTCCTCGTATACATCAGCATAAAAATGCAACATAGTCAAAACCTTTCTGCATAGGATCTTGATGAAACTTTGGCAAATGATCCGGTTTGACACTTCCGGTTAAAAAGTTTTTTTCCTGGTGTTTATCCCTACTGTAGCCTACAACTACCGATCGATTTTTATGAAACGTTGATAAAAGCTTTCAAGTAACATGAGAGAGATTTTATTAGCTTTTGGAGTACGTTGGATAAAGGGTTGGGGATCCACCATACAACAGGTGGTTTTTTCCACAATGTTTTTTATGTTTGTTGGGAGCATATAACATTCATTCGGGAATTAATTTGACGACACATTGAAAAAAGATGCAAATATGTATGGCAATATGTATGGCAAGATATATATATATATATATATATATATATATATATATATATATATATATATATATATACAGGGTGAACCATTTAACTTGGCACAAAAATAGGTCTCAATTTAAAAAAAAGTGGTGGTCCATTAGAAGATCTGGATTCCTTATCTTAATAAAAAATAAATAATAAAATTATGAAGCCTATCCAAAAAAAAAAATTTCAAAATTTTCAAAATTGCGTTGTTTGGAAGATATTGGGTTGTGCCAACTTAAATGGTTCACCCTGTATATATATATATATATATATATATATATATATATATATATATATATATATATATATATATGTATATATATATAAATATATATATATATATATATATATATATATATATATATATATATATATATATATATATATATATATATATATATATATATATATATATATATATATATATATATATATATATATATATATATATATATATATATATATATATATATATATATATATATAAAAGATATGAGATATAACGAAAACGACCGGCACTCTATTCGGTGTTAATTAATGCTTTTTTTAAACATCTGCGGGTTGAAGCCACCTGAGACAAAGTGTTCCGGCAAACTATTCCATTTGTACGCAGTTCGGACAAAGAAGTCTCTCTGCGATCTGCCAGTATGACAGCGCGGGATCTTTACCGTTTCACCGTTGCGGCAGCCGATTGCCGAGTGAAACGGGGGTAAGAATAAGTTTGAGGCATGATGCCGCTGATTTCATCTGAGCACTGCTGATGACGATATTTGTAAAAAACAACGAGGTCAGCAACAGTGCGACGATGTTGTAGGGAATCAAGTTTTGATGTCAAAGTTCGATCACCCACAATTCGTATAGCCCGCTTTTGAACCTAGTCCAAGAGGGCCAGGATGAAAACAGAGGCAGCACCCCAAACGTGACAGCAGTACTCCATACAGGGACGAATGAATATAGAACTTATAAACATGGAGCAATTGGTATGGAGTGAAAAATTTTTTGCATCTATTTAGGAGGCCGAGTTTTTTAGACGCGCTTTTTGCCATCACCATTACATGATCGTTTCAGAGTAGGTCATTTGAAACTGTGACACCCAATAAACGAATGTTTTTACATTCACCTGTTGGTTCATCACACATACTAAATAAAATATCTTTGGGAAACCCGGTCTTTTTTTTTTTTTTTTAATAAAATGTGTTGTGTAATAGGGTTTAGAATATGTGTCACAACAACACATAAATACCTTTTAAGACCTAGGTCTAGACCTGGGTCCCACAACAACTGGCGTTCTAAGGTGTAGATTAACGCTTTTTTTAAACATCTGTGGGTTGAAGCCACCTGAGACTAAGTGTTCCGGCAAACTATTCCATTTGTACGCAGTTCGGACAAAGAAGTCTCTCTGCGATCTGCCAGTATGACAGCGCCGGATCTTTACCGTGCCACTGGTTGCGGCAGCCGATTGCCGAGTGGAACGGCGGTAAAAATAAGTTTGAGGCATGATGCCGCTGATTTCATCTGAGCACTGCTGATGACGATATTTGTAAAAAACAACGAGGTCAGCAACAGTGCGACGATGTTGTAGGGAATCAAGTTTTGATGTCAAAGTTCGATCACCTACAATTCGTATAGCTCGCATAGCTTTTGAACAGAGTCCAAGAGGGCCAAGATGGAAACAGAGGCAGCACCCCAAACTTGACAGCAGTACTCCATACAGGGACGAATATAGGACTTATAAACATGGAGCAATTGGTATGGAGTGAAAAATTTTTTGCATCTATTTAGGAGGCCGAGTTTTTTGGACGCGCTTTTTGCCATCGCCTTTACATGATCGTTCCAGAGTAGGTCATTTAAAACTGTGACACCCAATAAACGAATGTTTTTACATTCACCTATTGGTTCATCACACATACTAAATAAAATATCTTTGGGGAACTCGGTCTTTAATCTGGAAACAATCAACAGCTGTGTTTTGGTGGAGTTGAAATTGACAAGGTTTTGGTCACCTCGGTCGGCGACTTTATTCAGGTCTTTGTTCACGTTTATGGCAGCGTCTCTCTGGGGAGGATTAATTCGTTCGTGCATTTTACCTTTTGAAGGAAGGGGCTCGAACGACTTGTGCAGAGTACAATCATCTGCAAAACTATTTATTGGGTTACTGGTGATTTTCAACAATTCGTTGATATAAATCAAAAATAGGGTTGGGGACAATACTGAGCCTTGGGGTACACCAGCGTTAATTAGTTTAGACTCAGATGAAAATCCGTCTAAGGTTACCGAAATGTATCGGTTGGATAGAAAATTTTGAATCAGCTTCACAACATTGGGATGAAAACCGTACGCAACGAGCTTGTTGATTAAGTTGGCATGCCAGACTCGATCGAATGCCTTGGAGATGTCTAAAGCGATAACGTATGTTTCACCACCTTTATCAAGTATGCTGTTCCAACAATGCGCTACATAGTTTAATAGATCGGTAGTTGATCTTTTGTTTCGAAAACCGTATTGGCTGTCGGATATTAAATGATTTTCTTCCAGAAATTTTGAAATATGTGTATTAATATAATGCTCATAGACTTTGGATAGGACCGATAGTAAAGCTATTGGCCTATAATTTGAGATATCGGATTTTGGTCCCTTTTTGGGGACGGGCTGGACATTTGCCAACTTCCAGCACGAGGGAAATATACCAGATTTGTAGGATTGGTAGAATATTTTAGTTAAAGTTGGTGCAAGTTCTTTGGAAAAGGTTTTTAAAATAATGGGTGGAATATTGTCCATTCCTGATGCTTTGTTGATGTTTAACCCCTTTAAAAGTTTAGCGACTATTTTGGGTTTGAAGTGAAGTTCATTCATATTAACTCCTGAAGACTGGATTTGGGGTATTTCTTTAGGAGTTTCCAAAACAGTGGAGTTCAGAGCAAAGCGTTCAGCGAACAAGTTAGCTTTTCTTGCGGGATCATTGACGATTAAATCACCATCAATAATAGGGGAATAGAAAATTTTGTACCAGAATTTAAAGAATTAATGGCACTGTAGAAACTCTTGTCAGAAACAGACATAGACGTAAGTTTTGAGGCTTTCGCTCTGTCAATTTCGGACTTTTCGTTTGAGATAATCTGATTAGATATCTGTTGGCCTTTAGATATTGGGATCGATTAGTGGGAGTTTTGTTATGAATCCAAATATTAAATGATCTACGTTTGTTTCTAAGTGCCGTTTTGGCAGCTTTCGAATACAAGTATTTTTGTTTGGGTTTTACTATGGAGAAAGGGACAAATTTATTGATAGCAAATTGGATGGTTTCTGTAAAGTTTTGAGCAGAAACATTTACATTGTCAGTGTAAAAACAATGACGGTCGAAAGGGAAACCATGGAAAAAATTTTGAAGACCACTCTTATCCATTTTTGAGTAGTGAAATATTTTACGGGGTTTGGGAGCTGTAGTTTTAAGTAAATCAGTTTTGATAACTGATGAGATTAAATAATGATCAGAATTTCCAATACTACCTTTCGCGACATCGACACTCGTAATATCTGGCATTGTGGTAAGATAGAGATCTAAAAGAAAACTATTATCACCGCCATTACGGGGAGTGAAAGTCGGGCTTTTAACAATTTGGAATAGGCCCTGAGACGCGGCAAAAATTTCTGCCAGTTTTCCACTATTGTCAACATCGTCGGTCGATTTGGAGAATTCCAACCATGATTTGTTGTGGACGTTGAAGTCACCGGTAACGATAACTTCACAATTAGGGGACTTTGCTCTAATCTCGTCCATAATTTTAAAAAAGTTTGGGTTACGTTTGTTGGGGGACCGGTATAAAGCTATTGTAAAAAAAGTCATTTCTGGAAGACAAATCTTTAAAACCATTGTATTGAAGCCGTCACCGTGTAGTTCAAAATTTGGAAAGCGCGTGTACGCAACACTCTCATGAATGAATGCGCATACGCCCTGATGGAGTTTGAAAGCTGATTCGAGCCTATATTTGGAATTAAGCGATTCTATAAAGAGAAAATTTTCAGAAACTTGTGTTTCTGTAAGGAATAGAATGTTCGGTTTGTCGTGCTCAAGATGATGTTGCACGTGGTCATGGTTAGCGTTCAATCCGCAGATGTTTTGAACATGTATTTTAAAATTTTTTATTGATTCATATATGTTTTGTCCCTGCAAATTCCGTGGACATGCCGCTTTATGGGCGGGTGGATTGCGCAAATTTGCTTTACCACTTGCAGACTTATTTTTTTTTCGGTTGTACTGCCATATATATATCAAAAGGGTGTTATTTTATTTTTTTATGTTTTATTTTAAAATGCATAACTAAGTAAAAAATCCTATCATACTACAAAATATGACATATGCCAATATTTCATGATAAGATGAAGAAATAATAACAAAATAATAAGTGAAAAACAAATTGTGAGAAATTTGCAGAAAACAAAACAAAACTAAATGCCAATAATCCAGCTGATGCAGCGCACCCCAGACGCACCGCCCACTACCTCAATCGAGGCACAAAGCCCACACATAACCTACGTGTTGGTCCGATTCCTCGGAAGAGCCAATGAGCGGTACCGCTACGGAACGCTGCCCAGCTAAGACTGGAAGTGCTGCCGTTGACTAATTAAAGTTCGTCCGCCAGCACCCTAAGATATCATCTTGGCTAATGACATCTCCTGCCATTGTAAGTGGTATGTGATATCTCACGCTAACTCATATGTCAATGGCAGGGACTGGAGTACGCAAAGTAGTCAGACCCGTAGATCAACATTGATCATAATCGATCAAAATCGATCCCTCCTGCGGAAATTCCTTTGCTGAAAACAATCAATCTGGAAACTTTGATATGGAAACAATCAATTAAATTAAATATATATTTAAACTTTATGTAATTGTGAATCAGCCTCACACAAATATAATAAATTTTGCTGAAAGGAATAGAAGTGTGATGTAATAGGTGATTTTAATTTTCACTCAAAAAATAAATAACTTTAAGTAAATTTTATAAATTTTTTATAAATATGCAACTCACAAAACTTTTTTAAGGTTCTAACGCGAAACTTTTTTCAAAATTCCAAAAATTATAATAAAATCAAAAATTTAAACTTTTTCAAAATTTTGAAAATACATATTCCAAAAATTCTTACAAAATCAAAATTGAAACTTTTTTCAAAATACTAAGAACACTGCAAAAATTCAAAATTAAAAAATTCAAACTATTTCCAAAATTCTTAAAATATTGCAAAAATTATAACAAAATCAAAAAACAAACTTTTTCAAAATTCCAAAAATATTCCAAAAATTATAATAAAAACAAATATTTAAACCTTTTAAAATTCTAAAAATATTCCAAAAATTCTTACGAACTCAAAAATTGAAACTTTTTTCAATATTCCAAAAATATTGCAAAAATTCTTAAAATATTGAAAAAATTATAACAAAATCAAAAATACAAACTTTTTCAAAATTCCAAAAAATTCCAAAAATTATAACAAAATCAAAAATTTCTATGTCCAATTTTCATGTTCAATTACATTTCATGCCATACAAATAATTAATTTTATTTTTATCCAAAAATTTGGGTTAAAAAAAGAAAATCATTCTTTTGACACACTCGACATTGTTTTTTTGACAAACTTATAATGCAATAATCTAGGTATTGGTCTTACATACCAATCCTGACCATCTAGATTTCTCCAAATTCAATGTTCCTACTCGTAATCACTTAAAATGAACGTTTTTTAAGCAAAAATATGCAAATTTCCTTGTTTTGACACACTTTACGATTTTCTTGACACATTCGCCTATTACTCAACACATTTTATTAAAAAAAAATAATATTTTTATTCTATTTAAGTATTATTTATTGTCTGTCTCAAGTTATTTATAATTATTACAGTGGTATTTCGCCTTTAAATATTAATATTATTTCACTTAAATATTTGAAGTTCATTACCTATGTAGCTTATTTAACAGTAACGATTTAAAAATTAGTTTTTTTTATGAATATTATTAATTCCTGCCCAAGTGTAAATCACAATCATTGTCAATATAAGTATATAACATATAAACTGATAATTCTTCATAATTATTACAATAAATGGACGCACAATAAGTAAGTACAGCTAACTATATATTAAAAATTTAGAGGTACAAAATATTTACAATATCTATATTAATTAGAGGTTTATCTTAAATTAATCAACAGTTGTATAAAAATATCATTTATCAGAATTAACGTGGTTCTTAAACAAAAATCATTTAAAATACTAATCTAAACTAGAAATTCATAATAGTTTAATTAAACTAAATTACAAAAAGGTTAATTTCTAAAAAAAATGTAAGAAATCAAATTCAAGCGCATTCGTAGTTTCACATATTTAATTGATAATCCTCGGAGATTTTAATCTCCATTTTATTAAATTAATTTTCATCGATTTTCCTATATTTGTCAGTATTTACAAAATCCATATCTTCTAATTTATTTTTTACAATCGGAATATCCTCTATTGTATTTCCATGTATGTTGTTTTGGGCTGCATTACGATTATAACGTACAGCTTTTGGTAACACTTCTGACTTAAGTTCGAATCCAAAGTTATCATGAATCTCTACGTTTGCTAAATTTGCATTCTTTTGTGCATTGACATTGCGAATATCAGTATACTGTCGTTCTTTTCCTGGAAATAATCTACTAAGACGCAACACTAAAGGATGTAACAGTTTTGAATCATATATATCATCACTAGAATAGGTTATATAACTGATTGCAATCCCGACGAAGACTGTTATTAGTGTTCCAATTAAACTATAGTACATATAGGAAACAGCGTACAACGATTGAAGAGGGGTTCTAAAATTATGAAATTGATGTTTTTGTTCTAAGGAATAAATATTGGTAAAGGTTACAAAGAAATAGTTACCTCTCTGGTATTGGTACGGACGTTGATGATAAAGCTGAAGTATTATGAATATCCCATCCGATTTCTAATGGTATACTTGACAGAAGCCACGAATCCTTAGGTTTAAAAATGTCGCTAGCGAATGTTTGATTTGAGCAACCCTGTTAAAACAAATGTTAATTAAATTAAAACTACAAATGACAGTTGTTAAAATAATTATTAACAAACTTCTACGGATGTCGGCAGCATTACAATTGGTGGTTTCTGAATAGTAAAACTGCCAAATGTCAACCATAGTACAAGCACATGAGAAACAATCATTCCAACTGATGCTCCCTTCCAGTTAGCCATTGGACATAACATTGCTAAAACAAAAACACCCAATAATGGTCCTGTGGTTGCTGATGTCATTAACATAGCACTTTCAATAACCCCAGATAACAATCCTACACTAAACGCAACGCCCATAACTATAACAGCTATGACACAACCGATAAATTTAATTGTATTTAATTGCTGTTTGTCTGTCATTCCTTTAGTTTGTGGTAACTGTGAGAAAAAGTCTTCCCATGTGACTGTAGAAATTGAGTTTAAATTTGATACATTTAAACTCAAAGCACCATTAAAAAGCGATGCTAAAAATAATCCTAACAAGCCAGGAAGGTATGAAAATTTATCCTCAACAAAAAATGGAAGAATTTCATCCATCTTTTTAGTATACCCTGCCGATAAAGGATCACAATTCATATATGATGCATAGATTCCCATTCCAGCAACCCATGAAAGTGAAAATAGCACTGTAATTACTGGAATATTTAACATCATCGTTCTAAAATACAAAAAAATAATTAATAAAATTAATTTTAACTATAAATAGTTATTGTGGTTGTTATTCATACCTCCTCACTTCTGACATTGACTTTAAGCTAACGTAGCGCTGAACAAAATTTTGTTGACATCCAAATAAACTGACGGAGATAAACAACTGTCCAATCCATGCAGAAAATGTATCAACTCGTACTGCTGGGTCCCAAGTAAAATTAAAGAAATCTAATCGACCATTATCCCGATTTGCTATGTAAACATTTTTAACCCCACCAACTTCGTATGATCCTTGAATAATAATACCAATTGAAACTAAAATCATTGTTATTCCTTGAACTACATCGGCTATTATTGCAGCTGTCAATCCCCCAAGAATGTTAAATATTATACTTATTAATGTTATTATAATAATAGACAGCCAATATGGAATACCAATAACAGTATTTAAAGCAACGCATGGAGTAAACACTGTAACCCCTAAATTTAAAATCGATCGGATTATATATGTTCCTGAAGCAAGACATCGAACGGTTCTGCTTTTAAATCTGAAATAAAAAATATAATATTTATAACATTTATCTCCTTTTGGGGGAGGGTGGGGTTTACTATTATTATATTTAGATTTCAAAATTCACAGATTTAGAAAGTGAGTGAGGAGGAGAGTGAGAGGGATGAGAGTGGTTCCAATGCAACAAAAGTGGTGAATTGCAACAAAAGTGGTGAAAAAGATGTGAGTGTTATATTTTATTATGTGATAGGATTTATTGCTCCAACTTTTAAAGAAAAATGTTTTAGTCAAATCGTGACTATAAAACAATGCATATTTGACAGAATATTTAACATGCAAATTCAAAATATTTTTGGATAGAACGGCAACCGCGCAACCCCATTACACAGAAATACAAGTTTCTCAAACCTATCCCTTTGTAACACTAAATCCCCTTAAATCCTAACGATGTATAACTAAATCTCAAATACGGGTTTGAATCAGCTTTTAAGCTTCATCCAGCTTTCTGTATACATTCATGAGAGTTTTTTTATATATATAAATGCATGTCGAACTTTGAGCTGCATGTGGTGGCTACAACACAGTAGTATAGTATAAAAGATTTACCTATATCTCAATATTTATTACATATCCTGACTACTAATATTGTGGACCAAATTAGAACAAAATTTCTGGAGCAAAACCGGCAAAACTTTCGAATATGTCAGTTTTTGACCAAATTCTCTACAGTGTTGTGAATTATTTAAATTCTGGTACTTATTCTTGTTTCCTCCTACCATTGACCATGCCTTAATCGCTACTGACTCAACAAGGAAATATCGCGAAACGTTTTGTCTCAAATTCGACAGATGGGGAAACACCTAAAGAAATACCCCAAATCATAGTCTTCCGCAGATTAATTCTGTATAACTGTTAAGAGGTGAAGTGTCACAAATTTATGCATTCTTTTCATTAAACAACTTATCCCTTTACCGCGTCACGGTTACAGAATTTAACTGCAGAATTTTATACGAAAGAACTTCATTTCAAGTCACAAAACTTTTAAGAGAATAATCAACAAAAAGGCCTTCGGTCTGGAGAAAATCCCTCCTATTATTTTAAAAATATTCTCAAAAGAACTTGCTTCCACTTTGACTAAAATTTTCTACAAATCTTATGAGTCTGACATTATTCCTTCGTGCTAGAAGTTCGCATATATCCAGTTTATCTCAAAAAAAGAAACAAAATGTACTATTTCAAATTATTGATCAATAGATTTATTCTCAGTCTGATTCTCAGTCTAAATTGTGGTCTGACGTGGTCTGAATTACGATAGATTTGTTGGAGCCATCATCTCAACTGCAAAGAAATGCATCTCAAGAGGTTTTCGTGAAGAATATATTCTTGGCTTGAGTAGAGAGAGACCGATATATTATATGAGGAAAACCTTAGTAGTGGTGAGGCAGACGTGGCTAATGACTTAATATACTCACTGGACGCCGCGAGAAAACAAAAGTGGATTAACGCTGTTGAAAACATTGATTTTTGCCATTCAAGCAGGGAAGCATGGAGTCTCTTTCGAAAGCTGGGTGGCTCAAACTCAATTACTCGTGCTAAGAATGAAATAAATCCAGAGGACATTGCAAATCACATAGTAAACATGTCTTGTTCTTCTATTAATCGCCTTCATAAGAGAACAATTAAACGTAAATTAAGAGAAATGAAGCGCAATTGCTCGTCTCCATCGAAGTATATGAACTCTTTTAGTAGCGAAGAACTAGAATCAGCTCTATCCCAAACAAAAAACGGAAAAGCAGCTGGCTACGATGGCATTTTTCCGGAATTTCTTAAAAATGCTGGAAAAAATTTAAAACAGTGGCTAACTAAATTTTTCTCGAATGTCCTCGAAACCGGAAATCTACCAAAACATTTTAAGACTACGAAAGTGATAGCGATACTTAAGCCAGGTAAACCATCCAATGAACCAGAAAGCTATCGCCCGATTGCCCTTTTGAGCACCTGCTATAAATTGCTAGAACGGCTTATATACAATCGTATCGCACCGATATTGAATGATCATATCCCAGTCGAACAAGCTGGTTTTCGTCCCAATCGCAATTGCACTGTCCAACTGCTCGCTTTAACATCCTATATCGAAGCTGGGTATCAAAAACAACTAAAAACAGACGCTGTATTCATCGATCTTACTGCAGCATATGACACGGTCTAGCGAATTGGGATTATATATAAGCTGTTCAATGCAATACCTTGTAGCACCATCTCGCGTTTAATTAACAACATGCTGAGTAATCGTGTATTCAAATTTCATCTAAATAATTCTAAAATGTTTAACAATGGTTTTCCAAAGGGTTCCGTCCAGGCGGCATTACTTTTTAATCTGTACATTCATGACATTCCTGACACAACATCAAAGAAATTTGGTTACGCTGATGATTGGAACCTGGCCGCTCAAAACAAAGACATAAGTGTCCTAGAGGATTTGCTCTCAACTGACCTGGCGATAATGAATGACTATTTTCGAACGTGGAGCTTATTTCCCATTCTAAGTAAAACCGAAAGCTCCTGCTTCCACTTAAACAACAAACTGGTAGAACACGAACTATCAGTGTTATTTAACGGCGCTGTCATTAAATACAATCAACAGCCAAAGTACTTGGGCATTACTCTCGATAGAACTCTTTGTTTTAAACTCCACCTAGAAAATACGTCAGAAAAACTTAAAACGAGAAACAATATATTACACAAACTGGCAGGCTCGACATGGGGTGCTACTCCAGCTATCCTCCGCACAACTGCTCTAAGTCTGGTTTACTCAGTGGCTGAGTACGGCGCACCAGTCTGGTTAAATAGCACACATACTCAAAAAGTTGACTGCCAGCTGCATGCCACGATGCTTACTATACGTGGTACTATCAGATCCACCCCTTTACCTTGGCTCCCTGTGTTAAGCAATATCACTCCACCTGCACTCAGACGCATGCTCTCATGCGTGAACATAAAAAGGTAACCAACAACATCACGTTACCCTTGCACGAATATTACGGTGACCATCGTTGTCGATTGAAGTCAAGAGAGTCTCTACATAAAACTGCCAGCAACCTGTTGGCAACTAATTTTAATATCTTGGGTGACTGGGACACCTCCTGGAAGGATTACAACACAACTGGCCTTTCTATTACTAACCCGACTTCTACCCAACCTAGTTTCGATCTGCCACGTCATACCTAGACTATATTAAACCGAATAAGAACGAATCATGGACGTTGTGCTGATTCTTTCTGCAAGTGGGGCATTTCAGAGTCCCCTGAGTGAGACTGCGGCGCTCCACAACAAACCATAAAACACATTGCAACTGTGTTTCTAATTCGGCTGTACAATGGCAACATTTGAGACATCCATTTGGCAGCTCCCGATGTAGTAGCATGGATAGACTCGCTCGATGTAGACATCTAATGTTCAAATGTACTGCCCAATGTTCAAATATCTTACTTTTTATTTTTTTACAAAAAGACGCGTAATCAAATCGATTGTAAGTTCATTTAATGTTTTGTTTGTTTTGTTTTAGGTAGATTTCATAGAAGAGTCTACCTATTTTAAGTTTAATTTTTAACGTGTCACAAAAAAAAACCATACGCTAAAAAATAAAAAAACGTTGATGTACTCCAAGGCTTAGTTTATACTTTCATCCTGTTTAGGGTTCCGTTTTTATACGGAACACTATTGGTGAGAGTAAAACGTATTTTTCGCATTACTTCGATTATCTCGTAAACCAATAATCCCATGGGCCTAAAATTTGAGGTGCTTATAAAACTAACTTATCCACACAAGATGACGGGTTCAAACATAAATAAAGTTGTTTTCGTTTGTTTTACAGAGGTTCGATGTGAAGCCTTTGAGAACCTACACTTTTTTATCGAGACAAGTAGGTTATCATATGAAAGGGCTTCACTTCAGTATTCCTTAAAAATGTATTTTGGAATTTTACACCCCACCATTTTTTGTATAATTTTGAAAAATGATGTTTTCTTAATGTTTTATTACTCCGATTAACTCCGACCCTACTTAATCGAAAGCTTAAAATATATTTGGAATGATAGAAAAATTAGTAGGTTTTTAATGAAAAATATAGAAAAGTGGCAAATTCTCATAACTATATTTATTAAAGGGGTGGGAATGAGAAGGGGTAAAAACATCATTTAGAACCAGGTCAAGTCGGTGTTATTTGAAAGAGCACTTGATTTTAGAAACATCGCAATTTTTTTTAGAATTTTGTAATGCATAGTTTTTGAATTATTGTCCAAAAAGTGACACAAAAAGTTGGTCCCCTCCTTGGATTTCGAGCTTAATTGACAGAAATATTTGAAAAAATTCTCAGAGATAGGAATTTTAATAAACTCTGAACGTAAATTATAGCGAAGTCTCAAAGAATTATATTTCTGCGTGTTTAGGGGATGGATGTAGGGGGGGGAGGATAAAAATAGTATATTCTTAAACGATGACGAAAACAACATATTTTGAAACGAGAGGACAGTTTACCAGCCGAGGCGATAGCCGAGGTTGGTAATGGTCACGAGATTCAAAATATGATTTTCGGCGAGTAGAAGACTGTACTTTTTCTACTACTTTTTAAAAAATTATTATTAATTATTAATCATTTTCATTTATAATAACGTACAATTCACATTTCAAAACATACACTGTTACAAATTAAAATTTTCAAATGTATGTTTATATTCCTGCTATCAAATAATAGATGACTCAACATGATATGAATAAATTATCCAATTTCTATGTCATAAACAAAACCGTCTTTAGATTAAAGTTATTCATGTTGTTATATTTTTATTCTATTTACACTACAAAATACTACATTTTCATTCTATTTGCTCTATAAAGTCCTTAAAATCATTAAATAACACATCTTTGAAGGTTCATTGTTTTTTCAATTTCGCGTTTAGTAGCCTTATATAACTAAAGACGGTTTAGTCATAATAGTAGTTTAATCAATGAGTGTATAATGAAATAGTTTATTCTCAAGCAAAAGTTTAAAATTTGAGCGAGGCACGAGCGAGAATTTTAATTTGCAAGAGAATAAAATTCATTAAACACGAATCGATTACAATACTTTATTCTCTGACAAAGAATTGTGTATTATAAAAAATAAAAACATTTTCTTCAATTAAAACAATAAATCTTTATTGTTTTAATTGATAAATCAAATTTCTTATTAAAAACAAACCCTGATGATAAAAAACGCCCTTCTCATACAATCAACCAAGTTCAACTAAACGAATTAAGAGAATTTAATTTAAAATTTGATTTTTGAACAAATCTTATCAAAGCAATTGTGATTATAATTTGAAAATAATTTTAATGAAATCAATACAATTTGACCAATTGGAATCATACCAATTGAATAATGATAATTTTTTTATAGGAAAATTTTCATTAGACAATAGGTTAAGTTCATTAGGCTATAGGTTAGAAAACAATACAATAATACATACTATTATTATCGAAAAAACATACAAATAAAGCTGATATATTTAAATGGAAGAGAATAAACAAAATTAAATTTAAAATTTTAAATTTCGTTGAATAACATATTTGTTTAACACTTGTTTTTTATTTTTAAAATTTTATTTTTATGATCACTCTATATATTTCGTCTTTTTAGGACATCCTCAGGAATAATGTGAGTGATAGAGTGATCATAAAAATAAGATTTAATCTGTTATTTTTAAAAATTTATATTAACGTGCGTAAAAAACAAGTGTTAAACAAATATTTTATTTTATTTTTCCGTTAATTTTTTTAATTCAATTTGTATTTCTTCAATCTAATCATTTTTCGATGCTTTTTATACACTTTCGAACAAAAATTGTAATTTAAAACTATATTCAATTAGGGCTTTCCAATCGAGTGAATTACTGAATGACTCACCTAAGCTGAATTGTATTCCGGCAGTTACATGTTCGATGGTAATATTCAGTTTACACTGAACGTAAATTGAGATACTACAGAACGTATTTCTATTTGAATTGAGTAAAGTGATGGAGAAAAAAGGTTCATCATTTCAAGTTACTAATATTTTATTCCTTATGTACGGTTACTTACGGTTTATTGTCAAACGTTAAAAATTACAGAAAAATTAAATCGGGACATATTTGTTTGATGATTTATTGAATATTAGACCAATTGGCTACAATCAGTTTCTTCAGCAATTTACTCGATTAGAAAGCAGATTTACTCAACTTTTAGATTTTCTTACGCTCCAGATGTGTCGCTAATGTATATATAGTAAAAAATGGCGCGTACAGGTACATGTAATTTCATGCTGTTTCTGAACAGATTAATGCACATAAAATAATTGGTATCTATCTTATGACCCAGCGCTAATCACAAACTTTGGTTACCAAACATCATGAAATGTATTTAGTTAAATTACTTTTATAAACAATATCACATTCGCACGCAGAGCCACGAAATTGATATCATTTATTTCGTCTGCATAAATCTGCTTACTGCACAAATTTGTCACCACACAGACTACATGTAATCATAATGACGAAATCATACGAATTGCACCGATATTAATCAATTTTTTCGTTCTTTATTGTTTCAATTTTCAAACGAGCATTCAAAATTAGTTTTAGCTCGATTCTACCAAAGCGATCATGCTTCGTAAAGATGATCTCATTATTATTATTTTACAATTTTTACCCATTGTTCTTACAAAATTTCAAACGATTTTCTTAATATTTTTTGGTCATTTCTTTTAAAAATTTCTAGAAGCCCTATTTATACTCTTCATTACAGCGTAACTGCAGGTCTTAACCCTTTGTAAAGAACTGAAGGGCCACTCTATCAATCAAGTAATAAAGAAATAACTAATTTTCGTCTGATTGATGAAACAAATTCTGCTCCTTCAAGCATGTCATCCGTATATAGACAGTATTTGGGTATCTTCTGTAATTTTATGTAAAGTAAACTATATTTGCGAGTAGTGTGTGAATTTTCCGTTGAGTATAAACTACGGACACCAGAATTATTCTTAGTTGTAAATATTCCAGAAATAACTCTCAATAATCCACGACTCAATAATAAAATAATGAATTTTAGGATCAGATGTGGCGAACGAACGCACCAACATGTGCATAAGTGTGAACGCGCCTTTAAATCTATTAAATCACCATCTTGATATATATATATATATATATATATATATATATATATATATATATATATATATATATATATATATATATATATATATATATATATATATATATATATATATATTTATATATATATATATATATATTGTTACGATTGCAGAAAAATCTAGACGATTACAGAAAGATCTAAACGATTACGGTCACTTCCAGGAAAATAAAATCAACAAAACACAACAGAAAGTGAATGAAATAGTGTTGTTGTTGTTGTACATCCCAAGTAACAATTTAACCTAGGTAATCATTGAGTAAAGCTTTAAAAGAGGAATTTAAAATGGAAGGGGAAATTTAAAATTCTTGAACTATGCATGAGAAAAGTTTTATACAAGCTTTACTCAAGGAGAAAAGGCGTATGAAAAAATATTCTTTATTCAAGAAGACATATTTAATGCTTTATACATGTTTTATATAAGTGTTTGAATAAAGTGGTACATAAGTTGTTATTCAAGGCTTATTCAAATACTGTCAAAATGTTACTTGAATAAAGTGCTTGAGTAGATCTTTTCTCAAGAGAATTACTCAGTGCCTATTCAAGAAGCGATGCCACTGAAACAAAAATTGGTGATTGTTTCCTTTAGTTATTTTGGTTAATTAGCGCATTAAACTCCTTTTTTTTTTGTATATTTCTGCTATTGAGTTAATCTTTTATTGGAAATTACAATTTATTTTACACATTTCGCATCTTTACAAACGCCTGTAGCGGGGATCGAACTCATAACCTTTGATTCTCCAGGACCGTACGCTATCCACTTCTCTATTTAGCAGCTGTCATAATGAAAATTGAAACTTAATCACTATTGTTTAACAAATTATTTGTACACATTTTAAGTTTCGGCCACTACCACGACTATGAAGTAATTTTTATTCAAACATTTTGATTAGGAATGCATATAAAAGTGTACTAGTGGTTTCCTAAAATGAGAATATACGAGTTTTTGTTAAAAATAATATTGGTTATGATTGAGGACAATCTCGAAATGAAAATAATTTTTTTTATTCAGATACGATATCTACGCATGTGTTTCCATTCAATTGTACGATTAAAAATGATTAAAGAATAAAAATAAAATAAAAAAAAGGAAAATAAAATTCATAAATAAAAACGTGCCTGGCAGGAATCAAACACAGGCCCTATAACGTCTTCCTCATCGTTTACCCTTATGCACTCGTTCATTAAATCAATTTCTACGACAGGAATAAAAGTATTACTCAAGCTTCGTAAGGGGTATAGTATGCTGTGGTTGGCATTACGTTCAGTTGCACAATTTGGCTGGTTAATAAATAAATGTTAAATGATCATATTAAATAAACGTTCTATGAATTCACACATCGTAATATCTAGAAATTTAATGCAAGAAATACCAAAGTTCTACGTAATATTTTTCATAAGTCAGTTGCAATCTGTTGCAAATATATGCAGTCCTCTAGATGAAATCGAAGTTTTGATATAATATTTTCCCAGGCAAATTGCGCACAATATGGCGATTACATAAATTTAAAAATTAATACAAAAAGGAATTGTATGACAAATTATCATCAGTTTATTTATTTGTTGACCAACACAAATCATTATATAAACCATCATCAGAAATGGTAAATCTCAATCATTATATAAACCATCATCAGAAAGGTTTGATTAAATGGTTGGAATAATGGCAATTGCAAATTTCTTGAGAATTCTTGAGTAAAAACATCTTGAATACTAACTTAGAAGTTATATGTGAATAAAACCTTATAAAAGGTATTATACTTGAGTAACATTTGCTTGAATATGCCCTAAATATTTATTATTGAATTAAGCTTTACTTAAGGAATTATATAAGAAACTTAGTGAATCTAGTCTTTTACAAGCTTTTTTTAGGGAAAGCTTCAATAATATGGTCTTACACAATGCTTTCTCAAGTTAAGTTGGAATAATTTAAAAAATTTAGGCGAAATTGTTACCTGGGATGTTCTTAGAATTAAGGTCTATTTGTTTTATGATTTTATAAATCAAATCAACGTAACGTAAAATAATCGAATATTCTAATATTTTCTCAAGGTTTCTAAAAAGTTACCTAGAAATTTCTAGAGATTAAGCAGAAGGTATATAAGGAAAATGATTCTTGTAGTTTTTAATTAGTTTATTTTAAACCTGCGATAGTGAAGTTAAAATTATAAAAGTGATCTTTAAATTAGTTTTTGTGTAAAGTTATAAGTGTAATAAAGTTATAAGTGTTATTGAGTAGAAATATTTTGTGTATTATTTTGAACTTGGTGTACTGGAAATTTCTACAATAAACCGTTGGAGTTTCTGAAGCTGTTAAAAGAATATTCTAGTTAGGAATATTGTTTGCTGTATTGTTTTCCTATTGTTGTGGAACAATTAAGTTGTTGAATACTTAATAAAACCTGGTGTTTGTGCTTACTAATCAGTGATCGAACTCGGAAGAGATTTGGGAATTGCGTTTATCGAATTGTGAGTTAGGCCAATTCGAAGGAAGTTTGGAAAAACGTAACATTGGTGACATCGGCGGATTAGTTAGCTGTTAATAATGGTTTTATTAAGTGAATTGAAGGTTCTTGAGTTAAAGAAAGAACTAGAACAACGTGGATTGTCAACAAGTGGAAACAAAACTGAATTAATGATTCGGCTTCGAGAAGCTTTGGAAGCCAGTGGAATAGAAGTGGAAAGTTACCAGTTTGTAAGAGTCACGACAAATAATGATGCAGTAGCAGTTGATGAAGAGAAAAGTTCTGTTGCGGAAACAACTACCTCATTGCCACCTGCAAACTGCGATTTTATGCAGTTAATGGCTATGATGCAACAGATGAGTTTGAACATCAGTCAACAGATGGTTGCCAATAAAGACGAGATGAATCAAAAATTTGATCAACAAAGCTGCAACATCAATCAACAGCTGGAGAAAGTCAACAATAAAATGGCTGCAACTAAGGAAGAAATCAATAACATCAATCAACAAATGGCTACCACAAAGGAAGAAATTAGCTGTAACATCAATCAACAGCTGGAAACAGTCAACAATAACATTGCTGCTAATAAAGAAGAGATTACTGCAACACTTGCTGCAAATAAGGATGAGATGAACCAGCAAATAAATGAGTTGAAAATTGGAATACATCAACATTTGGATGAGAAACTTCTACAAATGTCAACGGCATTCGATGGAAAAGTCGAGAAAATTCAAAGCGAAATCCAAGAGTTAGAACAAAAAGTGCTTGACGAAAACAAAAAGATACTTTCCAAAGTTGATGATTTCGAAAAACGGTTGCAGGATGTTGAAACGACTAAAGTTGCTCCTCAGGTGGTACATCAAGTAGCAAATATCAAACTAAAACCACCATCGTACGATGGAACAACATCCTTCGGTATTTTCAAGTTCCAGTTCAAGACTGCAGCAGATCAAAATGTTTGGAACGCCGAAAATCGTCTTGCTGCATTGATAGTTGCTCTTAAAGGGGAAGCAGCTGAAGCCATTACAGGCAGTGCCGGAAAACGACCGAAAAAGCTATGCTGAAGTGACGAATGCGTTGGAACGAAAATATGGCAGCGACCACAAAAAGGAGCTATACCGGATCGAGTTAAAGGGTTGCTTGCAACGGAATGGAGAAAGCATTCAGGACTATTCTTCGGCAGTAGAACGCCTTGTACATTTGGCACACTCGAATACTCCACCGAATTTTATGGAGAAAATGAAGATCGAGGCGTTTACTGATGGTATTCGTGATCCAGAAACACGAAAAGCAGTAATGTTGTCGCCAAAAGCAACATTCGCAGAAACTATTGCTTATGCCCTAACAAATGAAACTGCACAAGCAATTATAAAACCATCGATTAAAATACGCCGGTTAGAGTTGAGTGATGACAAATATAAACAACGAGACCAGGAGACCGGGAGAAGACCACGAGAAAGTATTCGAAGTGATAGGATTCGATGCTGGTTATGTGGCAAGTTGGGCCATATTTCGAGAGAATGTCGAGATATTAGAAGAAAACGAGCAAGATCAGCATCGTCTATGCAGCGTCGTCCAGCGGAAGAACGAGTGCAAGCTAGAGAGGCCGATGGAATAGGATCGCAGCAGTTAAACTACAACGAGTCAGCCTAAAGGGGCATAAGCTGGCTCCCACAACCGATTGCCCCATAACCTTCATCCAAGTTTCGAGATTGACAAGGGGAGGTGACAGCCTTACTGTTAGGGCTAATATTGATGGAAAAAGTTGTGTCATCACGTTAGATACGGGAGCAACAAATACAATTGTCCGCACTGATGTTGTGAAAGGGAAACTAAAACCAGCAGGAAGATACCGAATGCAGACAGCTACTGGCGAAAGTGCAAGTATTAAAGGAAAGAAAGTGGTCAACTTTGAAATCGGGAATACTCACTTTCAACATGAAGTGGTTGTAGCTGACATTGTGGATGAAGTCATCCTGGGAATGGACTTCATGAGGCCAAATGGATTCGTTATTGATGCTGGCAAAGGAGTACTCACGTACGGAAATGTTGAGTTGCCACTCCAGTTTATTGGTGAAGATTCAAATTGTGTCCGTCGAATAATATTGGATCACAGAGAAAAGCTGCCACCCCAATCAGAAACAATCATTTGGGGAAAATTGGAAGGAGGTTCTGGGTCACCCAGGTTGTGGGTTGTGGAGGCCAACAAAGAAGAACAACAAAATTGTAAAGAAGTAGTTATAGGAAAAACCTTAGTTAGATCGGATGCTGATTACAAAATACCAGTAAGGGTTTTAAATCTGTCAGATACGCAGAAAACAATTAAGAAAGGATCAATCATAGGACAATGCGAAGAGGTAGCTAAAATAATAAAGTGCGAGCAGAAAAACATCAATTGCTCGGTCAACACAAAACAACAAAAGGCAGAAATGGAACAACTTGTGCAGAAATGGACAGAAGGGCTTTCAGAAGAGCAGAAGAAAGCAGTACGTCAATTGTTGGAGCAACACAAGTCTGTATTCTGCAGTTCACCTGAAGGAAATGGCAGAACCAATATGGTGAAACATCGTATTGATCCCGGAGCAGAAAAGCCGATACGTCAAGCACCAAGGAGATTACCATTGGCTAAAAGAGAGGAAGCTGATAAAATGGTAAGAGATATGAAAGAAGCTGGTGTAATTGAGCTTTCAGACAGTCCCTGGAGCTCACCTGTGGTGTTGGTTGGCAAGAAAGATGGGAGCTTGAGATTTTGTGTTGACTACAGGAAACTAAACATAGTTACTAAGAAGGATAGCTACCCGTTGCCTAGGATTGATAATACACTGGATACATTATCGGGTTCAAAATTGTTTTCAACACTGGATCTGCAGAGTGGTTACTGGCAGGTTGAAGTTGCGGATGAAGATCGGGAGAAAACAGCGTTCAGTGTAGGGAATGGACTATGGCAATTTAATGTCATACCATTTGGGTTATGCAACGCTCCCGCAACTTTCGAGAGATTAATGGAACGGGTACTAAAAGGCTTGCACTGGAAAACATGCCTTGTATATTTGGATGACATCATCGTCATGGGAAAAGACTTTGATGACCACTTGAGGAACTTGGCGGAGGTACGGAGAGGTTGCAAGCAGCTGGTTTAAAATTAAGTCCCAAAAAGTGTTCACTTTTCAAGGAAGAAGTAAAATATTTGGGACACAAAGTTACGGCAATGGGAATTCATACAGATTCTGACAAGATTGCAGCAGTTATGAACTGGCCAAGACCGAAAAACCTACATGAACTACGAAGCTTCCTTGGATTGTGCACATATTACAGACGGTTTGTGCCAGGATTCGCCAACGTTGCCAAAAGTCTGCATGAGTTAACAAGAAAAGATAAGGCATTTGAATGGAATGAACCTCAGGAACAAGCATTTGTGGAGCTCCGAAGGAGATTGTGTACGGCTCCAATTCTATCCTATCGTATACCAAATGTTCAGTTTATTTTGGATACTGATGCCAGTAATGAAGGTATAGGAGGAGTATTGTCACAGAAAATAGATGGTCAGGAAAAGGTGATAGCTTATTTCTCCAAAATGTTATCAAAGCCGGAGCGAAATTATTGTGTTACCCGGAAGGAGTTATTGGCCATTATGGAATGCGTCAAACATTTTCATAAATACTTGTATGGTCAGAAATCTCATCTCAGAACTGACCATGGTGCGTTAAGATGGCTACTCCAGTTCAAAAATCCAGAGGGACAAGTAGCACGTTGGATCGAACGGTTGCAGGCGTACGATTTGGACATTGAACATCGAAAGGGTACTGCACATGGGAACGCTGATGCATTATCGAGACGACCCTGTCAAGTTGAATGTAAGCATTGCAGTCGTCAAGAAAATAAGGAGAACATCATCGATGTCCGATTACTACAAGTGCTACCTGACGATGAATGGACTGCTGAAGCCATAAGGAGAGATCAATTAGAAGATTCGGATCTTGCACCGATCATCGAGTCCAAGGAAAAGGGTTGCAAACCAGTATGGGGAGATATTGCTGATAAAACTCCAACTTTGAAGGCGTACTGGGCGCAATGGGACAGTCTTCAGCTAGAGAATGGATGTTTAAAGAGGGTATGGGAAAGCTCAAATGGCAAGATAAAGCAATCCCTTACAGTGGTACCAAAAGGGAAAATACCAGCAGTATTGAAAGAGTATCACGAAGGAACGAGTGGAGGTCATCTTGGGATCAACAAAACTCTTGCAAAAATACGACAACGGTTTTACTGGTCGGGGACTCGGCAATCAATTGTAGAGTGGTGTCAAAAATGCGATAAATTTGCGGCGGTGAAAGGACCCGCACGAAGAAGTCATGGAAAAATGAAGCAATACAATGTAGGTGCTCCATTTGAAAGGATCGCAATGGATGTAGCGGGACCATTTCCAACAACTGATAATCAGAATAAATATGTGCTTGTGATCATGGACTACTTCAGTAAGTGGCCGGAAGTGTGTGCGATTCCCAACCAGGAAGCAACCACAATCGCTGAAGCTGTGATAAATAATTGGATTAGCCGCTATGGAGTTCCTATGGAGATCCACACCGATCAGGGACGGAACTTCGAGTCAGCTGTATTCCAGGAAATTTGTCAAATGCTGGGGATTAACAAAACGAGGACGACAGCTTCACACCCACAGTCAGATGGGATGGTTGAGAGATTCAATGCTACTTTGGAGGAATTTGTAGCCAAAGTGGTCAGTAAGAATCAACGTAACTGGGATCAACACATTCCTTTATTTTTGATGGCATACAGATCAGCAGTTCATGACACCACGACCATGACACCAGCTCAAACTATTTTTGGAAGTGATTTAAGACTTCCTGGAGACCTCAAATTTGGAGCGGTACCATCAACATCATTGTCTGCGCAAGAATACGTCAACCGAATCCGGGAGAACCTTGAGGATATTCACAAGCTTGTTCGGCAGAAGATACAACTGACTAGTGATAAAATGAAAGCCCGATATGATATACGATCTAATAATAAAGGTTTCGAAGAAGGACAATTAGTATGGCTACACAACCCACAACGAAAACGAGGGTTATCACCAAAACTGCAAGCTGCATGGGAAGGACCTTACAACATTATAACGAAGTTGAATGACGTAGTTTATAGAATTAAGAAAGGCCATCGAGGCAAAGCGAAAGTAGTACATTTGGAAAGATTGGCCTTATACAAAGGAGAGCTAGATCCTGTTCGGGACGAACAGGCTTAAGTGGAGGGTATTGTTACGATTGCAGAAAAATCTAGACGATTACAGAAAGATCTAAACGATTACGGTCACTTCCAGGAAAATAAAATCAACAAAACACAACAGAAAGTGAATGAAATAGTGTTGTTGTTGTTGTACATGTTCTTAGAATTAAGGTCTATTTGTTTTATGATTTTATAAATCAAATCAACGTAACGTAAAATAATCGAATATTCTAATATTTTCTCAAGGTTTCTAAAAAGTTACCTAGAAATTTCTAGAGATTAAGCAGAAGGTATATAAGGAAAATGATTCTTGTAGTTTTTAATTAGTTTATTTTAAACCTGCGATAGTGAAGTTAAAATTATAAAAGTGATCTTTAAATTAGTTTTTGTGTAAAGTTATAAGTGTAATAAAGTTATAAGTGTTATTGAGTAGAAATATTTTGTGTATTATTTTGAACGTGGTGTACTGGAAATTTCTACAATAAACCGTTGGAGTTTCTGAAGCTGTTAAAAGAATATTCTAGTTAGGAATATTGTTTGCTGTATTGTTTTCCTATTGTTGTGGAACAATTAAGTTGTTGAATACTTAATAAAACCTGGTGTTTGTGCTTACTAATCAGTGATCGAACTCGGAAGAGATTTGGGAATTGCGTTTATCGAATTGTGAGTTAGGCCAATTCGAAGGAAGTTTGGAAAAACGTAACAATATATATATATATATATATATATATATATATATATATATATATATATATATATATATATATATATATATATATATATATATATATATATATATATATATATATATATATATATATATATATATATATATATATATATATATATATATATATATATATATATATATATATATATATATATATATATATATATATATATATATATATATATATATATATATATATATATATATATATATATATATATATATATATATATATATATATATATATATATATATATATATATATATATATATATATATAGTTATATATTTTTTTTCTTTTTTTAAATAAAATGTGTTGTGTAATAGGGTTTAGAATATGTGTCACAACAACACATAAATACCTTTTAAGACCTAGGTCTAGACCTGGGTCCCACAACAACTGGCGTTCTGAGGTGTAGATTAACGCTTTTTTTAAACATCTGTGGGTTGAAGCCACCTGAGACTAAGTGTTCCGGCAAACTATTCCATTTGTACGCAGTTCGGACAAAGAAGTCTCTCTGCGATCTGCCAGTATGACAGCGCGGGATCTTTACCGTTTCGCTGGTTGCGGCAGCCGATTGCCGAGTGGAACGGGGGTAAGAATAAGTTTGAGGCATGATGCCGCTGATTTCATCTGAGCACTGCTGATGACGATATTTGTAAAAAACAACGAGGTCAGCAACAGTGCGACGATGTTGTAGGGAATCAAGTTTTGATGTCAAAGTTCGATCACCTACAATTCGTATAGCTCGCTTTTGAACAGAGTCCAAGAGGACCAAGATGGAAACAGAGGCAGCACCCCAAACTTGACAGCAGTACTCCATACAGGGACGAATATAGGACTTATAAACATGAAGCAATTGGTATGGAGTGAAAAATTTTTTGCATCTATTTAGGAGGCCGAGTTTTTTTATATATATATATATATATATATATATATATATATATATATATATATATATATATATATATATATATATATATATATATATATATATATATATATATATATCGATGGTCTAGCGCACAGATGTGGTAAGTGACATTTAGCAAATTGTTCAGTACAGGCGTTTGAAAGTTTACACTTCAATAAAAATTGAAAGTGTAAAATATTATGTGGTGGAATTCGATAGAGTTTTATAGTAGTTATCTAGTCTTTATTGCAATTATGTCTTTCTTCATGATAGAACTTAAGAGATACATGAATAATATTTAGTTTTATACAAACCATAAGTACTTACCACAGTACATGTGCAGTACAGTACATTACAACAATGCCATCTACTGGATAAAATATTAAACATACCCATACAATATTTTGACATTATATGAAAAATGAAATGGAGAATTTTATACAGTAGTTAACTCATTTTCTCAAAAAATGTCACTTACCACATCTGTGCGCTAGACCATCGATATATATATATATATATATATATATATATATATATATATATATATATATATATATATATATATATATATATATATATATATATATCTATATATATATATATATATATATATATATATATATATATATATATATATATATATATATATATATATATATATATATATATATATATATATATATATATATATATTTATATATATATATATATATTTATATATATATATATATATATATATATATATATATATATATATATATATATATATATATATATATATATAATATAAATATATATATATATATATATATATATATATATATATATATATATATATATATATATATATATATATATATATATATATATATATATATATATATATATATATATATATATATATATATATATATATATATATATATTCATATATGTATATATATATATATATATATATATATATATATATATATATATATATATATATATATATATATATATATATATATATATATATATATATATATATATATATATATATATATATATATATATATATATGTATATATTTATATATATATATATATATATATATATATATATATATATATATATATATATATATATATATATATATATATATATATATATATATATATAATTTTACTTGTGGTTTGACGCGACACAAATCACATGTCAAAAGTTAATCTCTCCATCTTTAATTTTGATTGCAGACACATTTGCTTTGTATAAAAATTGTCACTTTTTCCATTATTGTAATCACTTCTTTCAATAATAATTTTTACAGTGACTTGTGTTTCGAAAATTATATAACAACTATGCAACATAATAATAAATATATGTAAATTAAGCATGTAAAGTTTTTGTCTGTAGTAGAGATGTTTATTAATAAACAACAACAACAACAACTCGAGTTCGTTTATGGTTCTATACTCCTTTGTACTGGCGCTGCTTATTTCGCAGGATTGTTTATTTACATAAAATAGTGAAATGTTTGTAAAGTAATTATATCGACGATCTATTATATCGATTCACCACGTTCTTGGATATTATTCATTTTTTTTTGGAGCATATAACCATAGTGTTTCCGAATGTTTTATTGATAGCTACAGAAAGTAATGATCGATGCTTATATGAACTAAGTAACATTGTATAGAAAAATCAGCTATTCTGTTCGATTATAAAAGACGCTATCATCAAGATTCTTTTGAACAATACATTATTGGAACAACGCCATCTCCAGTTACCACAATTTATTCTAGCCACTCTCAACGCCTCTAGCTGTACCTGGATCATCTCTACACTCAACACAAGAACCTCCAAACAGATACCAAAACCAAGGGGATGAAAGTGATCTTCCTTGCTCCCCTGGCGACCCCTATATATGTGAACCGTTATTGATAGTAGGGCGAACCGTCCGCCAGTAGTTTTATAATTTGCTATTTTATTGCGGATTAAGTATTGCGTTAGTTCTATAAGAGCCATATGCGAACTATAAAATGAAAGTGGTTTAACTATAAATAATAACTGTTGTATGGTACGGCTATAGTTCTAAGAACATTGTATTCATTTTTTTTATTTTTACATATAACTTTATTTATGAACAGTGGCGTCAATAAATCTGGCTAAAAAAAGACAAATTGTGAGAAAAAATCTATGCTCCAGTATCTTGTTAATTTTCGGGGATAAATAAAATAAAAAAGTGAATGCAAAAAATTATATATTTTAGAGATGCTTGTTTTTTTGGTGGCGCTTAAATTTTTTAAATAAAACACCATATATATTTACAGTAAGAGTTTTGGCTACAGACTTAGAAGACTTTAAAATATTTAAAAGGTAAATATCGGCTCACACGACCATGTTATTTGCACAAACTGATCTGTGCAGAAAACATGCAGGAAAATCAATCATTTCCCTCTAAAATCAAACAAAACTGAAAATCAATTTATGGAAATTTCTTGTTCGTGTAGCCAAATAGTAATAGAATGAAACGTTATTAAAAAAATTAAATTCACCTGATATCTAAATATTGATACACGGATGTGATTCCTAAGCTAAAATATACTGGTATAAATACAAAAGTTACTATTGGATAAGCATTCACCATTCCATATAACGTTTCCCACATTGTAGCACCACGATAAAATAATTCACTTGGATATCCAATAAACGACCGGACACCTAATGTACCACGTGCTATTGACAACATCATAGCAAACATTGATACATTACCTGTTGCAAATACGTAATCTGCTTTAGTATTACTTTTCTTTCCTTTAATTCTGCTCCATAAAGGTATCACAGAGGATATGATAATAAATATAGCAAAGACCAAATAATCCCATATTAAATCCAAAAACGGTTTCGCCATCTGCGGATAAGAAAAAAAAACAAAGAATTAATTTAAGAATAATAATAACTATGGTAAACGACTTAAATTATTTTTTCTCTTACGCAATCAAATATAAATAATGTAGTATAGCTCTTAAAACAGCAGAATTCTTTTGCTATTGAGATAGGTAATGTACGCTACACTACACATTCAAATAGAACACTATAGTAACTTAAAAGAATATCTAAAATTTGAAAGGTATAATTTTACGCTTAAAAAAGTTATAGTTGTTTTAAGTAATCCCATGCCATCAGAACTTATTTTTGGTTGTTTTACTTTAAAATGAAAATAAATATCTTAAACAAAAAGGTTTTATTGCGTAAAGTGTATTATGACAGAAGAATTACTTTACTATAAAAAAAAAGAAAACCAAAACTGCCCTTCTACTGATTGTGCGCAAATTGTTGGTAGTTTTCTGTTTCTAATGTTTTGTTTGTGTCTTGTTATAAATAAAAAAAAGAAATTAATTGAAATGTAGCATTACAGTGCATGCACAATGAAATTACTTTTACTCATTAGATCCAAGTTTGTATGAAAATTTCTTTTGAGAAAAAAAAATTTATTTTTGAAAGATATTTTTGTCAATGAAAAAGTTAAAGATTTCTTAACTTTTTCCTCGTGATTAATAGAGAATGAATCTAGCTACATTTTAAAGCATTGTGCTACTATTAAAAAATAATAATAAAAAGTTGCTTAAATCTCATGAGTAAAAGTGATTTCATTGTGCATGCACTGGTAATTTATTTTGTGCATTTTCTTTATTGCTCTGTTTTCTTTTTTTTTAATTTCTAATTTTATAATTAATTCAATGAATTATTTGTGATATTACATCACTCCGACTAGACTTCGGACTCAATCTAGTAGCCCTGATGAGAATGATATACTTTTTTTAAAGTGTAATAAAAAGTTCTTATCGGTTCGAAACTAGATCGATCGACAATTTTGTGGATAGCAAAAAAATTTCATAAATTGCACACCATATTTTGTTAGATTCAGTCTTATTATTTATGATGGATTATTTCCATCGGAGTGATGTAATATCACAAATAATTCATTGAATTAATTGTAGATAATGTGTCGACAGACACAAGTGAAGATAGTCATCTTCTTCTCAACGATACAAGTTTGTTATCCAATTCTAACTTGGTTAGAGTATAACAACAATAGTGATCAACTAGAGAAACAAATTGACTAAACCTGAATCTAATAAACATATGTTTATGAAAGTTTTTTGGTTTCTTATACTTCGCTAGAGTAGTGACCTATTTTAGGTTTATATAGCGAAAAATTTTTTTGGTAGTGTATCTAGTCGGCTAGTCCTGATGAGAATGATATACTTTTTTAAAGTGTAATAAAAAGTTCTTATCGGTTCGAAACTAGATCGATCGACAATTTTGTGGATAGCAAAAAAATTTCATAAATTGCACACCATATTTTGTTAGATTCAGTCTTATTATTCTAATTTTATGTACAACTATTTTTGAGTTTATTCTTTCTAGTGCCTGATAATACGCGTATTCAGTTTATTTTTTAATGATAATGAAACTTTTCACAACATTTTTATTTTATATTTTTGAGAACCTTGAGCTATGCATATAGAAAAGCTTAACGCCAATACTATTTCTTCTCTTGTTTTAATTTATTTATATCCCAAAAACCTTTGTCACTAGAGTGAGCGCTTGTTTTGGAATATATAGCTAGTAGAACGTTGTTCTTTATGTTATTGTATTTTAGAAACGAAAATCTTTACATATTTCGTTCTTTTATTTTTAGTGGATCTAGAATTTCTATATCTTTTTTACCGATTTTTTAAGTGCTGTCGACGAGCAAGCTTTCAATGTGATTGATTGTATAAAAATTCAAACTTAATGTTTTTTTGATTCTAATTATTTTATTACTCGAATTTAAGAATAAGATAAGGAATGGCTGACGTGTTTTTTAAATAAGCAAATTTGTTTTGATCTTAATCAAAATCTTAATCTGTTGTTAAATATTGCGATGTTGTCCCTGGGTATAATGTTGACAACTCGTTTGATATGAAAATTAGCACTATAATGATATTAACGATATGACTTGAAAAATACGTTGTATGCATATTTTCTAATGCTTATACAGATATATATTTTCTTTTATAAAATGTGTTATGTAGTAGGAATTACAGTATGTGTTACAACACACATAAAAACCTTTTAAGACCAAGGTCCCACAACAATATGCGTTCTAAGGTGTTGATGGACGCAAAATTGTTTTTTATATATTTTGTTATAGAGGGAATAACTAAACAATAAATCCTATCACATATAAAATATGACATAGGCCAATATTTCATGATAGGATAGAAAAACAAAAAAGTCCAAGCGGCACGTATATCCGCTAGAAATAGGTAGATTTCGGGGTCAGACAGTTTTGTGTACAAATAGAATTAGATGTGTCAGATTGGGTTACATAAAAAATTTAAGTAGAAACAGAATAATTCAAAAAAATTATCAAACCAATTAAATACAGTAACCGAAACAACTTTATCAATGCTATTTCGGACCAGTTTTATTTAATTTGGTTAAAACTATTATTAATAACATATTAAATCCACCAAAGAGCAAATCAACGTTCTCACTACGTCACACCTACAATACCACAACACATAATTTATAATCAAAAATTATCAAACAACTGTTACACCTCAAATAATACAAATATCTATCAATTTAGGAAAACTTTTGTAAAAGTGTAATCAATATACATATTATATTCATTTCAACTAAACCATTCCCAAATAGCCAAAGAAAATATTCCATAATTTAAAACAATAATAACTCTGGTTTGTTTGATTAAAAGTCTCAACTTGGATGACAGAATACAACCAGTAACGGCACAGACGACGACTGACTAATAACAAAATCAGGGTAAGCACAATAGACCTTCAGGTCGCAGTGCTACTTGAACTGTAAGTCTCAAGGCCCTCCAATAAAAAAAAAAAAAAATCAGGTTTGTTTTAATTTTTTTTTTAAATTTTTGCGAAAAAAAATAAAAACTCAAAAAAAGAAACAAAAGAAAATTTATTTAATATTTCTATGGGATGTTTTTATATTTTTACGGAATTTGTTGTTGTAATTGAATATGCCATTCATATAATGCATAATGCTAATTACATAATGCTAATTACATTGAAACCTCTTGGGTTAGAAAACTGAAAATCTCTGAGGTTATAGTTGAAAAGTTTGTCTAACAGCTAGTATAAGTTTAAGCAACATAAACTCATAAATGATGAAAGCATGGCCGTTTGCGTTTGTTTTCGTTTTAACAGCCCCAGGGTCTCAACCTCTGAACTCTAATAATTTTTTTTTGAAATTTTAAAAAGATTTATGTTTTATCTACTTGTGTAAAAGTTTTCATTTGTGAGCTTGGTCATTTCCTTGGTCATTTTCTTGTACATTTTTAAAACAGCTGATTCTTCAGGAACCTTTTGCGCTGAGGTTTTCATTTTGAAAAAAAAAAAAATAAAAAATAGTTCAAATATCAAATATTTATCAATTAAATATTTATCATAATGTTTAAATGATTCAAACGAAAATTATATAACGCCTTAGATTATTCGACTTTTGAGCCTCTAGCCGCTTAAACGGTACCCCGATATGGCCAGTTCGCGAACTTGTCCAAGAGATTGCTTGCCGCAATATACAAACAAAATATTTTTGGTGTAGGTCGAAAAGTGCGACCGTGAGAGTGCCGGATAATTCTGTTATACCTCATATCGTTATATATATATATATATATATATATATATATATATATATATATATATATATATATATATATATATATATATATATATATATATATATATATATATATATATATATATATATATATATATATATATATATATATATATATATATATATATATATATATATATATATATATATATATATATATATATATATATATATATATATATATATATATATATATATATATATATATATATATATATATATATATATATATATATATATATTTTTTTATATATTCTTTTTTTATTTCTTGTATAGTTACAAAAGAGGATATCTTGTAAGTAACTTAAATTAAATTTAAAAATAATAGTTTTTGAAATTCGTTCATTATTATGTTGTACAGAGCTTAAAGTAATAAACTTAAAATAGTAATCTTAATATAACAATTAAAAATTTTAATCAATTTCAATATAATAATTTTCAATTAATATAACAAATAACATAAACTGATGTATTATGTGTTTGGTTGTATGTATGTTTCCATGTAATATTGCAGTGCGTTTTGTTTGAATTGTGCGAGTGTTTTGGTATCTTTAAGTATTTCTGGTAACTTGTTGAACAGACTCATTCCTTTGTAAAGAGGTGTATTACGTCCCGTATTGGTTCTTATCTGAGGAAGATTTAAATCATTCATTTGTCGTGTCTCATGCGCATGTGTGTCAGTTCTGCATGATATTTGAAAGTTGTGTTTAATTAGTTTGTTTTTTATTTTAAATATAAGGATTGTGGTTTGTAATTTGCAGATTATTTCTATGGGTATTAGTTTAGTGTCTAGAGTGTACAATGATCGTGTTGGTTGTTGCTTAGGGTATCCTTTTATTATTTTGATAGCTTTGTTTTAAAGAACTTGCAGTTCGTTCAATTTATATTGTGGAGCATTGTTCCATATTGGGTTCAGATATAAAAGGTGTGTCATGATGTGTGCGTTGTAAATGTTCTAGAGTGCTTGTTTGTGTAAGTATGGTTTCAAACGATATAATGCAAAAATAATTGGTCTTACCTTATTTTTGATTTTATCGATGTGTTGTGCCCAGTTTAATTTATCATCTATTATCAGTCCTAAATATTTTGTGCTATTAACCCGTTTTATTATGCTATTCGTTAATGTTATATCGATGATGTTTTCTTCAGCTATCAGTTTGTGTTTGGTGAATATTATGTAATTGCTTCTGGCTATGTTTAATTGTAATTTAATTTCTTGGAGGAAATGGGCTATCGTTTGAATGTCATCTTTTATCTGACTGAGAATAGATTCTGCTGTTAAGGCCATGTACATAATTGACGCGTCATCAGCATACATCTGGAGTTTTCCATTAAGTTTGAGGTTGAATATGCCGTTAATATAGATCGAGAATTCTGGTGCTGAGAGCATGGATCCTTGAGCTAGTCCCTGGTTTGTTGTTTTTGTTTTACTTTTGCACGAGCCTATTTCTGTAAATTGTTGTCTGTTTGTGTGAAAAGATTTAAGTAGTTTAAGTGGGACTTCTTTAATACCAATTTCGTGCAAGTCTTCAAATAGGATATCATGTTGCGCGGTGTCAAATGCTTTTCTAACTTCCAAAAAAAGACAGGCTGTTGTATATCCTTAATCAATATTAGTTTCAATGAAGTTTGTTAAATGTGTGCATGCAGTAAGTGTGCTTGAACTTGTCACAAATCCAAATTGGATTTCATGTATTATATTGTTGTCGGTCAGGAAATGATTTAGTCTCGTTTGTATTGCTTTCTCAAAAATTTTTGAACATGATGTTAAAACAGAAATTGGTCTATAGTTGTCTATATCTTGTTTACTACCTGTTTTATGTATTGGTGATATTCTGGCAATTTTATGGATATTTGGATAAGACCATGATTGAAACATATCGTTTATCAATTTAGATATCTTGGGGCTGAGCGTATCTACAAACGTTTTAAAAAAGGTCATGGGTATTTTGTCATGTCCACTCGCTGTACTTCGCTTGAGTGATTTTATTATCTGTGTTATTTCAGTAGGCGTTGTCATGTATAAGTTTAGCGATGCGCACGGTGTGTGGGTTTGTTTCAGTTGGTTTCTGATATTTAGACTGTGGTTGTGTGCGGGGCTGCAAATTTTGATAAAATGGTCATTGATTACCTCGGCTACTTCGGTTTGTTTGTCTATTATTGTATTATCTTGTTGTAGTGTTATCGCTGTTTTTTGTTTGTCGTTCGATCTGTTAAAAAGTATCTCATTGGTGGTTCTCCAAAATTTTTTACTATTATCCAAGTTTTCGTTAAATTTGTTAGTGAAGTATGTCTGTTTTTGGTGTTTAATTTGTTGGTTTGCCTTATTTATATAATATATAAATTGCTTGTTGTAATACTCTTTTTGTTCATATTTTTGTTTTAATTTATAAAAAAAGTTTTTTTGTTTAATTATCTTTAGAATTTTGTGATTCATCCAAGGTTTGATAAATTTTTGATTTTTGATAACGGGTTTATGGCTTTCCGTCGTATGTTGTTTAATGCAATTTTGTATATTTTTTATGAACATTTCGGTATCGGTTGACATAATTATTTTTGTTAGTTCTATTTTATCTATTTTTTCATATTCAATATATTGAATAATTCTTTTTTCCTCCTTGTTTACGTTTTTTATGTTTGTAATATTTAAAAGTATGTATCTGTGGTCCGAAATGGGTGTGTCCTGTAAATACAGTGCATATGTATTTGTGATAATGTCAGTTATAACGTGGTCAATGATGGTACCTATTTGGTTACTTTTTCTTGTTATATTTATCTGGGTGGTTATTTTGTAGCGTTATGTCACTAGGTGAGATAAAAAGTGAGATAAAATATTTGTTTTTGATCGATTATATTAGATAAAAGAAATCATTTAAACATAATTTTTTTATCTCACTATTTATCTCACCTAGTGAGATAACGCTACAAAATAACCACCCAGGTGTGGTTATTTTGTAGCGTTATCTCACTAGGTGAGATAAAAAGTGAGATAAAATATTTGTCTTTGATCGATTATATTAGATAAAAGAAATCATTTAAACATATTTTTTTTATCTCACTATTTATCTCACCTAGTGAGATAACGCTACAAAATAACCACCGTCTATTTTATTTAAAATAATATGTCCGTTAGTGTATACTGAATTTACGTAATCTGTGGTAAGTTTGTCTGTATTAATGAGGTTTATGTTGAAGTCACCGAAGTAAATTGTATTTTTGAAATTCTGTAATAGTGTTTTTAATTGGGTAGAAAATATGTTGTAATCTGAGTTTGGTGCTTTATATATCCCGAATATATTTATGTTTGTAGATTCGTTGTAAATGTGTAGTCCAAGTATGTTGTTGCCCTCGAATTCGTGGTTGTGTATAATATTGGCATTCAATGTATTATGTATGTATATCGATACCCCTCCTGCTCTTGTTGGTCGTGTGCAAAAGAAGTGTTCATAGTCTTGTATATTGTATAGATGTGTTTCGTTGTCCGAAAGCCATGTTTCAGTTAGTACAATGATATGTATTGGTTTGTTATTTTGAATGAGCAGTTCAACGTCATCCAACTTATTTCTGACGCTTCTTATATTTATGTACATAATGTTAATGCCAAATAAGTTGTTGTGTTGTTTGTTTACCATATGTTCTATTTCGATATTAATGTGTTTGTTGTAGTTAGATAAGTTTCTTGTGTTTTTGGAATGCATTTAACAATTTTTTTTTTAAACAATTGTGTGGTATAATTACTTACATACTATTTTGCTTTGCTTTGAAGAGAAGTTTTTAACTTTGTGAGGTCGCTATGGTGAGAGATTTTCACTATTGGCGTGTCTTCATTTATCCGTATAAACACGCTTCCATTCTTTACCCAGATAAATTTTATGCTAAAGTTTGATTTTAGGTTGCGTGTTTCATCATACAGTGATTTGGTGGTTTTCGATAAATATTCATTGATAAATATTTTTTGTTGAGTTGGTGATTTTGATGTGCCTTGTAGTTGTTTTAGTAAGATTGGTCCATTTTGCTTTGCTTTCGCGACTAGCAGTTCCTTGATTTCAGTATTGGCAAGTTCCACTACTATAATTGGTGGATTTCTGTTGTTCCGGGAGACCATTCTTCTGGAGTTTAATATATCCGTTTCTTTTAAATTAATGTTCAGTATACTCGCAGTTTTGATTATTGTTTCACTAACGTTCTCTTTTTCGCTGATGGGAATACCATGGATGGTGAGGTGTTTTCCAAGTAATTGTTGTTGATGATAGTTATGTTCTCTTTCAATGTTTTCTAATTTGATGTTGATAGTATTGATTTCAGATTTTAGATCATTATTTTCTTTTTCAATTTTTTCGGTTCTTTCTAGCAGTTTATCGTATTTTTCAGCAAAAAACTCGATTGAGTTATGAACTTCTTTCAACAACAAAAAAATGTCCTTCAATGACGGTTCATATTCAGCATCATTTATGACTTGGTTCATAAGTAACCCAACTGGTTTCGTTTTAGATTTATTTGACTGGCGTGTCTCCATTTAGCGTTTGTTTTTTCTAGTTTACGTATTTCAATTACTGTATACTGTTTAAGTGGATCAACTACTCAGTAAAATAATAAATTTGTGGTTTTTTTTTTATTAATCGTAATAAATTTTTTTTCA
>OY856188.1:154967824-155070017 GCA_963693315.1 Diogma glabrata | reverse complement strand
ATTTTTCGTGTATCTTTATTAATTAATTTTTATACATAGTCACAAAATAACAAAAATAGTAACAAATCATAAAAATAATAAAAAAATAAAATTATTGATAAATCTAATTAGGATTTAAATTAGACCTCGACTCAATTTCGAGACATTGTAATAATTAATTAATTAATGCAATACTTTTTCTAAAATATGCATTTTTATAAATGCATCAATAACTTCATTAATTTAAGTTATTGATGCATTTATAAAAATGCATATTTTAGAAAAATTATTGCATTAATTAATTAATTATTATAATGTCTCGAAATTGAGTCGAGTTCTAATTTTTATCCCAGCAATTGAAAATACCCGCACCGTTGCAGTCGGTGTCGGTTTTATTGGTAGTAATACGCGATTTAGAATATTTAAATTGCCCGTCCGTTTCTTATAATTATTTAAATAAATGAAATCTTTTATCAGCAATATGGAAATTCCTCCATTCTGCTTCTCAACATAAGTAATTAAAGCAATTGCACTCTCAAGTACTTTCTGCAGTCACGATTTCTTATACAAACTTCACTACTTAGACTTTCTTCATCTTCATTTTCAATAGTAATTTCATTAGTGATTTCCTCAGAGTCATAATTTAGAAGTACAGCTCTCATTAACTTTAAAAAAATAGCCAACACTTCAGATTTTATTGTTTATAAAACATTATTTTTTTAAAATTAATATAGCATTAAATAAATTATAGTAAAATATCTTTACATTGCAGATTCACGAAGTGTTTCATAAAATATTCAATGATTACAGATTTCAAAACAATAAAGTTGTAAAGAAATTTTTAAAACTTATAGTCACTTCACTGCACTAACAAACTTTGCAACGCAACTTAATATTTATTTGAACTTTGCAACGCAATTCGATCATTTTTTTACAAAATAAAGGGTTTTTTAATATTCGGATAGTTGCAAAAAAGTATCCGGATAATCGAATAGTCAAAATATGGTCGAATAATCCGGATAATTCGATATCCGGATATGCGGATTAGAAACCCTATATATATATATATATATTAATATATATATATATACATATATATATATATATATATATATATATATATATATTATATATATATATATATATATATATATATATATATATATATATATATATATATATATATATATATTTATATATATATATATATATATATATATAATATATATATATATATATATATATATATATATATATATATATATATATATATATATATATATATATATATATATATATACAATCTCTATTTACATAGGCCGAGTTTCGACCCCTTGATAAATGAAATTAAAACAATTTCACGTCCCCTGTTAAATTGTTCATTTAAACTTTTGGTTCTTCCATTCTTGATTTTTTTACAATATGTAAACACATTTAGATCTTTACAAACTGTTTACCTATACCTTAATATCAGAAGAAATATTACATACACTGCATCACTACTAAGAACTGTGCTAATTAAACTGATTAAACATTAAAGTTACTTATAATGTCGGCTTGTTTATTTAAAAAATGGCAGTTTTTGCCTTTCGGACAACGTAAGTAAGTGTTTTTTATTAATAAGTTTGACATGTTTAGCACACTAAATATACACTTTTGTTGATTGACATTCACCTTCTTAAACATGACAAGTGACAACAGTACTTCATGCATGGGAGAATAAAGGACTTATATATTAACAGAATTTTTTTAGTCCAATTTTTGCATTGCATTTCTAGCAAGACTGAACATATGTTTGTTCCACTTCATGTTATTTTCGATAACAACTCCAAGAGTATTACTTTATAGTTAACCTTTGGTAGTAAATTACTTAATCCAACCAAAATTATTTACACAACATGCTCTTTACATCAGCCTCTCTAATTACTTATAAGTTATTAGAGAAGTTAGTTAGTTATTACTTATAAGTTCTTTGATAGATCAAAGAATGTTGGAATGCAAAGATGTTGGTACTATTTTGTAGACAAAATAGTACTAACATCTTTGCATTCCTTTCGATCCACTTATTTATTCACGCCACAGTAATAAATCTTTTGTAATTTAAATTGTCTATTTTTTATATTCTAGAAGACCAAAAATTTAACTATCATTTTAAATCGGAATTATATAAAAGGTCTCTAGGCCGTCGAAAACAAAAGAAGTAGTTTCTATATACAGAAGCAAAAAAAATTACAAGAGATCTTATACCCTAATCAAATTATTATTTTGAAGAATAAAAGCTTAAATTTAATAATTATGAATTATATGTTTTAAACAAGTTGAAATCTTGATAATATGATATAATGTCAAACTCAGAAATATAATTATAATTTTCTTTAATGAACAGTTGGTCATGTGGATGAAACTATAATGTGTGTCATGTGCATCAAATAATAAAGATAAAATTATACTATAAATAAAACTTTATTCTCATACAGTGGTGTATTGCGGCCGGAACGCACCGGAACGTAGTTCCGAAACCATTTTTTAATGCCGTAACGCGTTCCAGTTTTTTTATGAAAATATTAATTTAAAAATATTTCAAATATGTTATAGAATTAAATTTTCATATATAATATCACGAGTCGTCAAATAATAGTCGATTATTTTTCATAATCATTATTACGAATGTCATTTGAGGTCCCGAGTGCGCGTAGCGCACGAGGGAAACTTTAACCTCAAATGGCATGAGTGGTAATGTTGAAAAATAATCGACTAATAATTTGGTGACAAGTTGTATTTAGCAGACAATTTAACGAACAGAAATAGTAACATTATTTCATACAACCTAATCGTACATAATAAAATATTATTTCATCTTAGTAGGCGCATAAATGTAATTTATTTTTGACAAATAAACATAAACATGCAATCATTTATGAATGAAAACGGACATTTTTACTATTTGCAAATTGTATTTCCACATAATGTTGTATGTGAATTTTTGTTTTAAATTAATATATAAAGTAGGCTGAAAATATTCGAAAACATTCGCTGTTCCTTCCCACCAGAGAAAAATAATCGAAACAATTCGTTTTGATTTGTTAAAAAATAGTAAATGAAGCGTTTTTATTGGACCTTATCGAAACTTTATTTAGTGAGTTGAATTGTCAGTTATATAAACTACTTTTAAATTTTTTGAACTGTATAAGCATTGTTTGTGTGCGTTTCTGTAACCTACGCAATTACTCTGCCATGCGAGGGTGGCTTTCTTTTCCAAGCAAAAATAGCTCTTATTAGTGCAACTATTAATATGAATACGATTTTTTCCATTAATCAAGACAGCACAATAGTCTCGCTGGTTTATTTTAGATCGAGTTGCTTTATAATCGCTACAGAAGGTTGATGTAAAATTATTTTTTATAAATTGATAAATTATTATTATAAGCTTGGATATAATTTCTTTTTTACAAAGTATTTTTTTAAAAAATCAGATATGCATTAAAGATTTTTTGTTACATCTTTAAAAGCTGAGTGGAGCAAATATTGCACACGGGTTAACATCAAGGTTTTAGTGCAACATATTGACTTGTAGAATAGAATAGAACATTTTGGAAAACAAAAAAAACAGAAAATTTCGTAAAAAGTTTTAAATGTTGGCGGAACTACATATCTATATTGATGAGTATATACAGCGTTAAGACAAAAATCAACAGTAATAATATTTTCGAAATGAGAAACCGATAAATCGCACAAGATCCTTATTTTTTATTTCTTGATTTTATTGAATTATCCGAAAAATATTAAAATATTATTTGGTTTTGTTTAAACCGTTGTTTAGAGTTGTCATTATAAGATGCGATTGCAGGTAAATAGAATTGATTATTTTCAAATATTTATGGTATTTATGGACAAACTTTATTCCGTTTATAGTCAATGAGCTAAAAACCAAAGACAAATATAGGCAATCAGCTAGAACCACGAAAAATTGGACGAATGTTTAGTGTTCGTTAGATGGCCAGTTCTTTTAGAACTGTATCCATCGTATGGTAGAACTTTGCGTCATTCTGCAATCATTTTTAAAATACTATTAAAAGTATACTATGCGATACAAAACAGACCAAACTTTGTTTAATGGATTAAGTAATCGAATAACATCTAAAAAGTTTGTAACTAATTTGGTATTAATGTATATGATGCTTTATGCGAATTATGTTGTCATTCCGAAGCGTTGCAAAATCAGGATGCGTCCATTGTACAAGCAGATAAATGGATGCGCCGCATAATTTTATACTTAAACAAATTGAAAGATCTTCAAAAAGAAAAGTAACTGCTGCCTAAGCAGGGTTTGCTGGACTATGAAATACAGCCAAGCACTCCATTAATGATGAGCAGTATTATTTAGCTAGTACTAGAACCATTCATCGGCCGATCTGTGGTTTACAGAAAAGAGCCAGTATATCTTTGAATAACCGAGCACTAGCTCATGCATGGTAAACAGTACCTGGTTATTGTTATTAGAGTATTGGAACCAAGTGAATGACCACATGTTATCAATCTTCAACATGAAGAAGACAATATTCAGTCACTTTACAAACATTTTAAAATAGTATTTCCAAAATGTATTAATGCGAACAAGTATTTTATAGCAAATAAAACGATACTTTAACGAACAACATCTACACTCGTTAATCCTTTCCCGTACAAGGTTGTACAACTGGTCCAGTAATGGTCCAATATTGGTGAGTAGTCCTGATTAGTAACATAATTTACAGGATGATAACTTCGGATAATAATTGACTACCAGAAAATGCCAGATAGAGCGCCAGAAATTTTCAATACAAGCTGGTAAAGCTGGTCCAGTAATGCAACAATGGCCTAGCACTGTCAACCATGACTCATAGTGCTTGGCAGCAAATTGTAAACGTATATCAATTCCTTAACATTATTATCATAGTCTTTAAGTCAAGAAGCAATAATTAAACTATAGGTGAAATTTTTCAAAATGGATATTACTCTAGTAAATTTTAACCAAATAACAAAGAGCGGCCAAATAATGGCTGGGGACTAGCTTAATAACAAGAGTCAATTAAAGTTAACCATTAAATGGAGTTTGCTTGATCTAACAAACCCTGCTTGGAAGCAATTTTTATAATTTTTAAATATACTTTTTGCGAAGTTCGATATATTTATATATGTATACTGTAATTTTGTTTTGTTGTGGATAAGGCATATATTTTTTAATTTAATATTTTCAAGAATAAAAGATTTTGTTTAACTGCCGTTTGCTAATTTTTTAAACAAAAATCTAGTTTTAATATTATTTTACAACAATAAATAAAATTTATTTTGTATACTAGCCTATGAATGTAAAAGATTTGTATCAAACTCCAAACTTAATTACCAATGGGAGATTTTTAAATAAGCTAGGTGAATTTTTTCTGGGGCCGTGACCACTAAGTTAAAAAAGTCAGACAAGTACAAATAAAATTCGCTCGTCAAGGGGTCCGTGAATGTAAAAGAACACAATATCAAAAATTATAGACAAAAAGTGGTGTTGTAATGTCCTTATATTACCAGACCATAGACGCATAATAAAATAAATGTTAAATTGTAAATGGCAATAGTATAAATTACAATCAAATCTACATTGATCAAAAATGGCAAAAAAATGTTAATTCAGGTTAAATCTTATCCATAGATGTTTTTGGTAGCTTAAGAAAGATTCAATTACACCAGCTTGTAAATGGATTAAATTTGATTATTTTTTCGGTCAATCAAGTGTTGAAATTTAGGGGGGTGGAAACGCTACATACTTTAACTCGATAACACAAAAACTGTGCATTGCAAAATTCTAAAAAAAATTGTTATATTTCTTAAATTAAGTACTCTTTCATATGACACCCCACTCATTTGGATCAAAAATGGTTTTTTAAACTCCCTACACCCATCCCATAAACACACAGAAATATAATTATTTGAGTCTTCGCTATGATTTTCATTCAAAATTTACCAATATTCCTGTCTCTGTGAATATTTTCAAATTTTTGTGTCAATCATCGTCGAAACGTAGGGGGCGGAACGATCTGAATTTTGCACTTTCTTGTCCATAACTCAAAAACTGTGCGCCCGAAAATTCTTAAAAAAATTGCAATTATTTTTAAATTAAGTGCTCTTTCAAATGACTTGGGTCGCTTGGGTCAAAAAAGGTTTTTTTACCCTCTCTACTTCCGTTCCCTAAACACATAGAAATATAATTATTTGAGACTTCGTTATAATTTTCATACAAAATTTGCCAAATTTCCTAAGTATATGAATCTTTACAAATTTTTCTGTCTATCAGTGTCGAAACGTAGGGGGGGGGGGAACGGTCTGAAAGTCGCACTTTTTTTACTATAACTCAAAAACTGGGCATCTCCAGACTCTAAAAAAAGTTGCTATTGATTTCTAAATTAAGTACTCTTAAATGACACCCCACTTGACCACATTTTAAATAGTGTTTTTACCCCTTCTCGTTTCCACCCCCTTAATAAATCTAATTATGAGTATATGACACTTTTATATATTTTTTAATAAAAACTTACTAATTATTCTATCATTCCAAAAAGATTTGAAAATTTTCGATCAGTTAGGTTCGGAGCTAATCGAGGTAAGAAAACACGAGGAAAACGTCATTATTCAAAATTATACAAAAAATGGTGAGGTGCAAAACTCCAAAATAAACTTTTAAGGAATAATGAAATGCATTCCTTTCATATGATACCCTACTTGAATCTATAAAAAAATGTATTTTCTCAAAGGTCTCACATCGTACCCCTGTATAAACCAAACGAAAACCACTTTAGTTTTATTTGTATCCGTCATTTTATGTGGACAGATTAGTTTTATACGCACATCAAATTTCAGGTTCATAACATTTATAGTTTACGAGACAATCGATATAATGTGAAAAACTCGTTTTACTAATAGTGTTCCGTATACAAAACGGAACCCTAAAAATGGAACTATCAAATTCGCTGAATTAAACTGTAGTTCTATAAAACCACAATTTTAAAGTACATGTGAACAACCTTGAAAATTAAAAAAAACATTTAATTCAAGCATTTTTAAGCATCTCCGCTCGCTATGGTCGCGTTTTATATTTTAAACAATTCGTTATATATTTTAAACACTTCTAGCCTAAAGGGTTCCGGTACTTATTCTGTAGGCAATACACCACTGTTCTCATAACATTTGGACCAATCGCTTTCTCTGCAACCAAAACTTAAAAAGTGAAAATAAGTTTGACTATACAGATTATACAGAATTTTATTATTTAAAGAATTTTTTTCTAACAGACAACTACCTTTCTAACGGACAACTACCAACTAAGTTGTATATACAAACTTATTCTTTTGTAAAACCTGTATCTTTGCTAAGTATTAATATCTCGAGCCAAATACCAAAATCTTACCCTCACTTTTGGCATTTCTCGACAAAGACAAAAACTAGAAAACTATGTAATGAAGCGTCTGATTTGTATAATTTATCCTTAACGTTCCAAATTAATGTAAAATTAAACGTCAAACAATTAATCAAAGTCAAATCAAACATGTAATTTTTAAGGGGTCCTTTATGTTGGAGCCTAACCAGTGATAAAACAGTTGAACTTACAGTATTTTTTTTGGGGCTTTGAGAATTTTAATAAAATTTACAAAAATAAATACAATAAATTTAAAAATATTTATTTTATTAAACATTTGTTCATATATGTAAATTAATTATTTAACTAGGTTTTTTATGTTTATGTATTTTATATCAAATAAATAAAATAAGGACAGAAAATAGCTTCAATCCCAACTAGCAAACATACTTCTCAATTTTGAGTTATAGAAGCTTAAGCTTTAATAAAGCTTCGTTGAAGCTTCTAAGTGGAAACTAGTTATATTTAACTTCTATAAAGTTTCGATAGAGCTTCCACAAAGAAGTTCTCCCCACCACCGGAGTGAAAGCTTCTAAAATACTTCTATATTTAGTATTAGAAGCTTTACCGAAACTTATCTACACAACACTAAATATTATTTAGTGTTGTGTAGTTTTAGCATTTAGTAAATAAAGCTTCCGAAAAAGGTTATAGAAGTTATAGCTGTCATTAGGATTGAAGTTGTTTCGGTTGTATTGTAACTGTTTAAAGATCTTATAGAACCACAGCTGTCATAGTCTAAAAATTGCTTCATTATCCAACCCTTAGAAGTTTTACGGAGACTGTTTTGCGAAAATGAAATATGTCAAACTGACGGAAGCTATTGATTCTATTATTTCAACTAGGAGAGCTTATACGAAATTGAAATCGTTTCGTTTTTGTCAGAAAAGTATTGTGCATAAGATGGTTTTTGTATTTTTAATGTCTTATTTAGACATATTTTGCTAAATATAAAATATTTTTTATTTAGAGTCTTGAAATAGACAACAAAATCAATCAAAATCGTAATCAACTAAAGAATCAAAATCAACAATCAACTAGATTGGAATAGAGAAAATTGAAAGATTATTTGGCTAAGTTTTATAAATAATGGTATATGAATTTTCTTTACACTTCTGAGAGCCAAACTCGTCAGGAAGAACTGATACGATACAGAGTTTCATAATTTAGTCTATTAAAATAATGAACAGTAAATAGATGGTGTGATATGCGTTGCTTGTGTTGTTATTGTTTTATATTAATGTAACATTTTTACAAATTAACTGCGTTAATCAGCACCTTTGTACGCATGTTGTTGTGACACCTATTAAAAATCCAATTACAAAACTATTTTATTTTTAAAAAAAATTGTTCAAATAAAGGTGTAGGTACGCTAAAAGTGAATGGTTGAAAAAATATAGCTCCTTAATGTTGCTATACCCAAAATCTTTGAATTAATAAAACAAATAGAAATAGAATTTTCTTTTATGTCTATTAAAAAGAAATAAAATCTTTTAAGAACGTAAATCTCAGATTATGACTTTATTGTTAAAAAACCCATTGAAGTTACATGCCACATACCTTTTCATATGAAAAGTAAGCCCTGAATTATACTATTTTTTCTACATCCAAATTAAAAAACTAAATTCTATGGAAGTCTTATGGCAGTCTTATAGAAGCCATTATTATTGTAATTACTATCAAAGATATTTATTGTTTCTTACCATTTAAATTAACCGACTGGATAGCGTGCAGGACAAACGATCGAAGGACTAGAGTTCGAAACTTGATGCGCAACCGTAAACAAAAACTTAAATTTAAACACTGTATAGTAACATAGCCATACCAATAATTACTATAAAAAAGTATAGATATATAAAAACATTGTAACATTTTTGTCACATTTTTTAATACCTTCTATAAGACTTCCAAAGATTGCTTAAAACAAGCTATTAGAAGCACTTTACCGAAGCTTTAACTTGTGGAACCATAAGTTCTATTCAGCTTGCATTACTGCTTACAAAAGAACATACCGAAGTTATTATCGAAGTCTTTTACAAATCATAGCTTCGTTAAAGGTGGAGAAATTTCCCCAAATGGCCTTTATCGAAACCGCTTAGAATCATCAAAGCTCCAACATAACGCGCCCCTACCGACTATAAATCATAATTATGTAGTGTCTTAAGGTACAGATAACTTTAGGTTAACATTAAGGATAAGTTCAACGACTATAAATCAAGAATACGAGGTGAAAGGACGATGGGTTCGATAACTGTAACAGAAATGTGTATGTAAAATCCTATTAAGTGTGTCAACAAAATTGGGATAACTAAAAAATTAATGCTTTGCAAAAGTTTATTTTAAGTGACAATGAGGAGTAACTTTGAATATGGAGAAATTTTGATGGTAGGCATCTGTGGGTGAGACCATGAAGTTTGATTATTGTATGGATTATAAGTGTGTAAAAAAAATCGTTAAGTGTGTCCAAAGAATTATTTTCATACATGTTGTTATCCAAGTTTTTTTTGAAAATGGTAAAATAATAAAATGGTAAAAGAATAAATGGTTTGATAAATAAACAAAATTAATTTATTTAATTAATTTTGTATGACATGAAATGTAATTAATAAACATACGAAATATGATTTTATCCAGCTACTCCCAAGTAATAGGAACAGTTGGAAAATATCATGTTGTTACAGATTAAATATCTTCATTATTAATAGGAATAGTTGGAAAATAATAGGATCAGTTTCCAAATAGGAACACTTGAAAAATATCAGCTTGTTGCAAATAAATGTCGTTTTCCCAAAACAAATATTTACGCCAAATGAAGAAATTTTATAAAAAGATGTCTGGATCAATAGAACAGTTGGGTTGGAAAATGTCAGGTTGTGGTCGTATTTGTATAGAATTTTCTTCTAGTTGAATTTCATTGCAATTTTCTCTTTTCTACTTGCTTCTAGGTAAAACAATAGGAATTTTGCTAGGCTCTCTTAAAAAACATAGGACTGGACTGCAAATACACACACTTAAAATCTGATCTAAGCTAGATCTTTAATCTTACATACATATTTTAGATATTATTGAAAATGACGAAACATTATAAAAGTGAAAATTATAAAAAATCAAAATTATAAAAGTTATCATTATTCATCGGATTATAGGTTTCCATGCTAAAAGACTTAGCGAGCCTACCAATGACCTTTATAGCAGGCCCAAATAAAAAACAGTGCATCACATCTGTTATGCGTTTGCTACACTAGTTTTTAGCCATTAAACGTTATTTTAAACGCTTTAGATTCATACCTTTCCTGACGGGGTAAGCTTAATAATCAATGGTACGCGTTGCTTCTTCTGACCGGGTAGCATCGTGGTTGTAAAACCTCGACTTTATTTAGTTTTAGTTGTTGTCATTATAATATTTCTTGATAGTAGCAATAGCTGCAACAACTCAACGTTATCTTATCTACTCGACGGCCGCTAAGTATGTACTTAAAAAACTTATATTTACCAAAATAGGGATTAAGCAAACTAGTGCAAATATACAACGAATACTATGAAAAATGTACTTTAATTTCGCCCTTGATCTGGCTTATGATAATTGATTTCTCATATGGTAGTTAATTAAACATAATGTAATACACTATTCTTATTAAGTTTTTCTCTTAATCCCTTAATTATCCCTAGGGACTAGATTCAATATGAATACGTCACATAAAAGCACCATAATTGGATGAACATAAATTTATTTCGAATTTTAAATCGTAAATTTTAAATCGTAAACATACATAACAGTTGCAAAAACGACAGCAGCTGAAGATGGATAATTCCGAAAAGCATACTGCAAATTTTTTAAAAAATAAATAAATAAACCTTTAGATTTGTTTTTTGTTTTTTGAAAATAAAAAATTTTGTGAAGTCAATAATCGGAGGTGTTTTTTGATTTGTTTTAGTGTAACTAATAACTTAACTAAAACTGACTTCACGTTTGAAAATTCATTTTAAAGAAAAATATTTAATATCGTATATTAATATTGATCTTAATGATAACGTAAACATAAATTTATTTCGATTTACAAAACGTTTTATACGTTACACGTATAAAACGTAACGTATATAACATACACAGATAAAAATAAAGCTATGATTTCAGCTCATAAGTTTCTATAAGATAATTATTAATTATGCATGTTTATTCCTGATAAGCACTTTCTAAAATATTATTGCAATATCCATAACTTTGAGGCATACATTTTTATGAATATTTAGTCATGGAATATAAAGCCCTGGCAAAAAATATTGAAAAAAACGAAACTGTGATTACAACTCACAAACAAATGAATAACATAATGATAATTTTCATGCCTAATAATCATTTTATATTTCAAAATGTGCATGGAATAGATTTAGAAAGCATAAAATTTTTCGACACTAAAATAATTTAAAAAATAATAGAAAAAAAACATTTTTTATAATTTACTAGACCTTTTTGTGGAATGTGAGTTGTATATATACAAACTTTGTATTTACCCTTTGAATGATAAATAATATAAACATAAGAAATATGAACATAAGATATGATTATAAATTTTGACAAATCATGACCATGTGGTTTATTCGGTACCGAACCTTGGACATTTCATCAAATGCTAGGATATATAAATGTCTAGTTTTATGGTTTATTATCCTAAGCGCCATAATTTTATAAATAAGAGGCATGGTATTTTACCAAACATTTTCTTTCTGTTAGTCATATTTTGTTTTCTAATAAGTATAAAATATTTTTTCAACAAAGTTATTTCTCTGTCCCTAATTAGCCATGCTACGTACCCTATATTTATAAAATTCATTGAATAATGTTCATAATAAGCTCCTTAGTGATAAGTATTCCTTATAAGTATATAATTATAATACACCTAGCTTATTCACGGTTGAAAATCAACGTAAATTAAGCTTGGAATATACCATATTAAGCATAAAAAAATCTAGATCTCTTTCTCTGTATCTAACGTATAAAACGTATAATATGTTTTTGTTTTTGAATTTCATTCATAAAAAATTAAAAATACTTCTTGGTGGCCCAGAGATAGAAGATTATCATTTTTCTAAAGATTTAAATATATGTCTTCACATGTCTTCTTTTTTCCATAAATTTTACAAACATGAATTTAAAATTATAATTTTTCTAAATTTCAAGTACTACAATCTCGAACCATATGTCAAAATCGTATGCCCACTTTTTTGCATTGCACGGCGTTAGGTCATAAATAAAAATTCTAAAAAGAAAATATGTAGGTTACATCAATAATAAGAACCGCAGGGATAATATATTCGATGTATCGGAAAAGGGTAAAAAAATGGGATATTTGTTTTGCTTAAAAACGTTTAAATGATAATGAGCAGTAAGATTGAATGTAGGGAAATCTTGATGGTTGGCATTTGTATGTTTATTATAAGTTTGTCAAAAGAATGATTTTCATTCATTTTGATTCCAAAATTTTTTGACAAACATTCACATGCGGAACATTTTGGATTAGAAACATTTGGCCCATAAAATTAATTATTTGGTATCATGAATTGTTATTGAATACATAGTTCAATCCAGCTTGAGCTACTCCCATCTAATAAGAACAGCTGGAAAATATTATGTTGTTGCCGAAAAAATGTCGTTTTTCATAGCAGTTAGGGAAATTATTAGGGATTATTAGATAGATGTTTTTTAAGAAATTTTGTTGTGTGAATCCGAGTTGCGTCACTTCTAATTAATAGGCACAGTTTGAAAATATCAGGTTCTTGCAGATCAAATATTGTTTTTATACAAAATTTGTAATTTTAAATATATATTTACGTCAAACGGCAAAGTATAGTGAGAAGTTTATTGGATTCCTAATTTTGGTCATTGATGAAAAATAGGTACGGTTGGAAATGTCAAACTGTTGCAGACTAAATTTTTTTTTAAAACAAATAATTATATTTTGAAAAGAAGAATTTACGTTAAATGTGGAAGTTTTTTAACTAATAGGAATAGTTGGGTAATGGATAAGAAATGATCATGACGACGTTATATTTTCTAAAGCGACTGTTCCTATTAGTCCAGAAAACACGCTTTACACAAATTGGATATCACGAGTACAATGAATAATACGCCCGCGATAATATTATATAAATGTATTTATCCACGACTTCTAAAGAATATATGCTTTCCATGCGTATGTCTTCCATTGTAGTTGTATTCATTCCACAACTGGTGAATTTGATTATATTAGATATATTTTTCAACGATGCCGAAAACCACATATTTTGAAACGAGAGGACAGTTTATCAGCCGAGGCGATAGCCGAGGTTTGAAATGGTCGCGAGATTCAAAATATGATTTTCGGCGAGTAGAAAACTGTAATTTTTCTACTACTTTCTTAAAAATTATTATTAATTATTAAGCATTTTCATTTAAAATTAATTCAAATTTAAAAACATATAAACATCCAAAAAATCTTTAAATTTATATTTCTGCTATTAGAATATGGATGACTCAATATGAATAAATTATCCAATTTCTTTGTTATAAATAAAACTGTCTTTAGTTACAAGCCTGATTGTCCTTTCGTTCAAAAAAATCATCAACTGTATACAAATACATATATTTATTCTATTTGCACTACAAAATTCTATATTTTTTTTTTTTTTTTTTATAGTTCGAGTTAATCACTTAGCCTCTAATGCTTTATGCACGTGTTAACGATAGGAAAGGAAAGTTGAAGGTTTATTCTATTCGGTCTCTAAAGTCCCTAAAATCATTAAATAACACATCTTTAAAGGTTTATTGTTTTTTCCATTTCGCGTCTTATAAGGCTTATAACTAGGGACGGTTTTCTAATAAACAAAGTCAACTTTAAAAATTTTATTATGATTTGTAAAATAAAGACAACAGTTTTGATTTAGTTTTTGTATGGGGATGACGTTACGTAAATTCCTGATATATTTTAAAACAACGTAAAATATTTTATGTGAATAAATATTTTTTTTCGTTTTTCTTAAATAAATAGGTGAAATCATTTTTTTTTAAATATCTTAACATCAACTGTTCGTTACCATACTATTTAAAAAGAATATGTGAATCTTATATAGTTAAAAATTATATTATTTTTACATTTTTAATGTAAATTGTCCGTAAATAATTGTAAAATTAATTAACGTCGTCTTCCTAAGAATGACAAATTAACACTAACAAAATTAGTGCATTCAATCAATTGATTCTCTTAACGGGGTTCTAGGATGATTTATTCTAGTTAAGAAATTAGAAAATAGATGGCTTTTAAAAAATTGCTTTCGTCACTAGGTACGAAAGTAATTTGTATAGGTTTTTTTATCACTGGTGACGAAAAAGAAATTTTCGATGTAATGAACAAACATCGAAAGTAGATTTTTTAAGTTGCCTAGTAGAAAAAATTCTTTAACAGTTCTATAGTTTATTAAGGATGTATAGATAGTCAAATCGCGTAGTACATCTAATAAAATTTCAAACAAATTATTATGTAAAAATTTCAATACAGGAATGCTTTTTATCAATTACAACAATTTTCTATGATAGAATATTTCCAAAATATTATAAAATCTCATATTGCTAAAAAACATGTGTCTCTAATTTGACTACCACTATCTATATGGAAAAGTAGATTTGGCAACGTCGAAGTCAGTCAAATATATTTATTATTTTTATTTAAAATTATTTTGTTTTATTGTTGCGTGTCCTATAGGAATAAATAAATATATTTATTATTTTATTTTAAAATTTGATTGTCACGATATCTTATTATGAACACGAACAATGAGAGAAGACTTCTCTTTGACCCCGACACACACAACTTTGCCAGATTTTCTTACTGCAAATGGCGGTCAGCTTTCCGGTGTACGCAGCAGATTTTATAAATTTTTAAATTAAATATTTACGCCGGTGACACCGCTTTTTTGGGGCTCAAAAAATCATAAATTGCATAGAGAAACTGGACGTAAGTTTTTTTTTCGGATGTTTTTGCAAGAACAGGTCTAAAGAAGAGATCTAAATTTTTTGATTCCAATCGATGCAGGAACGTTTATTCCTTAATATATTTCAAAATCTGACGTAAATCTTTGATTTTATAAATGTTATATATATACACCCTTAAATATTCCCCTAACAATAACAAATTAAACAACAAACTTGTTTTGTTCCTCGCTATCTTTGATGTATTTATTTCAATATGGCGATACAAATTTTTGCATGAAAACTGGAAATTAAACAAAATATTTTACAGTCGTGGATAAAATAGCATCTTGTATTCGCTTGGGATGATGGCAATTCTTCACTCGGATGATTCCCCTACTCGCTACGCTCGTTTCGGGAAACTTCATCCTCGTCAAGAATTGCCTTCATTCTAAGCTCATACAAGAATCTACTATTTTATTAAAGTAAAGCGTAGCGAAACTCCATTTTTCCCCGATTCAGATTTTCGATTGTCCGCATACTCCTCCCAAACTATTAAAGATATCAAAATGATATTTTGCATGTAAGACCACATCTACCCATAGATGGTTTACAAAAAAAAAATATTGAAAATTAGACATACCACGGAGGAATAATCACCGAAAACCGGTTCCCATAGACTTTCAATGGGGAAATTGGGAAAATTGCTTGCTTCGCTCTTTTTTATCAATTGCATTTTGCATTGGTTACCTAGTTTATTAAGGATTTTACTTTTATACGGTATAAAACGTATATATAATTGTGTGTTTTATACTATACATTTTATACGTTTTATACGTACGTATAATGCGTGTTTTATACGTTACCGTATTATACGTTGCAACCCTGATATCTATATATATAATACACAAAAAAATGAAAAAGCGTAACCATACCATAAAAAAGACGACTGAAGGGTATACGGTAGGAAAATTTCTATTTAGTATTTTATATTTTCCCTTCAAATCTCAATTTAATATTTAGTTTATGCTTTGGAGTGGATAGACGTATTATTTTAAATTTAATTTATTTCAGGCTTAAAAAAATATTTGTTTTAAAACAGCTGTGTTTAAATTCATTTTTCACTTTCTTTTTTTCCGAAAATTAAAAATGAAATTCATGCATAGGGAAAGATTTAAAAAAAATTAATTTAAGTTTCCTTTCTTCTGCATCTTAACTTTTATTTTAGTCATAATTTTTTTCTAAAATATTTTCTATTGATTAGAAATTAAAGAAACAATTCATAAATTGGATTTGTTCTTTCTTTGCAAAACAAGATAAGCAGGCTACAGACCTTCAATCAATTTGTCAATCAATTGAAAACGAAAATAAACGAAATAAAATTTAAGGGATTTTTACACTAAATTTTATTTCGTTTATTTTCGTTTTCGAATTGATTGACAAATTGATTGTAGGTCTTTAGCCTGCTATAGAAAAATATTTCATAGTAGCCGTGTTCGATTTGACTGAAACAACTGAAATATCTGAAAAGAATATATTAAGCATAATATGTAAAATGTATTTTAGCTAGAACATGTTGGAAGGTGGGAAGGGGGGGGGGTACCCAAAGTATTCTATATATTACTCTAATAAACTATTTGCCAATTACTTCGGTCTGAAAGACCTAAGTATTACATTCATAAGCTCAAAGTGAAATTCTTACCCCAACTTTTTTTGGCATTTCTCGACGTTTTAGGACCTACTGGTTCTAAAAAAGCAAAAAAAAAATGTATGTCTGTCTGCCGGCCGGCCGTCCGTCACAACCGACGAAATCTAGAAAACGGCGGGACGAATTTAAAAATTTTTTTTTCTAAAAATATGTTTACTCAATGGGAAGAGACGAAAGGACGATGTGTTCGATAAATGTACCGGCAGTGTGTCAAAAAACCGTCAAGTGTGTCAAAACAAGGGCATATTTTTTGCTTAAAAAACTTTCATTTTAAGTGATTACGAGTAGGAACATTGAATTTGGAGAAATCTTGATGCTCGGGATTGGTATGTGAGACCAAAATCTAGATTATTGCATTATAAGTTTGTCAAAAACATGTTGTCAAGTGTGTCAAAAGAAAGATTTTTTTTATTTTTTACCCAATTTTTTGGAAAAAAATTAAATTAAAATTTTGTTTGAAATGAAATTTTATTATTATTATTATTGAGAATTATGGCATTATAAGTTTGTCAAAACAATGTTGTCAAGAGTGTCAAAAGAAAGATTTTTATTTATGTTTTTAGCCAATTTTTGGAAAAAAATAAAATTGTTTGTTTGAAATGAAATTTTATTATTATTATTGAGAATTATGGCATTATAAGTTTGTCAAAAAAATGTTGTCAAGTGTGTCAAAAGAAAGGTTTCTATTTATTTTTTACCCAATTTTTTTAGAAAAAAATAAAATTAATAGTTTGTATGACATGTTCTTTTATTATTATTATAGAGAATTATGGCATTATAAGTTTGTCAAAAAAATAATGTCAAGTGTGTCAAAAAATGATTTCATTTTTTTTTTTAGCCAATTTTTTGGAAAAAAAAAATTAGCTGTTTTTATGACTTAAATGTAATTGAAAATGAAATTGGACATGGAAATTTTTGAATTTGTTATAGTTTTTGAAATATTTTTGTAATTTTGAAAAAAGTTCAACAAATCAACAATACAGATTTTGTAATAATTTTTGAAATAATTTTAGAATTTTGGAAAAAGTTTTAATTTTTGATTTTGTAAGAATTTTTTGAATATATTTAGAATTTTGAAAAATTTTTAATTATTGATTTTATTATAATTTTTGGAATTTTGAAAAAAATTTCACTTTTTGATTTTGTAATAATTTTTGCAATATTTTTAGAATTTTGGAAAAAGTTTCCATTTTTGATTTTGTTTTTATTTTTGCTATATTTTTAGAATTTTGAAAAAAATATAATTTTTGAATTCTTTATATATATATTTAGAATTTTGAAAAAAATTTCAATTTTTGATTTTGTAAGAATTTTTAGAATATTTTTAGAATTTAGAAAAATTTAAAATTTTTGATTTTATTATAATTTTTAAAAAGTCGAAAAAAGTTTGAATTTTTGATTTTGTAATAATTTTTGCAGAAATTTTAGAATTTTGGAAAAGTTTAAATTTTTAAGAATTTTTGGAATATTATTGGAATTTAGTAAAAGTATAAATATTTGATTTTATTCTAATTTTTGGAATGTTTTTGGAATTTTGAAAAAAGTTTGATTTTATTTAATATAACAATATTTTTGGAATTTTGAAAGAAATATGAATTTATGATTTTGTAATATTTTTTCGAAACTCTAAATGGAGAGGTTTTTGAGTAGTTTGCTGAGTATATCATCTTTTCACTAGATTATGTTAATTTATGATCTGTTATAATTTTCCGGCCACGTATTGATGTTTCGTGTTAGTTTTGTAATAAATTTCTAAACAGAGATAAAAAATACTTGTACTTTAACAAAGAGTTATGTTTGATATACATCGCTGCCCAAAATTAAAAACCATGTCCTCATAAAAGTTTTTTGCCGAAAACTATATCAAAATCCTTAACCCAGACCGAAGTTTGATATGTCAGAGCTGTGAGATTTCAGCCCCTCCATATTTTATCAGATAAGTTTGGAAGGAACTTTACTGAGAGAGTTTTTTGCCCTTGACCGTCTTTTATATATAAATCTCTCCTGCATTGGGACTATCAATTTCTTTACCTTCAGAATTATTACCGACTTTCTAAAGGAGCTAGTTAGTGGAACTCCAAGAAAGCATATTATAAAAATTTAATAATTAATAAATAAGTTCTATACACCGAAGTCAGTTAGGAGAATGTTTATTGCTTTAATGAAAATTGCTAGCTGTATTTTTGAATTTATGTAGGCTTGAAAAAAAAATTCATTCTTGTTTATCTCCAAATGTGTTAAAAAAGATTATATAAGCATCAAAACGATTTGTTTTAAATAAATTAATCAAATGTTCCCTAGGTTCCACTAAATCGATGTCATATTGTCAGTTTAAAACATTCATCATAGACTATAATTTTATTACAGTTTTAATATATTGTATTTCAACTGTTATTACTTTTTAAAATAATTTATTTTCCTTAATTTTGCATTTTATTCTATTTATTATATTCATTGTGTATTTTTCAGAATTTATTCTAATTTATATATGGTGTTTGGCTTACAAGCAGTAACCCCAAACAAACATAAATTTAAATCAACCTTACATTAAAAATCTTTTTATTAAGGACCGGATCTACAAAAAATACATAAATTATTTCGCGAAACCAAATCTTTATTGATGTAACGTATTTATTTTTTGTTCATCAGTTGTTGGCGAAACACATAAACTTTTTGTTTTGAAGAATGTTTGAATATTTGTATAACTTATCATGAAGAAACTTCAATCTAGTTGGATTATTAAAAAGTAAATGCTGGTCATAGGTTTTGTATTGAAGGTATACAAACTTGCTAAAAACTACAATATTTTGAAAACTGGAGAAGTGATGTTTAATAAATGGCAGACAATACTTTCTCCGATAGTACAATTTTTAGGTTATTATTGTTATGTTGTATTTGATATAATTGTTTCTTATATTGTCCATTCAAAAAATTATCATAATTTTAGTTATATTATATATACACAATTAGATTTTAGAACGACAATTCGCTGTAATGTTATTCGAACAATATTAAAATTTCCGGAAAATGAAAGTTAAAAAAACAAGCTGCGAAAAGGGACATACAACGAAAATGGTTATATACCATATACCATACAGCCAGTGCCGGTACAAGGGGTAGGTGAACTAGGCGCTCGCCTATGGCGTTTTATTTGAAGGGCGCAGAAATTATGAACAAACAGTTTTTTTGTTTTTAATATATTTTATGCTGCAAAAATTTGTTTTTTTTATTTTAAATGAAAATATCTAATAGGAGTGGAAAATCACAAAGACATTAGGTAACCTAAATATTCTAAGCCCATTCTAAGATTATTTGAAGGTACTCTAAAGATTTCCAAGGTTCTGCAGCCAAATTCTGCAACTGTGAAGTGGGGAAGTGATAAGTTTTTTATCACTTCACCGCAAAAATATCTAAGTGAGTGAAGTTTTAAAACAATAAAGTTAACACTGACGTTTTGTTTGGCAATGAAATGAAATCGTTTCTTTTGTTGTTATTGACATTATGTCAAAAAACAGCAAAACGTCAATACGATTTGATTTTTAAAAATTGCATTTCTAAATTAAATGCAGATTAATTTTACAAATTTAATTTCTAAAATAGTTATATAAATCTAAATTTGTAAAAATTTACGTTCAAATTGTGTTGAAACTTAAAATAAACATTTCATTTTATGTATATTTGACGTTTGACAGTGCGCGGCTTGCTATTAGATTTTTTAACACTCTAATCGCATATAGAATCGCAAAAATGGTAAAATGATAAAAAATTAATGATAAAATCGAAATGAAGAAATTTTTAACACTTCACCACTTCACAGTTACAGAATTTGGCTGCTGTTCAAGATTTTCATGATTACCTAGATTATCTGAAGAAACTCTGTATGTCCAAATATACTCAAGATTTTTTGAAAATTCTCAAGAGATTCGGTAAGATTTGTTATGGCGTAGTCTGGTGATCGACGAAGCTTTGTGTAGATCTCTGATTTAGGGTTTCACTGTTCTCTCATATACATCAGGTTCGCATTGGCTGAGACTTTCATAATAATTCTTTTCTTAAATTCAAACCGTAATGGCATCTAAAATTGAAAATTTATTATTCTGAAACGGTTGTGTAATATTTTTTTAAAATGTGATTTTCTTGTTCTAAATTGTATTCATAATTCCGCTATATCCATGTAAATTTCTAATATTTCCCAATGTAGTTTCCGTTACAAAAATTTATTATTCTAATTTATTATGTTTTCCATGGTAATACTCTTTGTTCAATTTGTGATCATTAATCGCTAATTAACGGTTGTATAATATTATCGATTCATAGTTCCGCTGAGTGCAAATATAAACCGGACAAACAATATTATAAATTGGTGGTAGTCTCCGATATTAAAGCCTGATAAATCCTTAGTGGACACATTAGAGAATGTAATTTCCTAAATACGTTTCATAATAATTGTCTCTGTTCACATTAGCGAAGATTTAACCTTTTTTTTAGTACAACTAATTTTCGTAGATAAATGTGCTATAAGAAAGCTTAATACGTTTAATAAAAACCGTTTACTTTTCTTATAAATACCAAAAATTTGTATAGAGATATCTCTTAGTCAATTGTGTTTTTCTTAAGAGAATCACTTTCGGGTTTTGTTTTTTATCAAACAGCGATATTTTTTTGTTATTTAGTTACGGGAAGGTAAATAAATAAATTGAATACTCTCGATCAAGTGAAACGAATGAATTTCGTGCCGATAAATTCAATCGAAATTAAATAAATATTGGAACAAAAAAGCAAAAAATCTTTTTGTGTTAATGTGTTTGTCTAGATCGCGAAATCGTTTAGTGAATGATCTGTGTTACAATCGTAAAATTAGTGAATCGTTCGTCCAGAGTCCGGTATTGTTGTCATAAAATTAATTAGCATTATACTGTGTTGTCGAAAATGCAACGCAACAGAAAAATCTGTTAATGCCCGGGATTAGTTGTGTTGTCCAAGTCGTGCTGATTCGCGCCAATTCACCATCTTTTGGTGTTGTTCTTTGCATTACACGTTGTTTGCAAGGTCAACGAGTCAATGAAATGACCTTGATGTATCGAATCTCCTATCAGTATTCTTTAATTGTTCCGGTTAAGAAATAGCTGGAAAATTATCAATTCGAATTAACTAATAAAAATGATAAAGTGATAAAACTCTGATCGGACTCAAATACAAAGGTAACGAAAAACAAAATCAGAGAATTCGGGAAATTAGATAAAAATGATAATCATGTAAGGTTCTGTTTATCTTGATATTACGAGTTTAATTTGCAAAAAAATGTGATTTTGTTTATGTGCCATAGAATTAAAATTAAATTTACACAAAATAAGGAAAGAATAACTGTTGTTAGCATAATTAGTGTAATGAATTAGATAATCAATTTAACCGGTAGTATTCAAATGTATTGCACTTTCAATTATTTCTGTAAAATAAATTTTAAACTAGTTAATTGAGTATTAATCCGTGTTTGTTACCACCCGAAGTGAAAAATTTGTTTTGTGTGCAAGACAACCTTTTTTTTTGAGATACCATTCTGGTGCTGTATCTTTGGTTTTCGTATGGGATACATACCGTGGCGATAGTTACTGGTGTTCTATACAAAGATAAAGGAAATTACAACGCAAATATTAGTGAGCCTGAGTTGGTCGGAGAGGATTAGACGAAGTATAACCTAGTCGTGTGTCACTGATTACTTACTTGTACAGACGGATTTTGGGACATGCGACATCTACCCGATTTTTGTTTTATACTCCGTCGCCGACAATTACCATAATAAATTATTGAGTGAAGGGGAGGAAATACCTGATGAAAGAAATTGAAAGAAAGAAAAGACCTACAGCAAGAAATGGGTAGTGGGCTGTTGATGGTCACGCCTTGAGATGATGGGCTAAGGAGGAACTAGGAGCGGAGGAATGGGATCTGGCCAATACCATAGGGTGAGTGTTATTTTATTTTTATTTTATTTTTATTTCATTTTAAATTTAGAGGTATGAATGAGTATGGATGCGGGTGTATATGAGTGTGAGTATGTGAGAGGGTTCATGTGATGCATGTTTGTGTCAATATTAATATTACATTTCATTTATATTCCAAGTTGGACGAAGGTCATATCGGTATCATAACAGTCGATATCAAAATATCAAAGGTGTATGACAACTAAATTGTTCTGTTTTCTTCCCTTTGATGGAATTAGGATAGATTTTTTTTTGAGAAAAATGTGTGTAAATTTTCTATTATGGGATTTAAAAGATTTGTCTGACATAATTAATACACTTCTAAAATAAACACACCGAACGAAGTATACATGTTAGGATGTGCCTCCAGAAGTACATCGTGTTTGGGGCTTCCTCGGGTAGCGTATATTTCTTCGAGCGCGATCCTTGTGATGTTTTAAATATTACCATATTTATTGAGGCGTATCATTTTACATTCCCCACTTATAAAAAAAGGCAAAAATTTCAGTTTTTTTTTTGATTAATTTAATGGATTTGATAAATTATTGTTAGTTTCTACCAAATACAAAATGCGTCCGTTATGATACAGATACAGAAGAATTTAAACAACTTGGAAACAAACCTTGTGATGGTGTATATGGTGCGTGTTTTATAACACCATCCGATCGTGATATTCCTAAAACCAAAATCTAATGCGCTCGTCCTGGAATGAGATTATGGGAAGTTGATTTAGATGGTAATGTGTTACCCACTCATCAATTACAGAATATTCTATCGACTCTAAAGCCAACCACGGTGGTATTAAATGAAATAAATTTAAAAAAAAAAGAAACTATAGCAAATAATTGTAGCGTTAGTAGCTGTAGTAGTAGTGGCAATACTAGACATAATTTAACGCATTTAAGAAAATCTTCTGCCCATAATTCTCATATAAAAGCAAACCAATTTTCAAAGTTGTCTTCTTATACTGACACATTCGTTCTAGCTTTTACCGATAATTTTACTACACCATTAATAAATTTATAAAAGGAACAATTTAAAGATATTCAAATTATGTTTATTGTAAATAATATCATATTAATTATGTTGGCAAAAAGAGAATCATAAATTATATTCAATTACACTGATTCCGTTGAATGAATTATTATACATTTAATTTTTTTTTATAATAACAATTACAGTGAATCGTATAACTTAATAAAAACAATTAGCGTAGAATATTTTTTTTCCTTCTCTCATAAACTTAAAGTCCCAACCTAGGATGAAAATAAATTGACATAAATTTTACCAACATTAAATTATAACGTAATTATTGTTATTTAAAATAACAATTAATAATTTTTATGGAATTTATATAAGATATATAAACCATCCAAAATTAAGTAATATAAATATAATTGAACGTTGTTCACTGATATTGGATTGTTTTATGGATGTGGATATGGGTGATTGTGTGCATGTGTGTGAGGGTGTGAGAACATATGAGGTGTGAGAGTGTGAGAGTATGTGAGTAAATGTGGGGTTGGACGGGGTGATCGTGGTTCTTTCGCCAAGGGGGTCAACAGTGTCTCATTCTTTCACTTGCTTTTTTCTCATTTCCGTATATATTATGTATTTCGCGTACATCATGTTATTTGTGCTGAAGTGGCAGGATTTCTTACTCGATCCCCATGATTGAAGCTAGTAAAAGGGGCTATAAATAAACTTCGTCAGGTACGCGACCTGCTATGCGACTTCGTTGACCTTCAACGAAGAAGCGCTTCATTACAGATTCTCAAGATTTTGCGACGATTGTTAATAATTTTTTAAGATTCTCTAGATATCTTGAATATTCTCAGATGCTACTCAAATAGTTGTCCCAAGATGCCCAAGAGTAATTTATCCCTCAATCTAATGACATGATATTGGCTAACAGAAATTTCAGAAATTTTAATTACGATAAGAAATCTGTGACCTATGTATTACCTGAGTCCCGAATGACCTGATGCACTGACCTATTTCAACATGAAAAGAATATGGAAAACAGGTAAAATTTTTTTATTAAATAAAGGAATAGAGTTTATGACGAATATAAATTACGGATTACAATATTCATATTATCTTCATAAGAATATTGGTTGGATGAAATAGTATATCTTTAACAAAAGCTTGCAAACAACAAGATTTTGAATTTGAAAGCAATATATTTCTATTTCAATTTAAAATATATATTTGCATTTAAAAAAAACTCAAAACCAACGGTTTCATAGGTATTTCAAACTATACCATTCATTGATTGGTTGATTAATAAAAACTAGTGGCCCAGTTTTTTCCTTATAAAATTGGCTTAGGAGTTTCTTATGTACCTGTCATAATACAAGTTACTTGATTTCACTTTTTAGTCCAAATAAATTGGAATCTAAAATCTAAGTGGTCACCCATTTAGCGTCAGATAATTTTCCACAAAAATCCTTCATGAAAACTAGAAAAAGTATCAATACAAAAGCAGTTTATAAAAATATATATTTATTAAAAATATTGTTTACAGTATGTGTCACAACAACACATAGATACCTCTCAAGACATATGTTCCACAATAACATGCATTCTGAGGTCTTGTTGGACGCTTTTGATGGATCTGAGTTCCACCGAGGCATGATACCTTGCATGAGGCATTGGTGAAGGTATGATGAATCTGATTTCCATCGAGCACTGCTGGTCACAATATTTATAAAAAACAACGAAATCAGCAGCAGTGCGACGATGCTGTAGCGAATGATGATTGGATGTTAAAATCCGATTACCAACAATTCGGATAGCACATTTTTGAACAAAGTCCAAAATAGCCAGGATGGTAACAAATACAGCGCCTCAATCTTGAAAACGATAGTCTATACAGGGACAAATATATGACTTTTAATTGGGGAGTAGTTGATGTGTGAAATATTATTCAAATTATTTAAGAGAGCGAGTTACTTTTATGCGCTCTTTGCCAGAGGAAGCCACTGGAAATTGTGACTCTAAATGCTTTAACTTTCGTCTATTTGTTCATCACACATACTTATTGAAACATCGTTTGGGAACTTGGTCTTTGATCTGGAAACAATCAATGTGAAAGCGTTCGTTTATTGGGAGTCACAATCGCCAATGACCTACTCTGGAACGATCATATAATGGCGATGGCAAAAAGCGCGTCAAAAAACTCGACCTCCTCAATAGATGTAAAAAATATTTCACTCCGTACAAATTACTCCACATTTATAAGTCCTATATTCGTACTTATATGGAGTATTGTTGTCAAGTTTGGGGTGCTGTATCTGTTTCCATCGTAGCTCTTTGGGACTCTATCTAAAAGCGTGTTATGCGAATTGTTTGTGATCAAAATGGAAATTCAAAATTTGATTCCCTACAATATCGTCGCGCTGTTGCTGATCTCGTTGCATTTTATAAATATTGTCACCAGCAGTGCTCGGATGAAATCGGATTCATCATACCTCAATTATATTTTATTCCCTGTTTTACACGTCAATCGGTTTATGCAAACAGCCAAGCTGTTGAAATCACTCACTGTCATAGTTATAGAATGCAGAGAGATTTATTTGTCCCTACATCGTACAAATGGAATGCTTTGCCCGAATCAATATAATCTCGGGAGCGTTCAATCCACAAAAGTTTAAAAAAAGCGTTCATCAACACCTCAGAGCGCATGATGTTATGGGAACTAGGCCTTAAAAGGTATAAAGGCATAAGGTGTTGTTGTGATACGTATTGTAATTCCTATAACAACACTTTTTATTAGAAAAGAAAATAGCTATATTTTGATGGGATTAAAATTGGCCAAACTTTTGCCATCATAATCGGTGAGTTTTTCTAGTTCCTCGTGTACATTTATATATGATTTAATTGCGTAGACTTTGTAATGTTACACAAACTTCAATTTTCAAATGTGTTCATGGCAACCAACAAACAATTTTACTAATCCGTGACACCAAACAAACGGCACATAAACAAAATCAGGTTATAATATTACAAAATTAGTTTACAAAATTTGGTGAAAACGTACCTTATTATGTCCATAATGGCTAATACGCTGCGATTTTTCGGAATCACAATATTTTTTTTTACGTTTGATTTTGATTTTAAACCAAAAAAGTGACCTCATTTTCACACAAAAATTGTCCTTTGCTGGAAACAGTTTTTTCAAAGAAAATCAGTAATCTTTATTTTTGTTGAAACGTCTACTTCTAGATGGTGTAAAAAAAATGAACATTACCTTGGAAAAAACTTATAATTTATAATTTTAACAAATACGGAATATTTTTAAACAATCATTGAAAAAAACTCTTTAAAATCAAGTTTATTCAGTTTTTCACGTTTCCTGGAAAATGTTTCCGTGTTTATGTTATGTTATTGTTTATTTTTTTTTACATAATCTAAAAGTAGACGCTTCAACAAACATAGAGATTAATGTTTTTTTTGAAAAAACTGTTCCCAATACAGCAGAATTTTCGTGTGAAAATGAGGTCACTTTTTTGGTTTGAAAAAATGATTTCAAAAAATTGCAGCCTATTAGGGACATAATAAGGTAAGTTTTTACCGAATTGTGTGAAAAAAAAATTTTTTTGTGGGAGATAAAAATTAAAAACGAAAAAGCCTTTTTTTCTCGGTTTTTTCTATTTTCACGGCAAATTATAGGTTATGTGAAGAGTATAAAAGTTATAAACACTTTTATTACCTACAACTAACTTTTGCTTTAATTTTTTTTTAATAGATGCTCTAGTTTCGCTGAAAATCATGAAAAACCATTTTTTAACAGTAAAAGCTCACCCCATTTCACCGCCGTAACTCGGATCACGTTTAATTTATGTTTCCCATCATTTGCGCAATATTTTCTTATTTATCCAATAGTTTTCATCCTGCTACTAATTTTCCACTTTTTGCCTGTTTTTAATGTATCTAGCTAGACTGGTCTACTACGCATAAAAAGTGTTTAGAATGATGTTTTAACAAAAATTAAAGTATTTGCTTTACAAAAACTGTTATTTTCTAGTTTAAGTTTATATTTTATTACGCTACATAAATGTAATTTTTCAAAATCCATCGTTGTCAAAACTCATGACGCTTTTCCAGCAGAATGTTAGGTGTTCTTAAAGTAACTATTAAAATTTGTGTTATACAATTAAAAATATTAATTTAGTATTTACTTTTTTTCGAGAGACAAAGTTGTTATTTATCATAAATGGACAAAACTCAAATTCTTCTCCCTTGGTCCTCTATTTGTATAGTTCCAGATATTTCTTTTTTTCAAATTTGGGTAGTCAATCACAAATTTAAACAAACAGTTTATGGACCAAAGGTCTATAAACTGTTTGTTTAAACTTGTGATTGACTATCCAAATTTGAAAAAAAGAAATATCTGGAACTATTAAAAATATTTATTATTTGGAACTATATGGAAATATTTTATTCAAACATATCAGGTTTTTAAATTTATATGTAACATTTATTATTTCTTTTATAGTGAAGTTCTTTTATAGAATAATCGAACTCATTGATTACTTATTTATTATAATCGAAATCAATTATGGAGTAAGTAAAATCAAAGTGAACATAGAGCGTAAAACCCGTACAGAATATTTAAAATAAAAATAGTATAGAGTACACAACCGACCACCATAACTAATATTAATGGTGACTGATCTTCTGTCAAATCGTTTTTTTGTTTGTTTGTTTTCCTTTATTTCTCTGAGAGAGAAACCGGTTTGTCTTCCCAAAGACGTGCGAAAATTTTTCATTTGATTCAAAATTGTACAATTATTGCAAATTTCTTTTAAATCTATAAGAAAAAAACCTACCACAAAAAAATAATAATTTCTCCCTCACTGCTACTATATAAAAAGAAATAAGAAAAATGACAGATTAGGATTTGATTCTAACCAAACATATAAATTTTAATCTTTTATCTATTAAAAATAAACTACGCAATAATGAAAAGTTGGTCGCCAGCTAGTTTTCATAATATACTTTCAGGATGTATACATAACTTAAATATTTGAACATTGGCATTATAAAATAATAAAATATTCACTATTATAAAATCACTGGAAATAACACAATAAATGTAAAATACTCTCGTAATTATTTTCATTCATTTTATAAAAATTAGCACAACTAAAAATAATAGATTGTACTTTTTGTTTCGTTTTAAATTATTTAATTGTTTTTAATTTATAATTTAATACAATAGTTGGTTGTTGTAAATAAACAGAAATGCAAATGGCGAAATGAGAAATTGAATATGACATTTTTGTGAACACGATTTCTTATGTCTCTCTTCATACAATTTTAAAGTTATGTTCTCTCTATATTTATATATACTCTAAGAGAGTACAGAATAAAGAACAAAAGAAAATTGTAGTATTTTAAAAGCCATTTTTATGTTTTAAATTATAATTTTATTAAATATAAATTTTTTGAGGCATTAATAGTACATTATGATGCTAGGACGTAAAGCTAAAGATTTTGGACGGATGTGGAGTTTGCAAATCGAGGCGCTAGCCGAGATTTGCACCCACATTAAGTCCAAAATAGCTTACGTCCGTGCATCATATACTATTTTTTATTCGCCGCAAGCAAAATATTTTAAGAAAAGTTGTTTATTCTAAATTAAAATTACAAATTTTCATAAATTTTAAAATCAAAATATGTGGAACAAGTAACCTTTGAAAAAATATTTATTATTTTTTCCAAATTCTATGACAACAAATGATAACAACTATTTTAATTGGATAATGAAATTTTGAATTTGCGGGTTGCTTTGATAAAAAAAATTATTTTTCATAGAATTTAAACAAATACAAATGCTTTTTACTTTTTTGGACGTAGCTATGACGACAAAATAAATAGCTGAAAAGTGATACTTTAAAACCGCAAATCACAGTAATAAAGTAACACTTTAATATATAGGCGAATAAAAAAGTAATTTAATAAAGCATTAATATTTTTTAAAGAGATGGTTCTTTCTTCTTCCTCTATGATTTAGACGCGTCAGGTTCTTCCTGAAATAAAAAATTATTATAACAAAAAATTGTTGTACTGCAGCTTCTTCGATTTTCTGTACCGTTAATCACTATTAATTTGTATATTGTTTTTCAACACAATATTTCACTTTTAAGCAAAAATTGACAAAAATCACAAAGTTGCAGCTCTAAAAGTAAAAACAAAACTAGAAAAAATTTGTTGACTATGTTTACAAGATATATCAAAAAAATCATAAAATGCAAGGAGAGTAAAGAGAGGAAGTGAAAAATGTTAGTTGCTGATAATTATCATGAAAGTAATTAAGAATTTCATCAAAATATTCATCGCAGGATCACCTATTTATTTCTTTTAAGAAATACGATGAAAATATCATCAATACTTCAATATTTTTTTGCTTATCTGTAGTTGTTTAATATTTTTTTGTAAATTGTATTAGTAAACTGGTGAACAATTTTTACTAGGGTAGTTTGTTGCTCTTCCTTAGATGAAAATGTATTATTACACTACAAATATTACACAAAAAATGACACACAAAATAAAAAACTAAAATGAATTCATTATAGTTTTGTTATAATGGCTCTCGTTCGGAGCCACCTGGACTTTTATCAACTATATATATAATGTAATATAAAAAAAAAACACAAAAAATAGAAGAAAATATTTATCCGGAACGAATGTTCCAGACGTATCCGGATTTTTGGAATCTCTTATCTCAATATTCACTTTCCTAGCCTAACATTATACAGAAAAACATTTATAATCAACAAGATATATATGTATAAAAATTTTCAATAATAATAATAATAAAACGAAATGACTTGCGTGTAAATTGCTGAAGTATTGGACATCCATTCATCTGCTGCTAGTTTGAATAATTATAATATTCTCCCCTCATAACTATTTTCACTGGTTTTTGACTATCTGGATTTCGTTTCTCCCAATTTGCTCCAACGTATTCTATTTCAGGTTAAATTCCTTGTACCCCTGAACACCTTATTATCGTACAACAAATTTTGATCAATACAGATGCTGATAATATATTGGGCGGTTCAATTGTGCTAACAGAACCACTGAATTCCCATCCAACGGTATCACAATTTCGTGTTAGATAACCAAATAATCTTTTGATTTCACCTTGGACGAGTTATATGACGCTATCAATGGAGCCTGTTTGTTATCACACAACCTTTTTGATTTCAATTTTGTCCACTTTTAGTTACCTCTATCATGCTAAACTATTTCTCAAACAAAATTTACATGAAAACACTTGTTTTCTCTTTCAAAATTTATTTTTTCTATTTATTGTAATATATAAATACGTTAACACTTCAAACATAGAAACTTTTTTGTTTTCTTTTATTATTCTTTTAGAATTTATTACTTGTAAAAATTTACACAAGGAAAAATAAGAGAACTTGTTCTTATTTGTGAATTCAAACATGGAATGCATCATTGAAAAAAATGTGATTTTTGACGTTTCTTATTTTTAAGCAAAAACAAAAATGAAACAGCGCTGAGTAAGCAATGAGTTCTTTTATTTATTTTCTGTGATATTTGAATTTGAGGCTGTTCGGTATGATTTGAAAAAAACTGTTAAACTATTATGATTGTAAAAATAAAATGGAATATGGGAATACTTTGTAATTGAATCGAAAAAGAATAGAGATTGGTTTTAATATTATTATTGAGAATATAGCCGACGTTACAGTTTTTCATTTTTTGTGTAATTTTTGTAATATATTTTATATTTTTCTTAGACTTGAGAATGACAATGTGCCGAAATATCATTTTTTATTGATTTAATAAAAAACTAAAAGGACTGATTAGTGCTTAAAATAAAAATAAATTAAATTCAATGATGTGTGTAAATTATCAGTAAATCTTAAACTAACATGTATTCTAAGACTAAGCATCGATTTAATTTAATTTACAATTTAATTTACGTCCATCAACACCTCTGAACGTATGTTGTTGTGGGACCTTGGTCTTAAAAGGTTTTTATGTGTTATTGTGACACATATTGTAATTCCTACTACACAACACATTTTATTAAAAAAAAAAAAAAAAAATATACACAGGGTCGCACAAGAAAAAAATTCTAGGGAGTGGATTCTAGGTTTCCAAAGAATATTTTTTTTAATAAAAGTGTTGTGTTATAGGAATTGCAATATGTGTCACAACCACACATAGATACCTTTTAAGACCTAGGTTCCATAGCAACATGCGTTCTGAGGTGTTACCACACGCTTTTCTTAAACTTTTGGTTGAGCGTCCCCGAGACTATTGATTCGTGCAAAGCTTTTTATTTATGCAATGTATGGACCAAAAAATCCCACTGCATTCTATCACTATAACAGTGATTAATCGCAACAGTTTGACTGTTTGCACAAACCAATTGAGTATAAGTTAAACAGAAAAAAAGAATATGTTTGAGTAATAATAGATCTGATTTCATTCGAGCACTTCTGGTGACGATACTTATAAGAAACAACGAGATCAGCAACAGTACGACGGTCTGGTAGGGAATCGCGATTTGATGTTAAATTTCAATCATCCACAATTTACGTAGCGCGCTCTTGTACAGAGTCAGAAAGAACCAGGATGGAAAAAGGTGCAGCGTCCCAAACTTGACAACAATACTCCATACAAGGACGAATATAGGACTTATAAATGTGGAGTAATTGGTACGGAGTGAAATATTTTTTACGTCTATTGAAGAGGCCGAGTTTTTTTGATGCGCTGTTTGCAATTGCCATTATATGATCGTTCCAGAGTAGGCCATTAGAAATTGTGACTCCAAATAAACGCACGCTTTCACATTTGTCTATTTGATCTCACACATACTAATTAAAATATCATTGACGAACTCTTTGATCTGGAAACAATCTATAGCTCGACCCGAAACCCTCCTAATGTGCGCCCCTGGATATACACATAACCAATATTGCTCATTGCAAAACGGAAGTTGGAATGCAGAACTGTTACAAAGTGTTACATACTCTAAGCATATAATATATCAAGTTGAATCAAAATCAATTATCAAGAACTGATGTTATTGAAGTTTCAGGTGCTCGGGAGGCCCTCATCACTTATCTCAATACCATCCAAAAACTAATCAGTTCTTTGTTATTCAAATTTCCATCTTTTGTCAAAGTGTCATTAACATTGTTTAATGAACAAAGTCTGTATGCTACCAACAAACTTTAAAAACAAAGTCAGCAGTTGTATGGTGGACCCTCTGCCACTTTGATCAATATGTTCCAAAAGTTGATCGTAATCTACTTATACTAATTGAAACCTTTTTCATAAGTTTCATCATAAACACTTCATTATTGTAGGCTGTAGTGTGCATAAAGACACTTAAAAAAATTAATTAATAAATTTTTATTATTTTTATTATTTTTTCGTATCATTTTTATTTTTTTTTTTTTTTTTATTAATTAATTTTTGTTAGCTTTACTTTATGCTTGTGTCACCAGATTAGTATAAATTTTGGATTCAACTCAACACATTTCAGATTCATGTACATGCGTAAATGTGTATACATTGAACACCAAAATATATACTAATCGATGACACAAGCATAAAGTCAAGCTAAAGTTTTAGCGAACGTACAGTAGAGGCAGAAAGTATGAAGCATCCTTTAATTTTTAGTGAAAAAGCAAAAATGAAATATGCACTTCACTTTATTGTGTTATAATAATATTGAAATATAAAACTTTAACTTTTTAACACCGAACTAAAAGTAATTTAGCCCACATACACGTTTATTTAGCCCAATATTGGATTTATCGAAATAATCACCCATTTTTTTAATAATTGCTGCAAAAATTCTTGGCATTCTCCCGACTAATTTGTCAAGACATTCTGCATCCAAATTATCCCACACTGACTGTAGTATCTCCCAGAGATTAATAATAGATGCAATATTTTATAGTAATTCGATGGGGTTGCAATCGCAAGTTTGTGGTGGCCACTTCAATACTGTGAGCACTCTTTTCTTTTCCAAATTCTTTAAAAATTGCGTGCATATCTTTCTTTTATGTTTGGGGTAATTATCCTGTATAAAGACTTATTGATTCCGAAATAGTTTCTTAGCAGATGGCTCAACTTGGGTTTCTAGAATGTTTCTATACATTTCCTTATTCATAATCACCACAATTCTGTGCAAGATACTTGCCGCCAAAGCATCTCCATACCATAACGGATCCTCCACCATGTTTCACAGTCAATCAAGTCATCTTGTGCAGTCATCTAAATCATTCTCCATCTCTGCGTAGTACGGAAATTCTTCGCTTTTTTCCAGACATTAGAAACTGCGATTCATCGGTTCACATGGCTTTCCATCACTGTCGAGGTGACCAATATTTGTGTGTCAGTGCCTATTTTAATCGTTTTTCCTTATTTCCTGGCTGCAGTAATGATTTCCGTGCGGCAACTCGTTCATTAAGACCCTTTTCTCGAATACTACATTTTATTGTAGACACACTAGCTTTCGGATCAAGGAATTGATTGTACGTCAGAGTAACTTCACTGGATAGACGTCTTTTTCATAGAGAGATATTCGCTATTTCAATTTCTTGACGTTTTGATGTAGTTAATCAATTATTAAATTAATAATTAAAAGTAATATAATTTTCTAACAACTTGTATTAAAAATATAAATTTCAGACGCGTTTCGGATATAAATATCCATCATCAATGAAAGAATTTATATTTATGACATTATAATCTAAAAATTTTAGTTTGTTTCTAAAAATATGTATACTATATTAAACATAAAAAATTTCAAATCAAAAATGAGAAAATTTAAAACTATAAAATATGGCAAGAACAAAAGGAATAAAGAAAGGTATTAGTTTATAATTAAATTGTTTAAAATATTAGAACTAAATGAAAGTTGTTCATTTAAAATTAGAAATGGTGACTTCTTGATAGCTTTATACATTTCAAACTCTTCCATTGAATCCATGAGAGGACCTTTGTTACAAAAAATGTAAAACTTTAAAATTATTTTCAAAACTTGTATATGTATGATTTTCGTCGATTAGATGTTGAGCAAAAATAGATTTTATATTAAGAATGTTTTTTTTTTTAGGTAAATGTTCCGAAAATCTTTTTATAAATTTTCTACATGTTTGGCCAATATAAAATTTATCAGAGGAATCACAATTTATTTGATATATGCCAGAGCATTCTTCTAATTTAGGTTTTTCTTTGAATTTGAAATTTTTATACAGATTGTTATTTGTTTTGAAAGAAATTTTAAATTTGTATTTTTTAAATTGATTAGTTATTATGTTGGGAAGTGAATTTGTGTAATTTATAGAAATATATTTTAAATCTGTATTAGTGTTCAAATTGTTTATAGATCTATGATTGTTTATTCTTTTTGAATTTCGATTTAATATTTTATCAATAATATCTGGGTTAAATCCGTTTTTAATGGCTATAAATTTAATTGTATTTAATTCATTCTGGAAATTTAAATGATTCATTGGAATAGTAAGTAATCTATTTACAAATGAATTATAAGCTGACATTTTTTGAGAATATGGATGGTGCGAGCTAGAGTTAATTGTAATATCAGTTGTAGTAGGTTTTCTATAAATTTTAAACTCAAAATTGTTATTATTTTTTGATATGGTTAAATCTAAAAAATTTAACATGTTGTCTTTTTCAATTTCAAGAGTAAATTGTATCTTTTTGTTAATTTTGTTCAAATAATTTTTGAAAATTTCAATTTGCCGAGAAGTTCCATTAAATAATAGAAATATGTCATCAACGTCCATATCTTGAATATGAAATAATTAAATTTTGATATTTATTTGAATTAGAAAAAATAAATTTATTTTCAAAATGGTTAAGGTATATATTTGCTAATAATCCATTTAATGGTGAACCCATTGCAAGTCCTTCTTCTTGACTAAAAAATTGTTTATTGAAAGTAAAATAATTTTGATCTAAAATAACTTTCATTAATGATATTAGCCCCATTATTTTGCAATCACTTAAAGTTCCTGTATTCTTCAAATTATCTTCCAAAATTTTGATAGTATCAGAAACGGGTATGTTAGTATACATATTAGAAATATCGAAAGAAATCATTTTGTATTGTGGCAATAATCTAATATTGTTGATTTTTTCAATAAAATCTAAATTATTTTTGATTGAATAATTATTAATAAGTTTAATATTGGAACTAATAATTTTAGTGATAAATTTTGCAATTTTATATGTAGGTGCCGTGGTATAATTTGTAAGAGGTCTTATAGGACTATTTTCTTTATGTAATTTAGGCAAACCATTAAATTCAGGTGCTTTTGCATTCATTTGCTTTAGGCTTGATTTTGTTTTGTAATCGAATAAATTGTTGCACAAATTAATCATATCATTTATATTTTTTACATATAATTTAGTAGGATCATTTTTTAAAACTTTAATGTTATTATTATTAATGAAATCTAAAACTTTTTCGATGTAAATTTGAGTATTAATTAAAACAACTGTATTACCTTTATCAGCTTCAGTAATCCTTGCATTTTGAATAAATGATTTCTCTTTAATATTTTTGACGTCTTTTATTTCATTTCTATATAAATCATTTGAATTTTGATGTTGTTGTTCAATCATGTTTTTAAATTTCCTGTTCAATATAGTTCTTGCTTCATTTTGGATTTCTTGAGTAGGTAACATTTTAATAGCTGTTTCACAATTTATAATTTCAGATTCAAGATGGTTTTTATGAAAGCTAGGAATATTATAACTTAAGCCTTTAGATAATAATGTAATTTCTGAATCTGTCAACTGTATGTTTGTGAGATTTACAAATCTGGGGTAGAACTTATGTAAACTTTGAATGTTAATAGGAGGATGTTGTTCATCAAAAAGTTTCTTAATTTTTGAATTTTGATTAGACACTATATTTCCTACTATGTGGCTTATTTGTGAATTAATTTTTTGTAAAATATCATCAATTGTTACAGGATGTAAAGAATTCAATAATTCTAAATGTGTTTTATATAATAATTTATTTAATAAAACTTTTTTTGAATATAAAAACCTGATTTCTTTATTAATCTGTGGCGAACATTAAAACTAAAATCATTTCTCAAAATCTAAAGCTAATAATAGTAGTTTAATCAATGAGTGAATAATGAAGTAGTTTATTCTCAAGCAAAAGTTTAAAATTTGAGCGAGGCACGAGCGAGAATTTTAATTTGCGAGAGAATAAAATTCATTATTCACGAATCGATTACAATACTTTATTCTCTGACAAAGATTTTATTATAAAAAAGAATTGTGTATTATAAAAAATAAAAACATTTTCTTCAATTAAAACAATAAATCTTTATTGTTTTAATTGATAAATCAAATTTCTTAATAAAAAAACCCTGATGATAAAAAACGCCCTTCTCATACAATCAACCAAGTTCAACTAAACGAAATAAGAGAATTACTCAAAATTTGATTTTTGAAGAAAACTTATCAAAGCAATTGTGATTATAATTTGAAAATAATTTTAATGAAATCAAAACAATTTGACCAATTGGAATCATACCAATTGAATAAAATGTTCATTAGGCAATAGGTTAAGTTCATTAGGCTATAGGTTAGAAAACAATACAATAATACATACTATTATTATCGAAAAAACATACAAATAAAGCTGATATAATTAAATGGAAGAGAATAAAATAAATTAAGCTTAAAAAATATATTTTTATTATTCAGATTTTGTTTTTTCCAAATAGTTTCGAGTTCTTAATTTTCGTGTTAAATTAGAAATGTAATTCTCTATGTAAATTATATTTCATCGCCTCGCCATCAATTTGATTAATACAATTAGACAAATTTCATGTAACTTGTATAATCTATTTATAAATACAATTAAACTCTAAAATGTTATTGTGTTTTGAGAGAATTTAATTTATATTTGTGCTACTTAATAATGGTTCAAGACCATTAGTGAATGTGGAAGCTAGTGTACCTGAAGAAGTTTGGAAATAAATTTAATTCATGATATGGTTGTTACAACAACATTTTATCTGCTGCCTTTTGTGTTTACTTTACGTGAACATTATAATTGTTAAATCATAATGAAGATTCAGCTTAATCAACGCATTCAAAGTAATTACATTGGATACAACATCTCGTATCAACATATTCATCTCCTGAAAAATTCAACGCCACTAGCAGCCAATCTCTATATTAAAATCTACCTCCACTCAACGCAGTATCATCTAAAACTGGTAACCCCGACTAAGAACAAACCTTCCAATGAAGTCAACTTAAAGAAGTATTTATAATTTAATTCATTTTTGTTTCTCCTTCCTAATTTAAATTAGTGCTTGCTTCAGTTTATTGTAAAAAATTTAATTTTATTATAATATTCTTTTTTTCACAGCGACACAACACTCTTCTCGTAGATATCAGTCACAGTGATCATATATTCTTCCTGCAAGTCATATCTCCTATCTAGCAATAATCTTGTTTCCTCCTAGTGACACATTTTTTTTTTCTCTCCAAATTCTTATTTTTCGGCTTTGAAGCCATGCCAACTTCTTGTAGTGCGATTAATTTTTTAAAATTTTCTTTTTGTTTTTAAATCGATACTATGGGCCGAAGTCTAACATCTCCTTCCTTCGTAAGACCCACTCCACTCATCTGAAATCTTGGGCCGAAACAAATTTTTTCGAATTTTCTGATTTTTTTTTATTTACTATCCCTAACGTTACCCATATGTTACCATAACATGACTATCTTCTAACGTTAACCATCTATCTGTTGACAAAACAGGTATGGTCCTTATGGATATAAAAATCAGATTTCATCTAATTAGGCAGAACCTCCAAATATCTGATCTTAAGGGAATATCCCCAACGTTACCCATATGTTTTTATAACATGAACATCTTCTGACGTTAACCATTTATCTGTTGACGAACAGGTATGGTTCTTATGGATATTTAAAACGACATTTCGTCGTTAGTCAGATATTTTTTCCTAAAGCGATCTTTTTCTATGGTACACGTCTCCAAGGTAAACATTGGTCTCAGTCAACTTTGTACTGTCAGACTTTACTAAACTTGTGTTACCATATACACTCCTTTGCTTACGCTAAATTTCTGCTTATTCTTACTTTTCGAAAAATGAATTAATATTCACGTTTATACATGCTAGTATTGTCTCAGTCAACTTTGTTCTGTCAGACATTCAGCATCACCGACGTTACTTTTCTGCCTCTCGTATTTTAAACGAACCTTTTAACCTATGGTACACATCTCCACAAATATTGGTCTCAGGCAACTCAGCTCTGTCAGACCTATATCTCCACTCGTGTTACCATAACTCTATAATTGTTCGTTTCTTTTTTTTTTGCAGAACTTCAATTCGTAAGACCCATAATTTTTTTTTTCTCCGGTATCGATTTTTAAACAACATCTCTAAACTTTTTTTTATTCGCTACAATTACTTAAGCAAAACTCTTTCCTTCTTAACTCCTTAACTCGAAATTAAAAATGTAATTCTCTATGTAAATTATATTTCATCGCCTCGCCATCAATTTGATTAATACAATAAGACAAATTTGATGTAACTTGTATAATCTATTTATAAATACAATTAAACTCTAAAATGTTATTGTGTTTTGAGAGAATTTAATTTATATTTGTGCTACTTAATAATGGTTCAAGATCATTAGTGAATGTGGAAGCTAGTGTACCTGAAGAAGTTTGGAAATAAATTTAATTCATGATATGGTTGTTACAACCACATTTTATCTGCTGCCTTTTGTGTTGTTTACTTTACGTGAACATTATAATTGTTACATCATAATGAAGATTCAGCTTAATCAACGCGCCAAGATTTACTTTTAATGTTAATTTTAGCAAAATTTGGAATAATATTTAAATCTAAACATTTTTTATTAAAAGAAATATTCTTGTTAATTTTGAATAATTTCAATTTAATGTTTTTATATTTATAGACCGTATGAGCTTGAAGGGCTTCGATAGACATGGTTAAGTATATAATTTACATAAATGTAAAAATATATATATATATATTATAAAAATTGGTTAATCATTTTGTATTGTGGCAATAATCTAATAAGACCTCTTATAAATTATACCACGGCACCTACATATAAAATTGCAAAATTTATCACTAAAATTATTAGTTCCAATATTATACTTATTAATAATTATTCAATCAAAAATAATTTAGATTTTATTGAAAAAATCAACAATATTAGATTATTGCCACAATACAAAATGATTTCTTTCGATATTTCTAATATGTATACTAACATACCCGTTTCTGATACTATCAAAATTTTGGAAGATAATTTGAAGAATACAGGAACTTTAAGTGATTGCAAAATTATGGAGCTAATATCATTAATGAAAATTATTTTAGATCAAAATTATTTTACTTTCAATAAACAATTTTTTAGTCAAGAAGAAGGACTTGCAATGGGTTCACCATTAAATGGATTATTAGCAAATATATACCTTAACCATTTTGAAAATAAATTTATTTTTTCTAATTCAAATAAATATCAAAATTTAATTATTTCATATTCAAGATACGTTGATGACATATTTCTATTATTTAATGGAACTTCTCGGCAAATTGAAATTTTCAAAAATTATTTGAACAAAATTAACAAAAAGATACAATTTACTCTTGAAATTGAAAAAGACAACATGTTAAATTTTTTAGATTTAACCATATCAAAAAATAATAACAATTTTGAGTTTAAAATTTATAGAAAACCTACTACAACTGATATTACAATTAACTCTAGCTCGCACCATCCATATTCTCAAAAAATGTCAGCTTATAATTCATTTGTAAATAGATTACTTACTATTCCAATGAATCATTTAAATTTCCAGAATGAATTAAATACAATTAAATTTATAGCCATTAAAAACGGATTTAACCCAGATATTATTGATAAAATATTAAATCGAAATTCAAAAAGAATAAACAATCATAGATCTATAAACAATTTAACACTAATGCAGATTTAAAATATATTTCTATAAATTACACAAATTCACTTCCCAACATAATAACTAATCAATTTAAAAAATACAAATTTAAAATTTCTTTCAAAACAAATAACAATCTGTATAAAAATTTCAAATTCAAAGAAAAACCTAAATTAGAAGAATGCTCTGGCATATATCAAATAAATTGTGATTCCTCTGATAAATTTTATATTGGCCAAACATGTAGAAAATTTATAAAAAGATTTTCGGAACATTTACCTAAAAAAAAAAACATTCTTAATATAAAATCTATTTTTGCTCAACATCTAATCGACGAAAATCATACATATACAAGTTTTGAAAATAATTTTAAAGTTTTACATTTTTTGTAACAAAGGTCCTCTCATGGATTCAATGGAAGAGTTTGAAATGTATAAAGCTATCAAGAAGTCACCATTTCTAATTTTAAATGAACAACTTTCATTTAGTTCTAATATTTTAAACAATTTAATTATAAATTAATACCTTTCTTTATTCTTTTGTTCTTGCCATATTTTATAGTTTTAAATTTTCTCATCTTTGATTTGAAATTTTTTATGTTTAATATAGTATACATATTTTTAGAAACAAACTAAAATTTTTAGATTATAATGTCATAAATATAAATTCTTTCATTGATGATGGATATTTATATCCGAAACGCGTCTGAAATTTATATTTTTAATAAAAGTTGTTAGAAAAATTATGTTACTTTTAATTATTAATTTAATAATTGATTAACTATAATAAAAAACTTGAAGACCAATTTTTATAATATATATATTTTTACATTTATGTAAATTATATACTTAACCATGTTTTGATGTATTTTTTGGGCAGCGAGAACGTTTTTTTGAGTTGTGAGTGTCTGGAGCACGATAGCGCGCAAACATAAGTTGGACAGCTCAACGCGAAATATTCATTTTTAAGCAATTTAAACTTGAGAATATTCTTCTTCGTGATAAACAAATATTCTCTCACGTTGAATTATTGATAATTCTTATCTTTTAATCATTTTATCGCTGAACATTGTAAAAAAAAGTCCTTTATAGACTAAGATTTAAAAAAAATTTAGATTTACCGTTATTTCTTAATATAAATATGTATGTACGCTAAAGAACCTCAGTTTTATTAGAAAAAACACAATAAATTTAAATGCAGGTACATTAATCACTTTATCAAGATATTTACTTTAAGGAATTTTTTGCCTATTTCCAGAAATGTCTTTATATATTTTTTTAATTTTTTTAAATCACTCCTGAAATATAGTTAGTTATATGTTCAACAAATTGTGGTTGTTAAGACAAATTTAAATATCTAAAATAGTTGCGAATTGCGATATGTAAACAACTTCAAAAGTTATTTTGATTTATTTAACATGCCTCATACTTTCTGCCCCTACTGTATATGCACTGAAAAATTAAAATCAAATAAAATAAGCCTCAAATCATGGCAAATGCAGTTTCATAACGTCGGCTTAGAGTGTAAACCTGCTAAATCCATTTTTATCGTTATAACGTTTTTTATGCTATTCAAAAAGTGTAAGAAAAGATACACAATCGAGAATAAATTTCACTTTAGTCAGTTTTATTTTTAAATCGTCAAAAACGCGTGATGTGTAAAACTGTCAAATTCATGACTTCAAAACGTTGGCTGCTAACTCCATGTTAACCGTCATTTTGTACTGAGCTTTTGGTACCGGTACGTGTGCTCCTGCAAATAATTACTTATTTCTGTGGTAATAGTGTAAACGAAGGTTAAGCCTTACAAAACTACAAAGGTATGTGTTTGTATTGTATTGTTATCTTATTATTTTTTTGTGTATCATAATGTCATAAAGGGCTATTATTTTGAAAACGTACATTTTTTGTCGATTTTTAAATTTTTGATTTTTTAAAAATCTAAAATTTTGATATATTGTTGGTATTGACGAAAGAAAAAAGCGATTTCTGAATTTTTTTTTGGGTACTCTGAATGGGAGTTATGCGCGTGTGAATTTTTTAATTTTTCTCACGATATTTTGTTTATCCCATTTCGAACCGAGTTGCAGAAACTATTTTCCAGGATAAAACCAAATACTTTTTTATAGTAATTTGATGCTCATAAGCTCAAATCTGAGAACAAAACAAGTAATCTTTTACCGTTTTTCGGAAAATGGAAAAGTTTAATGTTCGTTTCATCGAACGCTGGCGCTGAGTCTATATAATTACATACCAAAAAAATTTATTTTTAAAAAAAATTTAATGATTTAGTTTAGAATAAATTTAGATACAGTGACATTTTTTAGAACAATCAACATGATAATATCTTACTAATGAGCTTGATTCCTTGCCGCACAGTCGAAATGTTGATGATTTGACAATTTTCTACAAAAACATTATAGATGAACGAATAAATCAATTATTATTAAATCAATTTTACCTGAACTAGCAACCTTCTTGCGTTTCACCAGAACTTATACTGTGGCCCATGCTTTTACGGTTCCAATAAAAAGGTGCAGAGTTGTTGCTTTTCACCGTGACTATGACAACAGAGAATCTCATCTCTGGAATGCCTTACCTTCGTGGGTTTTCCACGATACCTTTAATCCTCAAAAATTTAAAGTTAGCGTTCATAAGTTTCTTAAAGAAACTTAATTTATTTAAACAAAATTATAATACCAAGTTGGCATGGTATCTTTGGATATGACTTTGGACGTCAGAGACGTTAATTTATTATAATTAAACTAAACATTCCTAACTTTATTTCTAAAAAAATGCTTATTGCATTTTCGACACTTGAAAATTGTGAGTTTGCCACACCTTTTTAGTTGACACCTACGAGGCTTATTTTCTAGTTGACAATAATGTGATATCGAAAAACCTCTGGTAAATAAGGCGGTGTCTCCAACTCCTGGTTATCCATCTATATTCTCCATATTTTCGTTTGTCAATAAAAGGCTTTCTGTGGCCATTACATTGAAATCCATTTGACTCAATTTTTTTTTAATCTTATATTTTGCGATAATATAAGATGCATTGACCATGGAAAAATTAAGCAAAGAGATCCATAGCAGTCAATGCCACTTCTTTTGTCAGGCAATAATATAGCAAATGATAACTTTTTTTTTTTTTGAATAAAATGTGTTGTGTTATAGGGCTTACAATATGTGTTACAACAACACATAAATACCTTTTAAGACCTAGGTCTAGACCTACGTCCCACAATAACTAGCGTTCTAAGGTCATGATGATGAACGCTTTTTTTAAACCTCTGCGAGTTGAAGTCACCTGAGACTAAGGATTCCGACAAACTATTCCATTTGTATGCAGTTCGGACAAAGAAGTCATTCTGCGATCTGCCAGTATGACAGCGTGGGATCTCGACCGTTTGACTGGTTACGGTAGCCGATTGTCGAGTGGAACGGGGGTAAGAATAAGTTTGAGGCATGATGAACTTGGGAAATAATTGCCAAAAACACCTTGTGATTCGTAGGTAGAAAACTGTACGTTATGTTATTAATCATTCATTATAAATCCTTTAATTTTTCACATAGCTCGTTTCTCATATCAGCTAAAGGTGCTGAGCTAAGTGCTATATTATACTGAAATTATTTATGGTTTCTTGACCGTATTTTGGTTTACTAAAAGAAATCAATAATAAATAATCATATTTCACTTTCTTTTGTCATTGTTTTTAATGATTAGATGGTCCAGCTTGGGGTTCTGCAACGATGAACTTATTTTCATCAGCATCTTCAACAATATTTCTTGAAGTTTCAACTTAAACACATCTGCTGGCCACATCGCCGAAAATCACTTTTAACATCCAGGATTCAATAATATAAAATTATCATTAATATCTTCTTCATCGCTTAATCCATCAGCACGATCAGGCGGAAGATTGTTAGTTAAAGAAATATTATCAACTTCTTCATCTCCGTCGTTCCAATTTTCAATAATTTTCCTTACGCATTGTCAATAGCTTTCGACGCGGCATTATAACTACATATTATATACAAATAATAAACATTCGATGTAAAGAATGAATGTTATAAAAATGTAATATAATATAAAAACTGTCCTTATAACCTTTTTTGTTGTATAAGTATTCGGTTTTAACATAATATCACACGAAATAAAATACGTCTGTTCTTTTCAAAATAGTGCCAACAAATAACCAAAATGTCTGAAAAATTATGAAATCCAATTTTAGTACAAAATATAGGGTTCGTGCCAGTGTTCGATGAAACGAACACTTAACTTAACGTACACCTGGAAGCACCCCAATGTTTCCAACAAATATGAAAAGTATTTCTATGAGTAATATCATCCATTGGCACAAATTCGTCATCATTAGTTTTTCGAATTTTGTTCGTTTAGTATTTTATATAATTATTCAAAAACATGTCTAAAAACAAGGGTTTTTTGAAAGAGGAGGTGTGGTGGGAAGGGGGGAAATGAGCCACCATACAATTTCTTTGTCGAATACACAACAGATCAAGGAACCTTATCGTCTTAAGTAGGGTTTCTAATCCGCATATCCGGATATCGAATTATCCGGATTATTCGACCATATTTTGACTATTCGATTATCCGGATACTTTTTTGCAACTATCCGAATATTAAAAAACCCTTTATTTTGTAAAAAAATGATCGAATTGCGTTGCAAAGTTCAAATAAATATTAAGTTGCGTTGCAAAGTTTGTTAGTGCAGTGAAGTGACTATAAGTTTTAAAAATTTCTTTACAACTTTATTGTTTTGAAATCTGTAATCATTGAATATTTTATGAAACACTTCGTGAATCTGCAATGTAAAGATATTTTACTATAATTTATTTAATGCTATATTAATTTTAAAAAAATAATGTTTTATAAACAATAAAATCTGAAGTGTTGGCTATTTTTTTAAAGTTAATGAGAGCTGTACTTCTAAATTATGACTCTGAGGAAATCACTAATGAAATTACTATTGAAAATGAAGATGAAGAAAGTCTAAGTAGTGAAGTTTGTATAAGAAATCGTGACTGCAGAAAGTACTTGAGAGTGCAATTGCTTTAATTACTTATGTTGAGAAGCAGAATGGAGGAATTTCCATATTGCTGATAAAAGATTTCATTTATTTAAATAATTATAAGAAACGGACGGGCAATTTAAATATTCTAAATCGCGTATTACTACCAATAAAACCGACACCGACTGCAACGGTGCGGGTATTTTCAATTGCTGGGATAAAAATTAGAACTCGACTCAATTTCGAGACATTATAATAATTAATTAATTAATGCAATAATTTTTCTAAAATATGCATTTTTATAAATGCATCAATAACTTAAATTAATGAAGTTATTGATGCATTTATAAAAATGCATATTTTAGAAAAAGTATTGCATTAATTAATTAATTATTACAATGTCTCGAAATTGAGTCGAGGTCTAATTTAAATCCTAATTAGATTTATCAATAATTTTATTTTTTTATTATTTTTATGATTTGTTACTATTTTTGTTATTTTGTGACTATGTATAAAAATTAATTAATAAAGATACACGAAAAATATACATAAATGATTTAAATACCGCAAAGTAAAAAACATGTTTTATATATTGTTTAATTATCCGGATATCCGGATTATCCGGATAATGTATTGTTTATGTATTCGATATCCGGATAATCAAATAAGTCGGATATTTAGAAACCCTAGTCCTAAGGGCACCATGCATAACTATTACTATTATAGGTAAACAATTTTTAGAAAAAAAGGAATTTCACTGTTCGATGAAACGAACAGAGGATCGTAATGGGTTATCGATCCTATAAAGCCCATCCAATTTAAGTATATTTTTGCAAGTATTAGACAAGTTCAATTCAATTCAATTCAATTTCCACCACAATTAACTAATTCAAATTTTATGTTCTGGTTCTTCGTCATAACCAAAAAAAAAGAACACAATCATGTAAGAACAAAATGATATTGCATTTTTTTATTTCAGACGTCAAAGTTAATCACAGCTGACTTCAAAAATGAAAATAGCGAATAAGAAGGAAAAGCCATCTCCCGGCAACTATTATATCATTATTAACGGCCGCTGGCAACAACAACAACACGATAAAAACGATAAGCTTGTTTCTTGGGCATTTTCCTTCGTTAAATTTTTGTTCCCACTAAGGAATTTGTACAACTAACTTGTATCAAAATTGGAAAAGAATTGTAAAAAAAATTGATTACGAAATGATTGTAAGAAATTATATTTATTAAAAAGGAGAGCAAAAACAATTTCAAAAGTTCATGCCAATACAGCAAACGAGAAGTAACCCATTGCTTGATTTATTTTTTGTCTTTTTGGGAGATAGAGCGATTCCAATTCAAGGACATTACACAACTGTTTTATGACAAATCTAAGCAGCAATTATTGCGATAGTCGATTACGAATAAGAAATTATGTTTAAAAAAAACGCGACAATACCTACAGAAGTTTTTGTCAATGTAAATTCAATGCGTGTGGGAAAGCAGGGCGAGTCCCAATTACAAAGATGGATTAATAGCCTTATAACAATTACGAAGATTGAATAATAGCTTCGTTACAAAGGAGAGATTCAAGGAACATATTCCTATGAATAAAAACAAACAAAATTGAAAATCAAGATTTGCCAATCATTTAGTAGATAACAACCACAATTTCACAAGTTTCGAACAAAATCTACAACCTTTACATTTATGTAATAAAAGATTGTTAATGGATTCCCTAGAAGAATTCGAAATTTATAAGGCTTTCAAAAAATCACCAAATTTAGTTTTAAACGAAATATTATCATTTAACTCAAATATTTTGTATAATAAATACTATTTTGTAAAACTTCATTCAAAACATTTCAAACATTCAATTCAACTATATATATTTCATTCATAATATTTTGATCAGTTTGTCATATTTTATAAAAAACAAGTAAAATTTTGAATGTATATAAAAATGATATTGAGCAATTTGATTCATAAATTTAGTATGCCATTTTTCTAACAAAAATTTTAAGAATGAAAATAGTTATTTGTTATACAAGGGAAAAAAGTAGTAGATTTTAGCTCGAGGTTGTGTTGTCTCCCGACGCAAAGCGAAGGGAGACAAAAAACCGAGAGCTAAAATCTACTATTTTCCCCGTGTATAATACACTATTTTTTTCTGTGACTGGACAAATATTAATATAATTATTGAAAAAATAATATTGAAAAAATATTACAATATGTATATTCACCACACCATACGAATTTTTCTTGAATAAAAACTTAAAATTAAGTTTTATTTTATTTGTCAAAACCAGTTATTAACATCAAGAAGAAAACGGTATAACTTTTCATAACATTAAAATAGTCATAAATGTTCATAAATATTCATAATATTCATCATTTATGTGTATATAGAAAAATAACGTTATTACTCCTAAATTGAAATACGTAAATATTATAGCGAAAAATACTCATTTTCTTTATCTGCATATGAAATGAACGAAAATAAAATTGACTCCAAAGGATTGAAATCAAAACAGTAAAAAATTTACTCATTTTTAAGTAATGGTTTATTCGAATAGCGGTAACACTCAAAACTCATTTCTGCATTAATTAAATATTTATTTTTATCGAAAATTGAATACTAAACACTCTTTATTTTTGCTAGATAATGACTAAAAATCGGTTTTAACATTTTATTTGTTTATAACAATAGCAATTTGTTAATAATTTTTATAATAATAATTTTTATACTTTAAAATAAAACAGACATAATGTGTCTATCTTTACCAGAACCAAAGTTATGAATCTTTGAATATAAGTCTTCAAGCCAAAAATCACGGAGTTCTCGAAACTCAGATCCGCTCTATTTCCCCTAAAAAAAAAGAAAAAATCCTCGGACAAATATATCTTTTAATCTGTTATATGTAAAAGAATGAGCCATATATGGAATTTTTTGTCGTCCCGCGCTTGATAAATTAATTTATTTCTAACAGTAAAACCATTTTCTCCATTAATTAAAAATACGTTTTTATAGGAAATGAAATGTAGAATACGATGGTCATACTAAAAACTTATTTCGTGGGTGGGGCAACCACTAAAAATCGATTTGGACATTTTATTTGTTTATAAGAATAGGAATTTGTTAATAACTTTTATTAATTTTATTTTTTTTTAAACTAGCATCTTTTAACTTTAAAATAAAACAAATTAAAAGTTTCTATCTTAAATGGAACCGAAGTTATGAATATTTGGAAATAACTCGTGAAGCCGAAAATCACAAAATTCTCGCAATTTAGAATCGCTATATTTTCCAAAAAAAAGTCCTCGAGCACGTATATCTTTTTCTTGATATAAAACCGATAAAAACATTTTCAGCTAAATCAAAAATGTGTCGGTCGGAAAGGTGTTCGGTTTGTAAAAGAATGACCCGTATTACGTCTACAAATTATATGATTATTGTTTCATACATAAAACAAACAACAAAAAAGCAACTGAATTAATTATATGTATATTTGTTTTAAATGAAATCATATATTTAACTAGATTTGTTTGAAAGTTAAACATTTTGAATTTTCATCTTTGTGTTTTCTTTCAATTCGTGGTATTTTTTTTGGGTATTGGAGAAGTTTTACTAAGGTATTTATTATTTGGGGGCCTCAAAAAATAAACGGCCCAAAGCGATTGCACATGTTGCACTTGCGTAACTACAGCGCTGCCTGGATTCACATACAACAGAAACAAAAACAGAATTTCATACAAATTTGACAGAAAAAATTCTGTTTCTGTAAAATTTGTATGGTATTCTGTTTCTGTTGTATGTGGTATCAAGACTCTAAGATAAATTTACTGTGATATTAAAGTGGTAAGTTTATATTTAGATAAAATAAAATTCAAAAATCTGACTCAAAAAATGTATATGGCTAAAAACTATAGAATAAAAAAAATATTAAAAAACACACTTTTATTGAAAACGAACTAAAAACTAAAAAATAAATTTTGCATTGACACAACACGATGTTCCAAAGAAAAAAGGTTATGTTCAAACGTTAAATCTTTTGTTTGTGTTGTTAATCTTATGTTTGCTTTCAAACTGTAATAAGGAAATGAATATTTAAACATCTTTTTAAATATTTAATCGAATGAATTATGAATATTTAAACATCTTTTTAAACAAGAGTAGAATACTATTTAACTAGAAGTTTTGTTAGGTAAATAACTTTCTGTTACAGTTTTTTACAAAAAATAAAAGTGGGTGGCGTAGTCAACAATATAGAAAGGCAATAAATATGTAGAAAATGTGCTATACATGTCGCACCCTCAATGCAATAGTAACATATTTAAAAATTTGTAGTTTTGAGATAGTCGCAATTTAAGAATGTGCAACTCAATTTAAGAATATGCAAAAGAAACTCAATCTTAGGCTGTATTCTAAACGCCGACTTTTTTGAAACTTATTTATGTAGACTTACTTATTTACCGCCATTTTAAATAAGTATGTAAAAGCTATTCTAAATGATTTAGCTTTCTTATTTTGACAGCAACAAAAAGCAAATTCGAAAATAAAGTTAATTAGAACGATTTATTTAATTTGATCAATTAAAGAGTTTACAAAACTTCTTTTTTTTCATTTTAAATTACATACTACATTATTTTATTAGGGATCGAAAAAGAAATTTTATTGCTTAAAACCATTTTGTAAACAAACATAAAAATATTTGACACTGTCAAATCGAATTAGATTTTTCTATGAAAAAAAAATTTCAAATAAGTCACCTATTTAGGTTACTTATTCAAATAAGTAAGTCTCCACAAATAAGTTTCAAATAAGTTTTGGTTTAGAATACAGCCTTAGTATACAAATGTAACACAGTGGTTAAACCCTCCAAGATTATTATTTTTGCTTTGTGTTTAATACCAATAAAAATTGCTATCCCAAATACCAGTTTTTGATGTTTTAATTAATTAAATTTGAGTTGTCTTACTTTTGCATTAATTAATTAGAATATGTGATATGTTAGTCTTGCAAAATTAAACCTTAAAATTTGAATATGAGATATATTAGTCTTACACTTCATAGTAACCCATATTAGTATTAAATTAGATAACATAACTAAAATTTCAAGTATTTTGACTTATGGTAGCATTGCATTGAGGGTGCGATGTATAAAAAATAAAGCGATTTATGATCTAGAGTTTGGCGTTTTATTTGTATTAAAATACTACCAATAAAATCAAAGACGATAAGACAATTTTATCGACTTGATCAGATTCAATGTACATGTGTAAATGTGTATACATTGAACACCAAAATTTATAATATTCAGCAAATTTTACATTATTTACTTATTTTTGATAAATATCGGCAAACATTGCTAAAACTGTGTGTAATATCGATTTTATTTAAATCAAATTTGTTATGTCTATAATAAATTATAAAGATTTTTTTTGACATATTTGGAAGTGTGAACATAAAAACCTACAGTGAAACACAGAACCTCCTTCTTTTTGAAGTCGGTTAAAAAAACATAATGGATTTGTTTTTGAAAAGAATAAATATTTATTTTGCAAATATTTAAACTAAACGAAAATATATTGATTTTTGAGTTGGGAGACTATCCACGATTTTGAAGAATTCTAAAAATTTGACACATAATTTGTGTCAATAAATATCTCTTTTGATTAACAAAATATTTTTTATCATTTTCGTCTCCTCAAGTGGTAGTTTGCCAAATAAATCCAAAAAACTTGAACATAAAGCTTTAGGACCTGAAGACCTGTTAAAAGCTTCGAGATCTAAAATGTAATGCCCCAAATTTCTTTAAGTAAATAATTTTAAACAAAAGATAGTTCACGATAAGATAGTAGTTATTGTATAAATAAAAATTTTAAACTGAATTAATATTTTGTATCTGCTCTTCATGAAACTCAAAGATATGACAGAAGTTTTTGCTTTTTTAAAATACATCGAAACAACATCACATCTACAATAAATTATCACCTTTACCCTTGTTATTTTCATTCACCATCTTTGATGATAGCACACGTTGAATTCCACACTTAAAAAACGAGTGTTTTGTAGTCGAATCTAATGCAATTGAATTTCACCTCATCCAAAGCTCTTTAAGTTTCCTTAAAATTATTATTTGCTTCAAATGACATGACCGCTCTTAAGCAATCAAACATTGTTATGAAAGCAAGCGAATAATTATTTTCTTGTCACCAGCAAGCTACTGTGCTTTAAATATTTTGTGGTACATATATTGTTTATAAATAAAACTATTGTCCCCAACTCATTGATTATATAAAAGCATTGTTGAACTAACAATAACGCACGACAAACAATAATTTCTAATAAATTTAATTCTACTACAAACAAATTATTCACTAATTAAAAAACAAAAGCTTTACGTGAAATTCAATGAGTACATTATCAGAGGCGTAGCTAGGGAGGGGCGGGGGGGGCGGTCCGCCCCGGGTGTCACCCGTTTTGGAGTGACACCCGAACGTAAAAAACTTAAACAAACCATCACAATGTTTTCAACGATAAATCACTTCGAAACCGTTTTGGGGTGACACCCGAACGTAAAAAACATAAACAAACCATCACAATGTTTTCAACGATAAATCACTTCGAAACCGTTTTGGGGTGACACCCGAACGTAAACAACTTAAACAAACCATCACAATGTTTTCAATGATAAATCACTTCGAAACCGTTTTGGGGTGACACCCGAACGTAAACAACTTAAACAAACCATCACAATGTTTTCAACGATAAATGACTTCGAAACCGTTTTAGGGTGACACCTGAACGTAAAAAACATAAACAAACCATCACAATGTTTTCAACGATAAATCACTTCGAAACCGTTTTGGGGTGACACCCGAACGTAAACAACTTAAACAAACCATCACAATGTTTTCAACGATAAATCACTTAGAAACCATTTTAACCAGGTTATTCATATAATTTTAATTTATAAATTGTGATAACTTAAAAATGTGTCCTATAAATGTGTTATTGGTTCAAAAAGAATCTATTCTACTTTTTAAAATTTTTTGAGTTATTACGTGAAATAAAATTTTAACAATATTAATCGAATCAACATGTTGAGCATTGAATCCCATCACTACAATTACTCAATAGCTTTGAATATTCCTATAGATACCATATTGACCGTTTTTTACGATATATTATTTAGTATGCAAGCATGATTATTTAATGACCAGGTCTGAAAACACATATGCTGAATAATGTATAGGAAAAGTGGTTTACGTCGATAATGTGGCACCCTTTGTCGATATGGTGGCACCCTTGAGTTACAATGTCTCTATTCCAAAATTATTTCTAAAATATCCGCTTAACCTTACTACCTAATATATGTTTTACATTTCAAACAAATTAATTGCAAACACCTAAGGAAACTAACAAACAATCAAATTACCGTGTTTGTAAATGATCTCAAAATAATTTTTTTTCCTTTATCTTGAAACTCAAAGAATAAATTGAAATAGATCGTTTTTCAATGGACACAAAAATAATTACTGTTGAATAAAATGGCAGTTATGCAATTACTGCAGTTTTGCAAATTTTTGTAGGTTGATACATACTCATACTGTTTGTTTTCAGTTTTATATATTTATATATTTGAATTAAATGAAAGTTTATCATTTAAAATTACATTCTGTTGGGTTTTAAATCCCTTGGAAATTTCAAACTCATCAAGTGATTCTTTTAAAGATCCTTGGCTACATAAATGTAAAGCCTTCAATTTTTTTTAAAAAGTGGTGTAGCTATTGTTATTAACTATGTAAATGGTTCGCAAAAATAAACTTTAAATTTTGTTTATTTTTCTTCTTAGGCAGGTATTCCTTAAATCAGTCTTTAAAACATTTTCCGGTTTTCCCGATGTAAAATTTTTAACAAAAATCACATTCAATTTTGTAAATTATTGAGCATGATTCTAATTGGATATTTAATTTTGGTTTCAATTCTTTATATAAAATATCTTTTAGGATTTCATACTTATATTTTTTTAAATAGTTCCTTATAATATTAGGCTATGATTTGTATATTCCATTTTATCAAATATTATTTAATATAAGTTGTTACAAGGAAATTTAAATAAATTAATTTTCTTGGCGGTGTATTTAGTCGTTAACACAGTGTACTTATTATGAACTATGTACCTATTATGTATCCTACAAATATATTTAGAATTAATGCTTTGCTGATACATATACTATAATTAAAAATATTTTTTTAGATTTCGTTTAGCAAATATCCCAAAAAATAAATATGCCACGAGGAGTTCATACTTTTTAAAGAAAAAGTTGGTTTCAGCAGAGAAAGACCAAGTCTATAAATATGTTACAAAACCCGATGATATCCAAGGTTCATCAAAAGAAACTGATTACCACGTTGATGCAACGAATGTTTCAGAGAATATTGGCTCATCTTCGGAAAGTAACAGCAACAATACAGAATTAATAATGATAACCTATGATGACGAATTAGAAAGGAATAATGAAAATGACAGTGATAATGCCGCTAATGCTTCTACTATCGAAGACAGTATTTGCATGGGTGAATCACTTCAGGACTTAAGAGATGTATCACATTGGAATATACTCGTCTCTGGTAATGTTCGCATTGAAATCATAAAAAAAGAAAGTGAACATTTTCAAAATAGAGAAGGGTCGTTTGTTACTGTATCTAGACACGGGTTAGACATAAAAGGTGATGTTCGTCATCTTTCTAAAGAATGGTTTTATAAAATGATGAATAATGGTGAAAAAATTCTACGGCCATGGATTGTTTATTCTCCTGTAAATAATAACTTGCGTCCTGTATTGCTTATGTTGTCGTGTATTTGCTGTCACCAATAATATTAATACAAAATCAACATTTACTACTGGATATCAGAAGCGGTGGAAACTAAATCCCAAAGTGGCCGAGCATGGAACTTCAAATGAACATCTGGAGAATTTTGAAAAGTGGAAAACTTTGGAAATGAGGTTAAAAATTCATAAAACGATACGAGACGCAGCCTTGCAATTAATATATAATAAAAAACAGAAGTGGAAACATCTTTTATCAAGATTATTGGATATAACTTTGTTTTTATCTAAACAAAACCCAGCATTTCATGGACATGATGAAGGACAAAATTCTTCGAATAAAGGCAATTTCTTAGAACTAACCAAACTATTGTCAAAGTATGATGTAGTGTTAAAAGAACACATTTTGAATTTGGAGCATGGTAAATCACCAAAAGTATCATATTTGTCACCAGATATACAAAATGAGTTCATAAATGTTTTAGCGATCCACGTAAAGTTTAAGCTTGTCAACGAAATTAAATCGGTTAAATATTTTGGAATTATGTTTGATAGCACACCTGACATTTCACATATTGATCAAATATCAGAAGTGATTCGTTATGTGAAAATTGATGGTAGAAAAGTGGAAATCAAGGAAGTATTCCTTGGATTTTTTCCTTTACGTGGAAAAAAGCCGCTGATTTAAGCGATGAAATTCTTACACTGAAAAAAAAAAATTGAAGTAATGATAACCTCATCTCGAAGATGGCAGTTTATTATTCATGCAAAGAAAAGATATTTACAAACACTTTCACCGTGATTGGGAAAACTACTCAGTACTCAGTAACATTTTCCTGATAACAGAATGAGGTATAATTAAAATATAAAGTGCTATCCAATATAACAGTAGTTGAATAAAGTTAATAACTATTTCCATGAAAACATATTTCTTTGACATTTCTTTAACATTTTTCATTTTAAAATTTAAGTATTTGAGATTAATTGAACTATATTTTATTTTCACATAAATATTTCATGTGATTGTCTCAACTGCATCGGCTTATCATTGTACGGTTGTTGAATCAATCTCGTATTTCGATTCGCCATATCTGCCCGCACGGTGAGGTTGAGACAACTGCATTGCGATTGGAAATAGGACATGTTTTTTTCAGTGTAAAATCTTGAAAATGATGGTATAGATGTTATGAATTGTCGCTCTCAAAGGTTATGATAATGCAGCTGTTATGAGTAGTATACATGGAGAAGTGCAAGCTATTATTAAAGCAAAAAATAACAAAGCAATTTTTGTGGGCTGCAAAGATCATTCAATTAATTTATACGGCCAACACTCGTCAGTGGAAGCCATTTTTACATGTTTTTCTGCTTCGACTAGCCGCTGGGAAGTACTTGCTAAACACAACGAAGCAACTGTTAAAATACTCTTAACAGCGCATTGGAGTGCTCATTATGCTGCAGTAAAAGTATTGGCCGAAAACTTTGATGGGATTGTGGCTGAAATTCAGAAGTTAAGTGATCAACAAGAAAATGTAGACACTAAAGGCGCTGCACAGAACCTTATCAATGCAGCATGTGATTTTTCGTTTCTTTGCTATCTTTTGTTTTGGAATGATATTCTAAGAGAAATAATATCTGTGCTCAGATTGGATTGCAAAGCACGGGCTTGAATATTGATCAATTAGCTACAAAAATAGAGTCAATTCATAACGAAGTCTCATTGTAGAAGAGGCAATAGATCTTGCTGCGAAAAAATCGGAGGACTATGACATTTCAATGGAAAGCCGAATTCGTCATAAAAACGCAAAAAACGAACGGGTGGTGAGTTTGCACCTGATGTTGGACTGACACTGAGAGCTCTACTTAAAAAGGACATGTTGGAATGTCATAACCGATTCAGTGTTGAACTCCGAACTAGACTGAAGTCAGTTCAAGATTTAGCTTCATTGTTCGAGGTTGTGCAGACAAACACTTAGCTTTTGGCGAACAGTGAAGAGTTAAAATTATCGGTATCAAAATTTACTGGTTTTTATGATGCGGTATTGGCAACAGAACTCCTCATAGAGATACAAAGGATGAGGAGGCATTTAAAAGCGGCCAATGTTACAGTTTCTAACTGGGTGTACCTAGACTTTTTGAAATTCATCGTAGAATGGGATTTTTTAGAATTTCTTCCGAATCTTACGGTCGCACTAACGTTATTTATGACTATTTGCGTATTAGTGGCTTCGTGTGAGAAGAGTTTCAGCAAATTAAAATTAGTTAAAAGTTACTTGCGGGCTTATAATAATAATGCTCATTTGTATTAATTAAAAAAAATTATAAATTACGTTTATCGGCTTTTTATTATTATTGACAGTTTTTATTTTTGGGGTGACACCACAATATCCGCCCCGGGTGCCACCCATGCTAGCTACGCCACTGTACATTATATTGGAGGTTTTTTAATGTAGTTATTTTAGTGTAGTATTATAAGTTATAACACCTTTTGGTAGAGATAAATGATACATGCAATTTAATTTTGAAAATTGATGATTATTTTAATTAATGTTGTTTATTGAAAAACAAAATCTAAAAATATTACATAAAACATTTATAATTTAATGTTTTAATTATGATAAATATTGTTTGGTGAATAGAACGAAAACAATGAATGTTTTTAATAAAAATATTTTGTTAAAATTAAATAATTTATCTATATTGGTAATCAAAAAAAAAATACTTTGTTCATCATAATGGCTTTAATTATATTATATCGAATTATGGGGATTTTCATTTTATTGTCACAAACAACAATTACAGTCAGCGTAGGTAGCATTTATAAAAATTTAACAAACTTTTTAATTGCTTATGTTGCCAAAATAAACATTGGGTATGGTAGATTATATGACTTCGGTCTGAAAGTTACTTCGGTTTGAAAGACCTAAGTATTTCATTCTCGAGAAAAAAGTGAAATTCTTACTTTTCCCACTTTTTTGGCATTTCTCAACGTTCTTCTCAACGAGAGCTCATAACTATTATTTAACTTTATTATTTAACGCACTTTTTAAGCCATTGGGTATTTTATTAATTATTTATTCAACTTTAAATTGCAATATTTTGGCACCATAGCCATTATCAATTTTATAAAGGACAGTTTGAGAAATAGAATGACTGATAAATTTAGCGAACTCTGCATTAAATATTTGTCATCCAAGATGCAGCACCCAAAATCGCATTATTTAATTTAAACTTAATGTTAATTTTTATATTTCAATTTAATCTTTAAGGATTTTATTTTAGATTTTAATTTTTGTTAATAAAATTCTGTAAACGTTTGTTTTTATTTTATTTGTAATAATTGTACAATATTTTTTAGTATTACCAATAGCTTGTCACGTCAGCAAATTTATAAAAATAGATTATATATATTTTTGTCGCGCATACTGAACATAATAAAGATTAAAGTGTTACTTTATTACTGTAATTTGCGGTCATATAAAGTTTCACTTTTTAACCCTACATTTTGTTGTCATAGTTAAGTCCAAAAAAGTAAAAAACATTTAAATTTGTATAAATCACATAAAAATAATTTTTTTTTTCAAACCAACCTCTTAACCTCCTAATTTAAAATTTCATAATCCAATCAAAATATTAGTTATTTGTTGTTGTCATAGTAATACAATTTGTTTGAAAAAATAACATATGTTTTGGTCAAAGGGTTGTTCAACAAATTTTTATTTCTGCAAATAATTTATGCAAATATTTAATCATGATTTAGATTAAACAATTTTTTAAAAATATTTTTCTTGCGGCGAATAAAAATAGTATATGACGCACGGACGTGAGCTGTTGTGGGGAATGACCAAATGTGGGGCAAATTTCGACTGGCGCTTCGATTTGCAAACTCCACATATGTCCAAAAACCTTATCTTTACGTCATTGCATCATAATCTACTATTTTCTAAAAGCTTTGACCTTTTATTACAATTTTCAAATACGAGGACTAGTCCGTTTCATAATTGTTTTTTCTTTTCATCATTGTTTCAAATTTAAATAATAAGGAAAAGTAAATCTTCCTAATCGTTGTGACGTCAAACGAACAATTCAACAAAAACTAAGTAGTACTAGAAAAGTGTATTTGTATTTTTGCACAAAAATTGTATTTACATAAAATTAAAACATATGTATTTTTGTGTTTAGTAGCTTGTCAAAATGTACATATCCAGCTCGTATGGTTTCATACTTACTACTTACTTACTTACTTAAATTCATACTTACTACTTACTTGAAATCTAGTAGATTCTGGCTTCATTATACAAAGATAATCGAAAAAGCAGAGATCGACAGAGCAAAAGAAGCTAAAGTTACAGTGCCATTAGTTCTTTAAAATTTGGTACTAAATCTTCTATCCCCCCTTTCATGGTGATGGTGACTTAATCGTTACTGACCCTACAAGTAAAGCTACATTGTTCGTAGAACGCTTTGCCTCAAATTCGATAATTTCGTAAACTTCTAAAGAAATCCCCCAAATCCAGTCCTCAGGAGTTAATATGAAACAACTTCATTTCAAACCCAAAATCACCGAAAAACTTTTAAGGGGTTAAACAACAACAAAGCCTCTGGTCAGGAAAACATTCCTCCTGTTATTCTAAAAACATTTTCAAAAGAACTTGCGGGGAAGAGAAAGAAAAGAACCCACTCTAACCAAAATTTTTTATAAATCCTATGAATCTGATATTTTTCCTTTGTGCTGGAAGTTGGCAAATATCCAGCCTGTCCCACAAAAAGAAACGAAATGTAATATTTCCAATTATAGACTAATAGCCCTACTCCCAGTACTTTCTAAGATATAAGAGCATTATATTATTTACATATATGTCTAAATTTTTGGACGACAACCTTTTAATATCTGTCATTACGGTTTTGGAAACAAAAGATCAACAACCGATCTATTGAGCTATGTAGCTCATCTATGGAATAGTATACTTGATAAAGGTGGTGAAACGTACGTTATCGCATTAGACATCTCAAAAGCATTTGATCGAATCTGGCATGCCAATTTGATCAACATACTCGTTGCGTACGGTTTTCATCCCGCACTCGTGAAGTTGATTCAAAATTTTCTGTCTAACCGATACATTTCAGTATCTATAAATGACTTTCCTTCTGAGTCTAAATAACTTAACGCTGGCGTAACCCAAGGCTCAGTTTTATCACCCATTCTATTTTTAATTTATATTAAATATTATATTTATTACTGTTGAAAATCACCAGTAATCCGATAAATAGTTTTGCAGATGATAGTACACTGCACAAGACATTTGTTCTCCTATCTTCAAAGGGTAAAGTGCATGAACGACTAAATCCCGCCCGGAGAGACGCTGCGTTATGCTGATGAGGACCTAAAAAAAACACGACTACACTTCAATGTTCTCTAATGATATTTCAAACAGTATATGTGACGAACAAATTGATAAATGTGAAAGCCTTTGTTTATTGGGAGTTACAATGCCTAAAGACTTACTCTGGAATGATCATATAATGGCGATGCCAAAGAGCGCGTCAATATATGTAAAATAGAGGCGCTGCATCTGTTTCCAACCTGGCTATTTTAGACTCTGTTCAAAAGCGTGCTAAACAAATTGTTGGTGATCGAAATTTAACATTAAATATTGATTCCCTACAACATCGTCGCACGCTGCTGATCTTGTTATTTTTTATAAATATCGTCACCAGCTGTGCTCGGACGAATCATATCCATCATACCTCTGCTTTAACGTATTCTTTTCCCCGTATTCCTTGTCAATCGGTTTGTGCAAACAGTCAAACTATTGAAATCACTCACTGCCATAGTGAAAAAATGCAAAGGGACTTCTTTGTCCCTACATCGTACAAATAGAATGCCTTGCCCGAATCAATAATCTCTAGTGCCTTCAATCCACAAAAAATTAAAAAATCGTCTATGTTGTTGTGGGATTTACGTCTTGAAAGGTATCTATGTGTTGTTGTGACACATATTGTAATCCCTATTACACAGAACTTTTTATTAAAAAAAAAATATATGTATCTTAAATTATTTGTTCATATTAATAATTTTGTTTCGTTGTTTAATGTTTTCATAATTTAAAATATGAAGGGGCTGAAATCTCACAGCTCTGAGATATCAAGACTTCGGTCTGGGTTAAGGATTTTGATATAGTTTTCGGCAAAAAACTTTTATGAGGACATGGTTTTTAGTTTTGGGCAGCGATGTATATCAAACATAACTCTTTGTTAAAGAACAAGTATTTTTTATCTCTGTTTAAAAATTTATTACAAAACTAACACGAAACATCAATACGTTGCCGGAAAATTATAATCCAAATTCCAAAAATATTGTTAAACTAAATAAAATCAAACTTTTTTCAACATTCCAAAAATATTCGTAAAATTAGAATAAAATCAAATATTTAAACTTTTTCTAAATTCCGATAATATTCCAAAAATTCTTAAAAATTTAAACTTATCCAAAATTCTAAAAATATTGCAAAAATTATTACAAAATCAAATATTAAAACTTTTTTTATAATTCTAAAAATATTGCAAGAATTATAACAAAATCAAAAATTGAAACTTTTTTCAAAATTCCAAAAATATTCCAAAAATTAGAATGAAATCAAATATTTAAACTTTTTCTAAATTCCAATAATAATCCAAAAATTCTTAAAAATTCAAACTTTTTCAAAAATTCTAAAAACATTGCAAAAATTATTACAAAATCAAAAACTGAAAGTTTTTCAAAATTCCAAAAATTATAATAAAATCAAAAATTTTTCATAATTCTAAATATTGTAATAAACTTCGTCCAGAATGGGTTAATTTAATTTAATCATAAATAACCAATACGTTCTGCCTAAATGTTTTCTACATTCAGACTATGGCAAAGATGAATTAAAAGTTAACTCCCTTTACATAATACAAATTGCATAAATTAATGTAAATTAAATTTTTACATTAATGAATTAAAAGGAGGTGTGGCCTATTGTTTCTAGAAAATACACTGGCAACAAAAACTGAGTTACCAGACGTTTCTGCTTATTTGTTTTTGAATATAAATAAGCGAACAAAATATCAGATAGTCAGTTTTTGCAATTAAAAGTGTTTTACGAATATTCGCAAGTAGAAGGAATAATCGGTGGTACTTGAGCCTGGGTACTAATAGTGAAAGAATTTGAACCTAGTGGAATAGTAAATACAGATTTTACGATTCCGACTCTGATTGATTCAAATTGTGGAAAAGCGGTGAAATTTATCGTACATAAATTGGAGACCATAGAATTTATTGCAATTAAAATCGGAAGTTGCTGTAATTGATTGATAAATAAAGTTTGAGATTTTGTTAACTAAAGATCTGTCTTTTTACTGTCGTATTTGCTCAATAATCGAAAAGAACCAACGAAGAGTCGTTACAATATATTCAAAAAATTCTTACAAAATTAAAAAATTAAAACTTTTTCCAAAATTCTAATAATATTGCAAAAATTATTACAAAATCAAAAATACAAACTTTTTCAAAATTCCAAAAATATTTCAAAAACTATAACAAATTTAAAAATTTCCATGTCCAATTTTTTTCAATTACATTTATGTCACACATTTACGTTAAAATGTTTTTATGCTACATGCTACATTTTTTTTCCAAAAAATTGGCTAAAAAAATAAATGAAAACATTTTTGACACACAAGACATTATTTTTTTGACAAACTTATAATGCCATAATTCTCTATAATAATAATAAAATTTCATTTCAAACAAACAATTTTATTTTTTTCCAAAAACTTGGGTAAAAAAATAAATAAAAATCTTTCTTTTGACACACTTGACAACATTGTTTTGAAAAACTTATGATGCCATAATTCTCAATAATAATAATAAAATTTCATTTCAAACAAACAATTTTATTTTTTTCCAAAAAATTGGGTAAAAAATAAATAAAAACTTTCTTTTGACACACTTGGCAACATTCTTTTGACAAACTTATAATGCCATAATTCTCAATAATAATAATAAAATTTCATTTCAAACAAACAATTTTATTTTTTTTTCCAAAAATTTGGGTAAAAAAATAAATAAATCAGTGTTGTGAAACGCAATAAATTGAATTTCGTTTCAGTTTTCGTTATACTGCAAATTAAAATTACGGTTTTCGTTTCAGTTATTGTTTCGACCAGCTAATTTGGTTACGTTTTCGTTACGTTTCGGTTACAGTTACGATTGCGTTATACATCACAAATAAAAGTAATAATTGGGAAATAAATTACATAGAAATTAACTATTTACATAATACACAAAACTACTATAAGATTGGACTAATCAGAATCGCATGGAGGGATCAGATTTTATTGATTAATAATTTTTTTATAAATTTTTTACCTACGCATATGACAATCCCGTGTACTCCAGTCCCTGCTATTGGCATACGAGTTCACGTGAGATATCACATTCCACTGATAATATCAATGAGATATCACTACCCAAGGTGATATCTTAGGGGTGCTAGCGGGTGAGCTGTATTCAGTTCTCGGTAGCACCCTCAATTATTATTCAATTGAGTAAATTAAACTTGTTAATAATTTTTAATTCACTAGATTTGAATATTGAAAATTTTGAATTATATATTAGAAATTTTTTTGAGCACTTAAACTCAAGCAATTAACTTGTTTTGAATTTTTCAATACGAAAGTATATTTTGGATTTTTTCTTAGAGAAACACTCTATTTTTCTCTTATACATTTTTCGGATTGGGATTCGAACTATCCTCATCAGTGCCATGGTTCGGATCCGTTTTGGCAGACACGCTATCCAACTAACCTAGCGAGGCGATGGTATTTCAAAGTTGAAATTTCATCATAATTTAACTACTTTAAGTTGAATTTATCTCGTTAGTTGAACAGAAATACCTAATGAGAAAAATTCAACTTAAAGTAGTTAAATAATGATGTCATTTCAACATTGAAATACCATCGCCTCGGTAGGTTAATTCGATAGCGTGTCTGCCAAAACGAATTCGAATCATGGCACTGATGAGGATAGTTCGAATCCCAATCCGAAACACGTATAAGAGAAAATGGAGTTTTTCTCTGAGAAAAATCCAAAATACACTTTCGAATTGAAAAATTTTAAAATACTCAATTGCTTGAGTTTAAGTGCTTAAAAAATTCTCTAATATATAATTCAAAATTTTCAATATTCAAATCAAATAAATTAAAAATTATGAATATAATATAATTAAAAAAAATTTTCACTCCATACCAATTGCTCCATGTTTATAAGTCCTATATTCGTCCTTGTAAGGAGTACTGTTGTCAATTTTGGGGTGCTGCTTCTGTTTCCATCTTGGCCCTCTTGGACTCTGTTCAAAAGCAGGCTGTACGAATTGTGGGTGATCGAGCTTTGACATCAAAGCTTGATTCCCTACAACATCGTCACACTGTTGCTGACCTCGTTGTTTTTTACAAATATCGTCATCAACAGTGCTCAGATGAAATCAGCAGCATCATGCCTCAAGCTTATTCTTACCCCCGTTCCACTCGGCAATCGGCTACCGCAACTAGTCAAACGGTCGAGATCCCACGCTATCATACTGGCAGATCGCAGAAAGACTTCTTTGTCCGAACTGCATACAAATGGAATAGTTTGCTGGAATCCATAGTCTCAGGTGGCTTCAATCCACAGAGGTTTAAAAAAACGTTCATCAATACCTTGGAACGCAAGTTTTTGTGGGATCTAGGTCTTAAAAGGTATTTATGTGTTGTTATGACACATATTCTTAACCCTATAACACAAAACTTTTTATTAAAAAAAAAAAACAATAATATATTATAAATATGTAACGTAATAACCTAAAAAAAAAATAGCGTTTGTGTTACGTTTTTCGTTACGGTTAATATAAATTATATCGTTTGCGTTTTTGGTTACGGTACAAAATTTTAATTCCGGTTTTGCGTTTTTGCGTTACGTTACAATAACGTTTCACAACACTGAAATAAATACTTTCTTTTGACACACTTGACAACATTTTTTCGACAAATTTATAATGCCATAATTCTATATAATAATAATAAAATTTCATTTCAAACAAACAGTTAATATTATTTTTTTTCCAAAAAGTTGGGTAAAAAAATAAATAAAAATCTTTCTTTTGATAAACTTGACAACATATTTTTGACAAACTTATAATGCAATAATCTAGTTTTTGATCTCACATACCAATCCCGAGCATCAAGATTTCTCCAAATTTAATGTTCCTACTCGTAATCACTTAAAATGAACGTTTTTTAAGCCAAAAATATGAATATTTGCTATTTTTGACACACATAATGATTTTTTTGACACACTTCCGGTACAGTTATCGAACACAGCGTCCTTTCGGACCTGTCCCTTGAGTATACCTATTTTTAGAAAAAAATTTTTGAAATCCCTTCAGCGGTTTTCCCTGCAGCGTAGGTAATGACGGCGGCCCGCCGGCCGACAGACAGACACACATTTTTTTTGTGCTTTTTTAGAATCAGTAGGTCCTAAAACGTCGAGAAATGCCAAAAAAAGTGGGGGTAAGAATTTCACTTTAAGCTCATGAATGTTATATTTAGGTCTTTTAGACGGAAGTAATTACGTAAACTTTAAATCGCTATATATTATCTATAGTTATCTTTATCAACTTAAATTAAATGGTTAGCATATGATTTGTTTATTTCTAAATTGTTATTTTCTCATTGGAAATCTTTTTAAAAATACTAGTGGGTATAGTAAATTTGTAGCAATACAATGTCAATAAAGTATATTTGTTTACATACTTTTTTATCTATGTTCTTCGGATTCATTAACAATGTTGTTAGCTTTGATGTGTCACTTTAATAAGATATTTCAAAGATTATTAAAAATTTCAACAGAAATATTTATCACATTTCAATTTTACAAATGATTAGCACGTAGTCAAAAGAGAAAGTATGCGTATGTAAAATCAATAATAGAATACAAATACTAATATGGTTAAGTAAAATATAGTCTTAAATTATTTATAAAATAATTAGATTTCGGGATGCACAAAGGTATCAGTTTATGTTTATTTGTTTTTTATTTTTTAGCTACGTGTGACAACTCCGCGTAATCGGGTGCCTGCTATTAACATATGAATAAATGTGAGATATAACATATCACTGACAATAGCAGTGACCATTTTTAGGTAGATTTCATATAAAAATCTACCTATTGCAATGGGCTTCATCTCGGAATTTCGGAAAAATTTTTGTGCCAAACGACTATATATGATAAGCGGAGACAAAAAAACAAAAAAAAAAAAATTTATATATACATATATACATATATATATATATATATATATATATATATATATATATATATATATATATATATATATATATATATATATATATATATATATATATATATATATATATATATATATATATATATATATATATATATATATATATATATATATATATATATATATATATATATATATATATATATATATATATATATATATATATATATATATATATATATATACACACACGATATGAGATATAACGAAAACGACCGGCACTCTCACGGTCGCATTTGTTGAGGGAGATCAAAAAAATTTTCTGTACTTGTGTGTTTTAATAATATCTTGGACAAGTTCGTGAATCAGCAAAATCCGACACGTGGTTAAGAAACTAGAGGCTTTTTTCTGAAAAAAATTGATTTTTTAAAACCGTTATAACGGCCGTTTGGATACTAATATTTCAAAAAATTTAACAAATTTAGAATCTTTGGAATCTTTTTTATCAATTTGTTTTAAAAAAAGACCTCTGCAGTTGGAGGTTCCTGAGTGAGCGGCTCCAACAAAAAAGTTTGCAAAAAAAATTTTTTTTTGAAACAACAAACATTTATAAGGCCAGATCAAAAAACCTTTTCTAAACATGTACGTTTTATTAATATCTTGGACAAGTTCGTAAATCAGCCCAATCCAACACATGGTTAAGAAACTAGAAGCTTTATACTAGAAAAAAAACTCTGTTTTTTAGATCCGTTATAACGGCCGTTTGGATTCTAATATTTTTAAAAACTTCATAAATTTAGAATTTTTGAAACCTTTTTAATCAGTTTCTTTCAAAAAAAAGACCTCTGCGGTTGGAGGTTTCTGAGTGAGCGGCTCCAACAAAAAAGCTTGTAAAACACAAAATGCGTTTGAATCAACCGGCGCTCTCACGGTTGCATTTGTGGAGCCAGACCAAAAACCCTTTCTGAAAAATGTGTGTTTTATTAATATCTTGGACAAGTTCGTAAATAAAAAAAATCTGACACATGGTTAAGGAACTATAGGCTTTATACTAGAAAAAAAAGTGTTTTTTTTAATCCGTTATAACGGACGTTTGGATACTAATATTTTTAAAATCTTCATAAACTTAGAATTTGTAAAAACATTTAAATCTATTTCTTATATATATAAACCTCTGCAGTTAGAGGTTTTTGACTTGTTGGCTTCAACAAAAAAGTTTGCAGCAATCCCCAACTACAATTTCCAAAAACCTTATAACAGTCAATGTCAACCTTATAACAGTCAAAAAAATAAAAGATTTGAATAGAAAAAATTATTTTTTTTCTTAGAAATAAACTATTTTGATATTTTGCAGTAATTGCACGACATATGATATAGAGTAGGTTTGTGTCATAAATTGTCACACACATGTTTTGTGGTAGATTTGATATTTGTTTGTTGCAAAATTGTATAGATATAATTTTGCTTGTAGGTAGCTAATTTTCTTTTTAAAATTTGTTCGATATCTGTTTGAAATTAGTTTGTTTTGTTTAAACTAATCTGATACATAAGATTCTACTGGCACACAAAACTATCTGATCTCGAAATCTACCTATTTCTAGCGGATATACGTGCCGCTTGGACTTTTATATCTTAGTAGTGCTGTCGGATGAACTTTGTTCAGTCCACGATAGCATCCTTAATCTTAATTATGAAATATTCCCTGACAATGGTACACTATTGCTTGCTCGAAGAAAACAGGCCTTCATAAAGCTCTTTATATAGGGTTTACTCATTAAGGAAAACAGATGATCTAGGATTATACAAGCTGAGATTATTGGTAGCCAAATTTTATTTTGTTCTTGCAAATTTAAAAAAAAAACGTTGCTTTTTCCCTTATATTTTATTTTATTTTCTCCATTCTATCATAAAATATTAGTTTGTCATATTTTATTATGTGTTCGGATTGTTTGTTTAATTATTCCTTAAAAAATCAAAAAATAAAAAATTTGATATCCAAACTTGACTCCTTTTTTTATACCTTCAGTAGCAGTATGAACATTATCGATCGCTTTGTTAACTTTTTTATAGTTGATTCTTGCTGGACCCGACCATGCGTTTCTGTGACTCTGTATGGTTGAATGCAAAAACGAGAAAAAGAAAACGCACACGTTTCTAATATGTTTAATTTCACGATGCTTCTGGGTATCTGTATACAAATATTTTATTTGTTGTTGTTCCATTGTCTGTGCATATATAGAGATTGTCACTTCTCCGCTCCTATAGAACACCCAACATATAAATGTACATGTGAAGCAATCCATTCTAGATATAATCCGCACACTTCTTATGATTGAACCTTGTTGTTACTGATTGCAAATGCCAATCGAATTTAAAATTGTGATCTTTTAAATTGAAATGCTAATGATCCGCATTGTATTCGCTAATCATCATGAAATGCTAATAACCCGCATCCCGCAGCAGCAGGAGATCGATTTGGCGGTGGCATTCATACTTGATTGAGAACTAATACCGCATTTACAGCGACATAGCAAATTAGTGGATGTAATTTAAATCTGTGCTGTAAACACTTTTTATTTTAAAAGCGTGCAACTAATTTGATATCTACACTTCACTTCTCGCTGTGAACACTATTGCAAATAAAAATGTTTGATTTCTACACCGTCTCCTGTTCCTAAAAATTTTAAATCATCAAAGTTCTTTTCCCCGTCACACATTTTTCAACATCAAACAAATAATTTGAGAAATGGTCTCTAGTTATCATACTTTCAAATCTTTTTTTAAAAGTTTAACAGAATTAAAATTAAAATTAAAATGTGTTTACATCATAAAAGATTTAAATTACAATCTACGTTGTAAACTCATATTAAATATGACAAGATGCAAATTCATATACTATCTACATACTAATTTCCTATGTCGTTGTAAATGCGGTATTACTAAGTTCGGGATTACTAAGCACAGATCTTAAATCATTATCAACGACCTGGACCACACTAAACCGAATAAGAACGAATCATGGACGTTGTGCTGATTCTTTGTACAAGTGGGGAATTTCAGAGTCCCCTCAATGTGACTGCGGGGCTCCACAACAAACCATAAAACACATTGCAACTGTGTGCCCAATTTGACGATACAATGGCGACATCTCAGACATCTGTTTGGCGGGATGTAGTAGCATGGATAGACTCACTCGATGTAAACATCTAATGTTCAAATGTACTGCCAATGTTTAAATATTTTACTTTTTAACTAAAAGACGCGCAATCAAACTGATTATAAGCTCATTTTATGTGTATTCATGTTTTGTTTTAGGTAGATTCCATAGAAAAAATCTACCTATTTTAAGTTTTATTTTTATTTTTTAATGTGTCATAAAAACCATACGCTAAATAAATTATCAACGATTCGTTGCACATTTTTTTGTGAAATGCAGGTTAATATTTAAATATTAGTTCCACATTGCACGTGAGTGCTGCACGTTTTATTAATACATACATCCCAGTATCGATGGTTCTATAATAAATTCAGAGTTTGACATGTACTGCAGAAAGTGGAATGTGTAACGCCGTTGACAATTCTCAAATTCTGGGAAGCACATTTATTAATAACATGCGAAAAAGCATTCATATTGTTTGGGATGGGGCACAGTTTGCCTATCGTAGTTTTTTTCAATATGGCAGGTTGTTCGTTGTAAATTATTTTTATTCGGATTGAATTTGTTGCATATTTGCATATTTGTTGCATATTTACAGCTGTGATATAAACGCGTTGTTCAAATTCTAGATAAACTGCTAAAAGAACAACAGCTGGACTTCGTTCATGTTTAGGAAAATAAAGAATTCACAACACAGCTTCATTGCTGTTTATGTTGTGTGGCACGCTAAAAACTAAAATGTTGCGGCCTTTTTTAACGTACTTACTAACTAACGTACTTGACTGATTCAACGGAGATACAGCATTCCATTTTTATGTGCGATCTGTATGTTCTTGGTAGCAAAAGATGAATATGGAACAAAAATCGGTTGTTATATTCTTCCATGTTCCCGTTTCACATATCTATGGTTGTTAATTTACTGCTATCTGTTGCCCATCTTCTTTTGTATAAAGGCTATTCATCGTTTCCTGTAACTGAATTGACTACTAATCCTTAAGGATATCGCTTTGAGTATTTTCCGTCTATCATGCAAACTCTGAATTTGAATTCAGTGTTCTGCAAAGTTCATGGTACATAGTTTTCGTCACAACTTCCTACAAATCTTTATCGAAGTTGGCACCGGAGATTTGCGGTGTGCATTTGAAATGATTTTGATTTTAGCCAGATTAGAATATGAGCATGTGTATTGGCTCTCGCAAATGAACTGGCACTTCAGAAAAAGCTTGTTTTGATTTAAACGGATGAATATCAAACGTTCTCTCTCGAATGTTTTTGCATGCATATCTAGGATGTATTGGTGAAACAATCGACGGCATTTTCAAATTTTCATTATCTCGAATCATTCATCATTCTCTTATGAAAACAATATCTCTCCGTTGAAATTGATTTCCGATTATAATAATTGTCACTTCGTTTATAGTTGGAGCTTTGAATCTTCTCACATGTTCTCTTGCAGGCGTTTTGTCAACCTGAATTACTGAAACTTATATGCATCACATAGCAATTAGCATCATGTCAACTGCTGTTTTGAACAATGCACTAAATCGTTTTTTTCGTGAAGAACTTCTTGTAGTATGGAAAGAAATGTTTAATAATTGTAATTTTAACTAATTCTGTATTCCTTCGGTCTGAAAAACCTAAGTATTACATTCATGAGCCAAAAATGAAATTCTTACCCCCACTTTTTTGGCACTTCTCGACGTTTTAGGACCTACTGATTCTAAAAAAGCAAAAAAAAATGTATGTCTCTCTGCCGGCCGTCCGTCCGGCCGGCCGTCCGTCATTACCTACGCTGCAGGGAAAACCGCTGGAGGGATTTCAAATTTTTTTTCTATAAATAGGTATACTCAAGGGACAGGTCCGAAAGGACGCTGTGTTCGATAACTGTACCGGAAGTGTGTCAAAAATAGCAAATATTCATATTTTTGGCTTAAAAAACGTTCATTTTAAGTGATTACGAGTAGGAACATTAAATTTGGAGAAGTCTTGATGGTAGGGATTGGCATGTGAGATCAAAAACTAGATTATTGCATTAGAAATTTGTCAAAAAAATGTTGTCAAGTGTGTCAAAAGAATAGTATATTCTTCAACGATGCTGTGGTACCTAACTACTGTAGGAGTCCACAAACAAATATAACTCAGTTAAGCACGACAACTTTTAATTTGAATATCACGGCACCTTTTATTTAATAAAACACAAAAGCATTTAACACCTTCAATTTTAATTTATTTTATTTATTGGTTAAATTTAATAAAGTTTGACGGTTACGGATTGATTTCTGAATCCTGGTTTTATTTTCAATTTGTAAAACCTTTCTCTGTAAAGTCTTTTACACAACTCAACTTTAACTAACAGAAAAATAGGTTATGTCTTCATTATTTTTTGGAAGGGAGCGTAATGAACCGTTATTAAAATAATTTTGTTTTAAAATTCGTTAAGCCAATCATATTAATTTAAAGTACAAATCAATTCCCCTACAAAACAATCAAAGGTGAAAAACCCATCGTTCATTTACATTTTCAATATACAACAATTATGCGATTTTGCATAATTGTTGAACAATCGTAATGTTGCTATTTAATTAACATTTCTATTTCGAAATATTAAATAAACGGCACTAAACGTATAAGTTTATTCACCCTTCATTATTTCGTTGAGAAATTGTGAAATTTAGTAAAGATTTTTGTAATGGGCTTTTAATTTAATATATGTATAATAACGGGTCATTACACCCCTCGCCATCTAAAAGAAGAGAAGATGTATCCTAAAAATGCATCTTCTCGAAATATAACTATCAATTGTTTTAATTTTAATTTTCAAATAAAATAACAAACAAAACAACTTAATAAAAATATTTGTAAAATTTTGAGAAATTCGATCGCTATTATATATAATATGTTTATTTTATAAGATATTTAAATTTGTAATTAACTCTAAAAATTGCCATTTTGTTTGTATATATTCTTTTTATTTTGTTAGAATTTATACTTTGATATATTAGTATTTGTTTTGAAGAGTTATTTAAAATAAAAATTTCAATTGTGAAGAATTGAAAATAGTGAAATGTTACAAAATCAAAGATTTGTCTAACCTAATGCCCAAAAACAATTTTTTTTTTTTTTTTTTTTTTTAAATAAATTTTTGTTTTCTGTTTATTTAATCTACTAGTATTTTATCTACTTATATTTATGTTGTTTTTTAAATATTTTTTTTTTTAAACATACTTTATAATTTCCTGTTGGACTTATATGACTAAAAAAAATTTATATATTTTATAAATTCTTTATTTCTTTTTTTTTTTTTTTGCCTGGTTTGATTTTTAAAGTGTTCTGATTAGGTTGTAAATATGAATTTCATAACTTAACAATAATTTTTCCTGTAATTTATCTCTCAGATAGTGTCAGGATTCATCTCACATCCGTATCAAATATTAAATAACTATTCTTAACTATATCTTAATTTTGATTACTAGGATTTCGTTTTAACTTATAGAATTGAATTATTTTATGCAATGAAATCTGTTTTTAAAACCTTAGTACAAATAAAAATAAATTGGTAACATATTATTATAATTCAGTAGCTACAAATTATGGGGAAACAATTTTATGCTGCTTACTGTATTTCTTAATTTCTAACACCGACCTTACTCAACTTTTCTTCTTTTTAAATGCAATCACCTTTAATTATATAACTAAAACAATAAAAAGTATAAAGAAATTTGATATGTAAAAACATGCTTTATAACATCAACATTTAATATTTGAAATAAAACGAATTATATTTACGAAATTATATTTTTTTTTATTCTTAAATCATATTGTTGTATATATTGGTTTATTTTTAATTGTAATAAAATTCGTAATATAATCTTTTTTTTTTTTAAGTTAAATACAACCTTGCAACTTCAAATTATATATAAAAAAATAAATGGTTTTCTTTTTTGGCTTATTAATGCCCGTGTAGTAATAATTTTATTTGAAACAAATATATGTTAATGAAGCTTCGCAGTTAAGGTGTTTTGCTTTTGTTTTGCTAAATGAAAATTTGTGTATCATCATTAGATTTTGTATATAGATCTTATACATTATATTATATAAAAATTAATTTTAAAATTTTAGTAACTTAAATTTACTATACTAATATTTATTTTCACAATTAATTTTTTACGTATGATTATTTATTATTTTCTTTTTTAGTAAATTAACATAATTAGGTCATGTTATACAATAAATTATAAAACATCATTGAACTTGAATTGAAATATAATACCATATTCTAGTTATGTGTAGAAATTTACTCTACTTATGCATTTTATATGTAAATTGTTTTTTAAATTATTTTTGGATGTATGATCATCTGTTTTTGTTTTATAAATTTTTAATTGAAACTCTAAACCTATTTAAAATACATAGGTTTAGTATTTTAAGATAATTTGTTGTTGGCTTATGATAAAACTTAGTGTTTAGTTTTGTGAAATTAACATTTTTGTTTTTGTTTTGTTTTTGTTTGTTTGAACATACGTCATAATTATTTTGTAGAGAAATATTTTTATAGGTATATAGTATATGAGCTTTGTTATTTATTTATGAATAGACTTTTCATATATGAATAGATTTATTTGTTTTTGATTATAGATTATTGATTATTTTTTTTTTAATTTATTTTTTAATAGTTAAACGACGATTATAGAAGTGTACCCTTTTTGGCCCCATTGCGAATGGCTCGACAAAAAGAGTATTCACTATATTAAAGTTAAGATAAATTTTGTCATTTTAATTTGACTTAGTTATTGATATTAATTCGAGTTTGTTTTGTTTTAATGGTAAGAAAAATAATTTTTGTTTATATTATAGGTTCTAGGCTAGGTAATTCTAAAAAAATAAAATTATTCAGTTATGGGATGAAAAAAAATTAATTTAGAGGAAAATTTGAAAATTTTTCCGAATTTTGTTTCTAGATTAAATTTACAAAACTTTAACAAGAAAAGAATATTACTGATGTGTGGTATGTTTTTCAGTGTAATGAGTTTTGATTGAACAAATATTATGGCTCGACTTAAGTGTTGAAGAATCGATATCAATCTTGTCTTAAATGTTGAATGGAAAATTTGATTAAAATTTGGTTTTACAGCTTCAGTTGAGAACCAACATTTTTGTTTATTTAAAATTTTTGAAGGCGAACGTAATGATAGTCGAATTTCAAATTGATTCCTTTTCTTTATCTGACTACTGTTATAAAAATTTAATGAAATGTTGTTGAATATAAAAGTAATAAACAAAATCAATAATTTTTGATAATCTATGATAATTTTTCTATTTGACCGAGATGAAATTTTTGCCGTTTGTTGAGCTTTTCTAGTTCGGTGTGTTTTCTGAACACATATAATGGGTTTTGTGAAATTGCGATAGTTGTTAGGATAGATATTCGTTCTTTTATAACTTCTACGCATTGTAGTTTTTGGTAGTTCCACTTTACAGTTCAATTTCATTGTCGTTGATGCTACTCGTTTTGCGTTGTTAAGGCGAATTTTGTTTTTATTTTTCTTCTTAGTAGTTAGAATTCTTTTACTATTTTCTTTAGATTTCGGGTTTGAAAATATTTTCTTGGAATTGTGTTCGACATTAGGGAGAAAATTTATTTTAGGTGAACTAATGGTTTTGATCTGTAGGGTCACTTGAGGTGGTAATTTCGATGATGGAAGATTATTTTGTTTTGAAATAATATTTGTGCTGGTAAATTTTTTGTCATAGAAAATATTATTGGATTTTATAGTAGTAAATATCGGTTTACCATTATTAGCATTCTCGATTCTATTAACGTTTTGTCTTTCTTTGTTATCAAAATTATTTGTCACTATTTCACTATCTGAGTTTTTGGAGATATTAACCTTTAAAACATCAGAATATAGGTCTCTACTTGGCTTGGTATATGATAAAATATGCGGTTTAAATGTAATTTCTTGAGCTTTATTTAAACTTAAGTCATTCGGTAACAAATTTTCGCAAACTTTATCTTGTACACCCGGTTGGTGAATGATATCAACTAATTCTTTCTCGAGAGTTTTATTGTTATTCTGTAATTTGCTGAATTCTAACTCTAGTTTTTCGTACAGGGTACTTGTGTCTGCCAAATTCTTGGTGGACCTTTCTAAATCTATAGCTAAAATTATTTTCTGTGTAGTAAGTTTTTCGATCTCTTGCCGAAGTGATTTGTTAACGCTTTTATTTTGTTTTAATTCCAAATTCGCAAGCTCCAAATTATTAGTTAATTCTTTTGTAGAATTTTTCAATTTATCATTAGCATATGATAAAATGCTCCACTCATTTTTATATTTAGAATTTTTTTCGCTGAAGAAATCAATTTCTTGCTTGTACTTTATTTTTTCCGCTATATTGGTAGAGTTTAGTTTTAGTAACCTATCGTTTTCCTGTGTAAGCTCTTTTATTTTTAAATCTGCTTGGAACAACGGATCTATTACAAGTTGTTCCTCGGAGGGTGACTTTTGATTTTCTAATGAATGATTTTGAGAAATTTCGTTTAAATGGTTAGAAAATATATTATTTTGAGAATCTGTTTTTTGAGAACTGACAGTTATTTGTTCAAAAATGGGTTCCGAAAAGCCAAATATTTGTTTAAAGAATTCGTTAAATTCTTTAAAGGAATTGAATTTTTGATTCTTTATACGTATATAAGCGTCACCTCTTACACGAGTCCAAATTCGCGATAGTAGATTTGTTTTTAAATGTGGTGGTAGGTTGATATATCTTTTTTGACAAGTTTCTAAAAAATACTCTAACTCGCGTTGATTGGAATTATTGCTCGAAATTATTGGGATAGAATTTAAGGTATCAGACATCAAAAAAAAATCGTCACTACCCATTTTACAGTTTTTTTTTTTTTTAATAATAGATAAACTAAGCTATTGCTAATACTAAATTATTAAAATGTGACTCACTCTTTTCGGTTGACTGCTAGTGTTAATGCCTGCTGATGATGCTGCTGATGATTAATGGTTGATGTTGCTGCTGATAATGTTTGATGTTGCTGAAATTGCGTTTCTCTTATAACTTGCCGTTATTCTGGTTAATGATTAAAAAGTTGTCTTGTTTTCAGGTGTTGGTTCGCTGTATCGGCAGTAGTTCTTGATGCTCTTTTGGTAATTAATAGTGTATTTTTTTAATGCCGTTTGATTGTTGTTACAGATGTTTTTAGTTGATTTTGATTGTTAATAATAACGTGATGTTGCTTATAAAATTTATTTGTTGGTGGTTGTTGCAATTTTTATAATCTCTTTAGCCGTAACATATGGTATTTATTTTGTTGAGATTTTTCGTTCGGTGGAGCATTAAACATGCCCGTTTTGAAGTTGTGTTTGATGGAAAAGGGTGCACTTAAAACTTTTTATGTTACACAAAAAATTTTTTTTTTTTGGATTTAAAATAAACGCCAGATTAATGTTTTATTTTATAAACTATATTCTTATTTATTTAAAAAAATTCGGTTTTCGGATTTAAAATAGTCTCTAAGAATTTAAAGTAATTCTTATCAAACAATCGTGGTCTTGTTAAACCGGCTGCGCCAAATGTGGTACCTAACTACTGTAGGAGTCCACAAACAAATATAACTCAGTTAAGCACGACAACTTTTAATTTGAATATCACGGCACCTTTTATTTAATAAAACACAAAAGCATTTAACACCTTCAATTTTAATTTATTTTATTTATTGGTTAAATTTAATAAAGTTTGACGGTTACGGATTGATTTCTGAATCCTGGTTTTATTTTCAATTTGTAAAACCTTTCTCTGTAAAGTCTTTTACACAACTCAACTTTAACTAACAGAAAAATAGGTTATGTCTTCATTATTTTTTGGAAGGGAGCGTAATGAACCGTTATTAAAATAATTTTGTTTTAAAATTCGTTAAGCCAATCATATTAATTTAAAGTACAAATCATTTCCCCTACAAAACAATCAAAGGTGAAAAACCCATCGTTCATTTACATTTTCAATATACAACAATTATGCGATTTTGCATAATTGTTGAACAATCGTAATGTTGCTATTTAATTAACATTTCTATTTCGAAATATTAAATAAACGGCACTAAACGTATAAGTTTATTCACCCTTCATTATTTCGTTGAGAAATTGTGAAATTTAGTAAAGATTTTTGTAATGGGCTTTTAATTTAATATATGTATAATAACGGGTCATTACAATGCCGAAAACGGCATATTTTGAAACGAGAGGACAGTTTACCAGCCGAGGCGATAACCGAGGTTGGTAATGGTCGCGAGATTCAAAATATGATTTTCGGCGAGTAGAAGACTGTACTTTTTCTACTACTTTTTTAAAAATTATTATTAATTTTTAAACATTTTCATTTATAATTACATGCAATTCACATTTTAAAACATACACTGTTACAAATTAGAATTGTATATATGTATTTATATTTCTGCTATTAAAAAATAGATGACTCAATATGAATAAATTATCCAATTTTTATGTCAAAGACATAGCTGTCTTTAATTACAAGCCTTACTGTTTTTTTTCGTTAATAACATATGATGTTATATTTTCTATTTGTTCTATTTACACTACAAAATCCTATATTATCATTCTATTTACTCTATAAAGTTCTTAAAATCATTAAATAATACATCTTTGAAGGTTTATTGTTTTTGAATTTTGCTTCTAGTAGGCTTATAACTAAAGACGGTTTGTACTTTGTCATAAACAAAATCAAATTCAGATTTCAGATTTCTAAAATAAAAAAAAAGTCCAAGCGGCACGTATATCCGCGAGAAATAGGTAGATTTCGAGATCAGACAGTTTTGTGTGCCAGTAGAATCTGATGTATCAGATTAGTTTAAACAACACAAACTAATTAAAAACAGATATCGAACAAATTTTAAAAAGAAAATTAGCTACATATAAGCAAAACTATATCTATCCAATTTTGCAACACAAAAATATCAAATCTACCACAGAACATGTGTGTGACAATTTATGACACAAGCCTACGCTATATCATATGTCGTCCAATTACTGCAAAATATCAAAATAGTTTATTTCTAAGAAAAAAAATTAATTTCTCCTATTCAAACCTTTTTATTTTTTTTTCATTGACTGTTATAAGGTTTTTGCAAATTGTAGTTATGGATTGTTGCAAACTTTTTTGTTGAAGCCAAGAAGTCAAAAACCTCGAACTGCAGAGGTTTATATTTATAAGAAACGGATTAAAATGTTTCCACAGATTCTAAATTTATGAAGTTTTTAAAAATATTGGTATCCAAACGGCCGTTATAACGGATTAAAAAAACGAATTTTTTTTCTAGTACAAAGCCCATCGTTATTTAAACATGTGTCAGATTTTTCTGATTTACGAACTTGTCCAAGATATTAATAAAACACACATGTTTACGGATGATTTTTTGGTCTGGCTCCACAAATGCGACCGTGAGAGTGCCGGTTGATTCAAACGCATTTGGTGTTTTACAAGCTTTTTTGTTGGAGCCGCTCACTCAGAAACCTCCAACGGCAGAGGTCTTTTTTTAAAGAAACTGATTAAAAAGGTTTTAAAGATTCTAAATTTATGAAGTTTTTAAAAATATTAGAATCCAAACGGCCGTTATAACGGATCTAAAAAACAGAGTTTTTTTCTAGTATAAAACCTCTAGTTTCTTAACCATGTGTCGGATTTGGCTGATTTACGAACTTGTCCAAGATATTAATAAAACGCACATTTTTAGAAAAGGTTTTTTGATCTGGCTTTACAAATGCGACCGTGAGAGTGCCGGTTGTTTCAAAAAAAAATTTTTTTTGCAAACTTTTTTGTTGGAGCCGCTCACTCAGGAACCTCCAACTGCAGAGGTTTTTTTTTAAAACAAATTGATAAAAAGGATTCCAAAAATTCTAAATTCGTTATTGTTTTTTAAATATTAGTATCCAAACGGCCGTTATAACGGTTTTAAAAAATCAATTTTTTTAGAAAAAAAGCTCCTTAACCACGTGTCGGATTTTGCTGATTCACGAACTCGTCCGAGATATTAATAGAATACATATGTACAGAAAATTTTTTTGATCTCCCTCAACAAATGCGACCGTGAGAGTGCCGGTCGTTTTCGTTATATCTCATATCTCATATCTCATATATATATATATATATATATATATATATATATATATATATATATATATATATATATATATATATATATATATATATATATATATATATATATATATATATATATATATATATATATATATATATATATATATATATATATATATATATATATATATATATATAAATTTTTTTTTTTTTATTTTTTCGTCTCCGCTTATCATATATAGTCGTTTGGCACAAAAATTTTTCCGAAATTCCGAGATGAAGCCCATTGCAATAGGTAGATTCTTATATGAAATCTACCTAATATCAGTTTTGATTTAGTTTTTGAATGGGTATGACGTTACGTAAATTCTTGATATATTTTAACACAACCTTAATTATTTTACGTAAAATGAATATTTTTTTTTCATTTTTGTTAAATAAATAGGTGAAATAATATTTTTTAAAAATATCTTAACACCAACTGTTAGGAACTGTTATGGCTTTTAAAAAATTACTTTCGTCACTAGGTACGAAAGTAATTCGTATAGGTTTTTTTATCACCGGTGACGAAAAAGAAGTTTTCGATTCAATGAACAAACATCGAAAGTAGATTTTTTATGTTGGGTAGTAAAAAAAGATTTTTATTTATTTTTTTTCCCAATTTTTTGGAAAAAAATAAAATTAATTGTATGTTTGAAATGACATTTTATTATTATTATTTAGAGAATTATGGCATTATAAGTTTGTCAAAAAAATAATGTCAAGTGTGTCAAAAAAAGATTTCATTTATTTTTTTAGCCAATTTTTTGGGAAAAAAAATGTAGCTGTTCTGATGACGTATATGTAATTGCAAATGAAATTGGCCATGGAAATTTTTGAATTTGTTATAGTTTTTGAAATATTTTTGGAATTTTGAAAAAAGTTTGTATTTTTGATTTTGTAATAATTTTTGCAATATTTTTAGAATTTTAGAAAAAGTTTTAATTTTTAATTTTGTTAGAATTTTTGGAAAATTTTTAGAATTTTGAAAAATTTTAAATTTTTGATTTTATTATTCTAATTTTTTTTATTTGTTTTATTATTCTAATTTATTCTAATTTTTGGAATTTTGAAAAAAGTTTCAATTTTTGATTTTGTAATGATTTTTGCAATATTTTTTGAATTTTAATTTTTGGAATATTATTGGAATTTAGAAAAAGTGTAAATATTCGATTTTATTCTAATTTTTAGGAATATTTTTGGAATTTTGAAAATGTTTGATTTTATTTCATTTTTACAATATTTTTGGAATTTTGAGAGAAATATGAATTTGTGATTTTGTAATATTTTCTCGAAACGCTATTATGTTAATTAAAAAAATTATGTTAATTTTTGATCTGTTATAATTTTCCGGCAACGTATTGATGTTTCGTGTTAGTTTTGAAATAAATTTCTAAACAGAGATAAAAATACAATGTACTTTAACTAGGAGTTAGGTTTGATATACATCGCTGGCCAAAACTAAAAATAAAACTATATAAATAATAAGGATAAAACAATATATGGGAGGTGATCACCCATACATAGCTAATCGATTAAATTAAGTCTTCAAGTGAAACACGACTATAAAATAGAGTGAATTGAGATTAATACAGGTGATGGACACTTGTGCTTGTTTGCAGCCTACATTCATATAAGAAACACATACGGCTAAAAAAACTCTATAAAAACCTTCCTGTATTCGACAGCTGTATGCAACATTGTGTCCAAATTTCAAAAGAATCGATCCAGTACTTTCCGAGATTACCTATTTTGAACAAATGGACATTTACATATTTATTTATATAGAAGAAAATAGATGGATAGATAGGCAGATAGATAGATATATTGATTGAGGCCAAGTTCGTGGCATAATAATGTGAGCCAGGTCACCTGACGTAATTAAACATTCTTTATTGTCTATTGCACTACAATTTATGTCAATATTTATTTCGATATTGTTGTACTGGTTCGAAAAATTCTATTTTACATAAAGTTCGTACATAAAAAATCACATTAAATTTAAATTTTGTGTTTTTCTATATCTAAAAGAAGAAAAAAATCAACCATACTTCAAGTTATTTGTTTATCGTATTTATGTGTCAAATTCGTTAGTTAGTTAGACAATATAGTTAGTAATTTAAAATTTATTTTTAACTTACTACGAAAGAGACAATTTTATTTTTAAAATATAAGTAGTATTGAAATGGTGTCGATAATTGGTTTGTTACACATCACATCACATTAAGACATGATAGATTTTATTTGTTTGCGTAAACAATTTACAAGTCATCAATGGTAATTAGATTCATCAAATTTTGATGAACTTAATTACCATTGATATATGCAATTGCAAACTATAGTATCATGCAGTTTTTAAACATATGTTCATTGGTAATATTTTAATCTCACAATAACTATTTAGTTTTTAAGAAATTACATTCATAACATAATTGCATTCATTGAAATTTGAGCTAATATCGAAAATACGTGACTCATATCAGAATAACTCAGATCAAGTTTTTACGATTATGATATAATGTCTTTCTAATCTGCCCAGCATTATATCGTTTGATATTCAAAGTTGTTAGATAGAATCCGTTTGTGTTTACCAAAAATGTATTAGCGTAATTATAAAATCGATTATATACGTGTCTAGCAATTTCAATAAGTTAGGCATGCAAATTCATAAGATATCTATTTAATATACCTATGGATGTACATGTTTAGAAATTATTACAAATTTTAAATAGTTTGAGAAGATTATTTTGTATTCTCTATCCGATATATTTTAATTCAAATCATTCTATTCCCTGCATAATATAATTATTTGTTATATTTAAAATCAGCAACCTTCAACTAACCAAGCCATTTCATCAATACTTTTACGAGATTCTTTAATAATCTTCTCAATAAAAAATTTCATTCATTGAATTTTAATTCATATTTATATATATTTCTAATATAATATGCATTGTCGCCTTATATATTCATTATGTTTTTTTAATGTCATAAACTAAATTGCACACAAAAAATACTTAAAGTATAAAAAAAAACAATTCATTTTGATTGCAGCTTCATTATAAATTTGATTTCGCGTTTCAAAAATAAAACACATTAAATGGTTTATAACAAAAACATTTGTACACAGGTATATCAGGTATAATACATCTAAAATAATTAGTATAATTTATTAGTCATCAGAAAAACTACTATGTAAGTGATTCAATATTTTTTTAGTTTTGTCGGAAAATAGAAACTTGAGTAAATAGATGAGGTATTTGACCAAGAATAAAAAAAACAATAGTTAGCATATAAATAAATGGCATGTACTTGCTATTGATTATGCAAATACGTTTATATAAACAGCTGTTTTTTACTCAATTGTTTTCTGAAAATAGAATTAATTAAAACCATATAAAATGTGATTAATTGATTATTGATATTGAATAATACCTTTTCTTACTTATTTTCTTTCCGTAACATTCTGTAACTGTAACTGTAACATTCTAAGTATAGACATAACTATACATACTTAGAATGTTACACCTTTGTACATTGTGTATACAGATTTTTGTGCACATAATTTGTTGACGCTTAAATGTTTAGCTCAGTGTAAGTCAGTTTAATCATTAAAGAGTCTAGATCAAGGCCGTATGCAGTTATTTGAAGGTCGTAGGCTAATCAGTGGAACTTCACTTCAAAATAAAACTTTTAATTCTTATATTTTCTTAGATAAACCCAATTAATTGTAAATTAGTTTGTAAATTTAAATTTACAAACTAATTTATAGGTAAAATTAAGCAGGCTTTTGCTTTTGAAAAACACACTTTTAAATCAACGTATACTGCGACCGTGTTATGTTGTTGTTTCTTCAATAAAAAGATGTTGTGTACAAGAAATTACAATAGGTTTGACATCTACCCATAAATACTTAATAAACACTTTTTTATTCACCTACATATTAAAGTTTTAGTTTATTACTGTGTAAATTAGGCCCGGATGGGCCCAGGACACATGAGATTGCACTAATAAGGGTTGTATTTTCTAGTCTGACCAGGATCTAATCACGTCGTGACTGTATTCAGGCTTCCCTTAACTAATTTCTGCTCAGGCAATTAATGTATTGACACTGAATTTAAAGGAAAAGTATTAAATTAAAGACCCTTCGGCAGTGGCGAAGCGTGCTTTTGAAACTAGGGTAGACATATTCAAAAGTTTTATTAATATGCATAGAAACCAGGTAGAGACCAAGTAGAAGCAGAAACCAATTATAGTACATTACGATGAAATATTTTGAACAAGAGTTCTTTGACCAAAAAAAAATACTTGTTATTATTTTCAAACAAATCGTATAACTTTGACAACAACAAAAAAAAAATTATGTACTTTGATTGGATTATAAAATTTGAAAAGTTGGTTTTATTGTGCAATAGCGATAGTTATTGAGCACGACCAGTGAAAATAATTTCGTCTATTACTATACATTAAGATTCATAACCTTGAGATTCAATCGTCATTTAAAAATCGTAGAACCATTACTATGAATTGATTTTAGAGATGGAGCCTAGTTTTGGCAAAATCTTTCCATTAAAATTTACCCCAGGTTTGTAAGTTACGCCGTTCCCAAGATAATAGTTTTCCAGATTAAAATTCCCAAAATTGGTTAAAATTTTCAATTTTAAACAAAACAGACCGTAACGGGATAAATTGAACAAATATAAAAAAACTCAGAGATGTACTATAAAGAATTATTTATTATACTTTTACAATACAAAAAAAGGACTCTATGATGACTCGTGAGTACATTCCTATTTTTGTTTTATCTATCGCATCGCATCACATTTGGGATATGAGTGTGGTAGTAATAAATAGAAAAATTATGTTAAATACATGTTATTGTTGAAATTTGAATGAATGGAAACATTTATGCATTTAATGTAGTTTGTTGTTGTTCTTGTTAGTTGTTTAAGGTATAAGAAAAAATGAATGAATGAAGTTTTTTAAATTTACAAATAAAGGATATGTATTTGTAATTTGTAAATATATGTATTTAGATTTATGGTTTGAATGAAAATATCATAGACATTTGACTCTTGATTTAATAAAAAACGCTTGATACTTTTCATATATTTTCGTCCATGATTGTTGTTTGAGGTATTATGGTATTGAAACTGCAGAAGTGTTATGAGATAATTAAATCTGTACGGATTGTAATGTAACAGAACATAGTCATAAAAAAAGTGTAACAATCAATACATTTTGATATATAATAAAAACTGAGTAATACAATCATACATTTGTAAGGTTTATTTTTAAAGCTTTATCTAATTTTAAATAGCTTTCTGTAGAAGCCTTTCAAACAGTTAGTTTGGATAAAATATGTTGTAGGTGTATGACTATAAGTCAAGCGAAAATCAGCGGAGCTGATATGGAAAATATATGTTCGTACAAATAAATCGTTTAAATTTTCTTAGCTCATTTACGTATATTCTTAAAAAAATCAAAAATGCATAATGTTAATAACAAGAGCCAATAAATATTAACCAATAAAAATTTCAACTTTACTTTGTTTTTGCTTTCCCTTACATCTCAGCAAGTCAATTTTTATAACAAATACGAAGCGGTAGGGATCAGAAACCATAATGTTGTTATCAAGATAACAACATTATAACATATTTTGAATCAAAAATATTGTGCAATAGCGATAGTTATTGAGCACGACCAGTGAAAATAACTTCGTCTATTACTATACATTAAGATTCATAACCTTGAGATTCAATCGTCATTTAAAAATCGTAGAACCATTACTATGAATTGATTTTAGAGATGGAGCCTAGTTTTGGCAAAATCTTTCCATTAAAATTTACCCCAGGTTTGTAAGTTACGCCGTTCCCAAGATAATAGTTTTCCAGATTAAAATTCCCAAAATTGGTTAAAATTTTCAATTTTAAACAAAACAGACCGTAACGGGATTGAACAAACAGAAAAAAAAATCAGAGACGGACTATAAAGAATTATTTATTATATTTTTCCAATACAAAAAAAGGACTCTATGATGACTTGTGAGTACATACTTATTTTTGTTTTATCTATCGCATCGCATCACATTTGGGATATGAGTGTGGTAGTAGTAAATAGAAAAATTATATTAAATACTTGTATGTATAATACTGTATGTACTGTATTTGTATAATACTTGTATGAAATGCGAATGGAAACATTTATGCATTTAATGTAGTTTGTTGCTGTTGTTGTTGTTAGTTGTTTAAGGTATAAGAAGAAATTAATGAATGAAGTTTTTTAAATTTACAAATAAAGGATATGTATTTGTAATTTGTAAATATATGTATCTAGATTTATGGTTTGAATGAAAATATCATAGACATTTGACTCTTGATTTAATAAAAAACGCTTGATACTTTTCATATCATTTCATCCATGATTGTTGTTTGAGGTATTATGGTATTGAAACTGCAGAAGTGTTATGAGATAATTAAATCTGTACGGATTGTAATGTAACAGAACATAGTCATAAAAAGAGTGTAACAATCAATACATTTTGAAATATAATAAAAACTGAGTAAAACAATCATACATTTGTAAGGTTTATTTTTACAGCTTTATCTAATTTTAAATAGCTTTCTGTAGAACCCTTTCAAACTGTTAGTTTAGATAGAATATGTTGTAGGTGAATGACTATAAGTCAAGCGAAAATCAGTGGAGCTGATATGGAAAATATATGTTCGTACAAATAAATCGTTTAAATTTTCTTAGCTTTATTTACGTATATTCTTAAAAAAATCAAAAATGCACAATGTTAATAACAAGAGCCAATAAATATTAACCAATAAAAATTTCAACTTTACTTTTGTTTTTACTTTCCCTTACATCTCAGCAAGTCAATTTTTATAACAAATACGAAGCGGTAGGGATCAGAAACCATAATGTTGTTATCAAGATAACAACATTATAACATATATTGAACCAAAAATATTTAATTTACTTTTCATTTGATATTTTTATAATTTAGTCAATAAAATTAAAATTATATATCTTAATTGAAAATCCAAAGGGTATTATCAATTTGAGTTTTATCAAATTGTATGTATCATTGAACCATAAAGTCACCAAAAGATCAACATATAAAGTTTTTCGATATCATGGAGCTCTGAAAAATTATTATTTATTTTATTTATCTATCAAACGACGCCTCTTATAACTTTCCAGAAAGATTAAAAGACTTATAGAATGAAATCAAATGTTTTAAGTATCAAAACGTAAAAACTGAATTTTTAGAAAACATTCCCAAGGGAAGTAAACCCAGTGCTTTATGACACATATCCCCAAATATAAGGGGTTCTATAGATGATTGATTCCCATAGTTTAGTTGATACTGTGATGTTGAATCCAATTGAGTTGCGTCAATGCGGTGTAATTAAATTTAATGACAGGACGACCTTGATGAAATGACATTATCGTTGATAAGCCAACAATTCCAAATTCAGGATTTAAGAATGATATTTTAGAGACTCTATAGCAGCTATTTGTAGATCTAGGAATAGTCTGGTAATTGCATTAAAATGTGCTGCAACCATAGCGCATGTGTTGATAAAACAATTAAAACCTCCTTACGCATTCAGCTTTTATTTGCTTTTTTATTGGAATTTCACTCTTTTCTTCTACGCTAAATGACATATCGTTTTTATAAAATGTTGATTAGATTCATGAGTTATGAAATAAATTTTCCAGCAGGCAAATCACTGAATTATACTATACATATGTGGACCACCACCATCCATTTAATAAATAAAACATTTGTTCGGACATGGCGTTGTTATTTTTAAATTTTATTTCATATATTTAATTCATTGCAGATAGATAAATAAAACAATTAAATTAACCATAAAAACAAAAAAGAAAATACTTTGTGGCATGTGGCTTGTGACATGCCAAAAACACAAGTAAAGTACATGGAAATCAAGATGGTGAACTGCAATATTTAATTAAAGGCACATTCACCATTTCGATCGTTTTGTCTCTCGCCACAATTTATATTGTTCCGTTCATCGCAACTGTTCATCTTAACAATCACGCAATTTGTTTGGAGTAAGAGTTTTCTGAATCGAATGCTGACTAACATACACCATTTTTTTTGTTTCTTATCCTAGTGGAGAAAAGTGAAAAAGAACTTTTGTCAGAAAAGATTTCTGTTTGTTTAAATTTAATATTTCGATCCTACCGAGCCAAAATAACGAGATGCCTAAAATATTGAGTTAATTATCATGAAAAAACGAGTGAAATAAAACGGAAAAAACACTTTAAAAAGTAAAAATTTTCACGACCATAATATTATGCACAAAACTTATAAGCAGCTTGCTTGGTAATTAAAAATTAATTAAATCAAAACAAATCTTTTGATCCAAATAGTCAAAAACATTATAACATATATTGAATTTGAAACATTTGTTTTAATAAACAAAACCTAAATAATACTTTTTTAATAAAAAATCAACTAAGTATGTATTGAAAAATAATTAATTTAAGAAACAATATCAATACAAAAAATTTATATATGAATAAACGTTAAAAAATTATATTTAACTATTCATTTCATTTCTTCACAAATAACTGAAATCAATTGGTTCACGACCGAATTTATTAATCTCAATCATTACTTTAGCCCATAAACTGTTTTATGAATATATGTTTATGAATTAAATTAATAATAAAACAAAACTGTAAATAGAAAAAATGATTTTCTCTTCAAATCTAATTGTTTAACCCCTAAATAATTCAAATTTAACTGGGACCTATATTTGTTACGCTAATGTCTACTTCTAAATTGAATGAATTTTTGTTATATCTGGTCGTCGCGGTATGCTTTTATCTCTCAACTATGAAGAATAAGAGAAATTAGACAGAATAAATATGATGGTAAAAGCCGTCAACACTAACAGTTTCTAAAACAATGTTCTCAAACATAGTTCAGAGAGAAAAAAACATACCCGCGACGACCAGATATAACAAAAATTCATTCAATTTAGAAGTAGACATTAGCGTAACAAATATAGGTCCCAGTTAAATTTGAATTATTTAGGGGTTAAACAATTAGATTTGAAGAGAAAATCATTTTTTCTATTTACAGTTTTGTTTTATTATTAATTTAATTCATAAACATATATTCATAAAACAGTTTATGGGCTAAAGTAATGATTGAGATTAATAAATTCGGTCGTGAACCAATTGATTTCAGTTATTTGTGAAGAAATGAAATGAATAGTTAAATATAATTTTTTAACGTTTATTCATATATAAATTTTTTGTATTGATATTGTTTCTTAAATTAATTATTTTTCAATACATACTTAGTTGATTTTTTATTAAAAAAGTATTATTTAGGTTTTGTTTATTAAAACAAATGTTTCAAATTCAATATATGTTATAATGTTTTTGACTATTTGGATCAAAAGATTTGTTTTGATTTAATTAATTTTTAATTACCAAGCAAGCTGCTTATAAGTTTTGTGCATAATATTATGGTCGTGAAAATTTTTACTTTTTAAAGTGTTTTTTCCGTTTATTTATATTTTTGAATATTTTTCTTAGTTTATCATAACAAAAACTAACAACTATTATATTGATGAATCTAAAAAAATAAACTGAAATAATATATTTTTTGTAGTATATTATTTTTATAGCTGCAAAATTATTAATAACTTTTTTTTTAAAAAATAGCTCAATAGTTCATTTTTGTAGAAACTCTTTCTCAATCGATAATAAAGACAAAGGCTCCAGTCTTGTACTTTTCATAGATTTTCTTAGCTCATTTTTAATACGTTTCAAAGTACTGGTTAAATCTCTCACAATAAATTGTGGTCATTGTAAGAAAAAGAGTTAATAATTTAACGACCTCTCAATAAACATTGTTCAACCCATTTTCAGGTCTATATTTTTATAAAAAGACCGGACTTTAATACTTGATTTTATCATTGTATATTATTGAAAGCTCATTTTTATCATTATTTGGTAAAATATGTAGGATATTGTAAGAAGAGATTAGCAAAAACATTGTTTTTAGTTTTGAGCAGCGGTGGATATTAAATATAAAATTCTTTGTAAAAATACAAATAAGTACATCTTTTTCAAAATGCTAAAAATATTCCAAAAATTATAATAAAATCTAAAATTTAAACTTTTTCAAAATTCCAAAAATATTCTAAAAATTATTAAAAAATCAAAAATTGAAACCATTTTTAAAATTCCAAAAATAATGCAAGAAATATAACAAAATCAAAAATTCAAACTATTCCTAGAATTCTTATAATATTGCAAAAATTATAACAAAATCTATAATACAAACTTTTTTCAAAATTCCAAAAATTGTAATAAAATCAAAAATTTAACCTCTTTTAACCAATTTTAAAAATATTCCAAAAACTATTACAAAATTGAAACTTTTTTCAAAATTGCAAAAATATTGCAAAAATTATAACAAAATCAAAGGTTGAAACTTTTCTCAAAATTCTAAAAATATTCCAAAAATTGATACAAAAACAAAGATTTAAATTTCAAAATTCCAAAAATATTACAAAAATTATAACAGATTCAAAAATTGAAATTTATTTTCCCACTGTTCTTGTTATTCAGAAGTCGTGGAATCTGGAATCACACAAAAAATTACTCAAGAAACAAAATATACTCAAGAAACAAAATATAAACAGAAATAGACAATAAACAAAACTGTCAAAACTAAGAACGAACAAACATTGAAAATTTGTTGTTGTTGCTATTGCTTATTACTGGAGAATAAGTAGTCATATTTTGAAACGTCTCCCTAGTGTGAGAAAAAGAGTTTTGTTTGTTTGTTTGGAAACGTTTGAAGTTTCAGAAACATAGCTGAATTGTTTTTGTTCTAATTATTGTATTAAAACTTAATGATTTTATTTTAACATTTGACAAAATAGTATTAAATTGACAATATGCGAACAATATAAAAACAAAGTTTCATATTTATATTGTGTTTGGGTAGACACTGTCTAGTCTGTCTATACCGACGCTTCGCCACTGCCTTTCGGTCATAAATGCATGAGATGAATTGTACCGTCAAATTGATAAAAATTAAGTTACGCAAATGGTCTCGCAACCCAACAAAACCACTCTTTAAATTCATTGCACGACCCTTTCTAAAGAGATTTATACGTTGATCAAAGATATGAAATAGTCTTATTATTGTAACCAATTTCAAAATAGAAAAGATTTTCGTGACTGTGGCGTATTTTATTAACAACAACAGAGAATTGCCACAGTACCATCCACCTCAAGTGGGTGGTTTACAAGATAATGTAAAAGGACAAAGGATAGTTTAACGAATAGATGAACCGATGATCTTAATAGATGAACTAATCAGGAAAAATCCGACTCTATCTAACAAGTATAACAACAATAGTGATCAATAGAGAAATTAATTGACTAAAGCTGACTCACCATTAGTCTTTTTCATCTTTTTTTCTAACCAAAATAGAACGAGAAACCATGATCAATTTTCTAAAGAGAAAGTAAAACAGAATTGGGTGTATATATATATATATATATATATATATATATATATATATATATATATATATATATATACCCAATTCTGTTTTACATGCTAGATATGTTCCAGGAAAAGACGTGTAAAAAAAAACCGTGCATAAAAAGACATGCAGCACATAGAAAAAAAGGGGATTGGTTTCATACCCTTTATTTCTGTAAAAAATACGTAAAATAAAATGATTTGTACAAAAAAACTATTAAGAGTCTATATAAAAGCCAAATTAAATTTTTTGTGCATGTATGCACAGTTCTTTTGATAAAAAAACAAAAATTAAATCAGAGATCAGCAACAGTGCGAGAATGTTGTAGGAAATCAAGATTTGATGTTAAATTTAGCCTATAGCCTAGATCGAAATAGATGCACCACACAAGACTTGACAACAATATTCCATACGAATGTAGAACTTATAAATGTGGAGTAAATTATACGGAATGAAATATTTTTACCATCTATTTAGGATGCTATTTGTTCGTCATAGATACTAATGGAAGTATCATTGGGGAACTCGGTCTATGATCTGAAAACAATCAATAGCTGTTTTTTTGGTGGGATTAGAATTGAATAAATTTTTTTACCCCAATCGGCGACTTTATTCTCGGTCCTCGGTCCTTCTCTCCTTCAAGGCCCTCGTTTACATTTATAACAACGTTTCTCCGGGCGAGATTTATATTTTCATTCATTTTACCTTTGAAGATAGAGGAACGAATGACCTGTGCAATGTACTGTATGTCATCTGCAAAACTATTTGTCGTGTTACTGATAATTTTCAACAGGTCATTGATATAAATTAAAAATAGAGTGGGGAATAAAACTGTGCCTTGGAGAACACCAGTAATAATTAATTTAGATTCAGAAGAAAAACTATCGATGGATACCGAAATGTTTTGATCGGTGAAACAATTTTGAATATGCTTTACGTCTACATGAAGTTGGCATGCCAGATTCGATCAAATGCTTTTCAGATGTCTAATGCAATAACGTACGTTTCACCACCTCAATCAAGCTTGCTGTTCCAATGTCGGGCTATTATCCCAACAGATATGGCATTTGAATTCAAACGTTTAGTTTCCAGTGCAACTCGAATTTGCAATGACGATCAACAAAGCAAAAGGACAGTTACTGCAAGTATGTGGACTAGATTTGGAGAACCCGTGCTTCTCACATTGACAACTGTATGTGGCTGGCGCGTTAGGAAAACCTTCTGATTTATTCGTGTACGCACTAGACGGAAAAACAAAACATATAGAGTACTCATAAACATTTGAATAAATAAATAGAATTAAAACGAGATTTTGAAATTTTTTTCCATATTAAAATGAATAAGTTGCAATAAAAATGACAATTGAATATTTTCATAACGAGTTTTCCTGAGATCTCTTATGAGATAGCGGCAATATGCGGCGGGCATAATGTTAAATAAACAAAACTTTTACACTTTTTGGCGTAAAAAATAAAATTTTGAGAGATTTGGTGAGTGATCAAAGTAATTATTGTAATTCACTGGAACTTTTCTGGAACTTTTTCATTTTCTCTCAGAAAAACTTCTTTACACTGACAAAAAAAACTTTCATTCCATACATGGACGAATGTAGAACTTATAAATGTGGAGTAAATTATACGGAGTCAAATATTTTTCACATCTATTTAGGATGCTATTTGTTCGTCATAGATACTAATGGACGTATCATTGGGGAACTCGGTCTATGATCTGTCTATGATCTATGATTTTGGTGGAATTAGAATTGAATAATTTTTTTTACCCCAATCGGCGACTTTTTCTCGGTCCTCGGTCCTTTTCTCCTTCAAGGTCCTCGTTTACATTTATAACAACGTTTCTCCGGGCGAGATTTATTTTTTCATTCATTTTACCTTTGAAGATAAGGGAACAAATGTTCTGTGCAATGTACTGTATATCATCCGCAAAACTATTTGTCGTGTTACTGATAATTTTCAACAGGCCGTTGATATAAATTAAAAATAGAGTGGGGAATAAAACTGAGAGTTGGAGAATACCAGTAATAATTAATTTAGACTCAGAAGAAAAACTATCGATGGATACCGAAATGTTTTGATCGCTGAGGCATTTTTGAATATGCTTTACGTCTACATGAAGTTGGCATGCCAGATGCGATCATATGCTTTTCAGATGTTTAAACGATAACGTACGTTTCACAATCTCAATCAAACATGCTGTTCCAACGACATATATGTATATAATTTGAAATATTAGTTTTTTTGGGAAATGGCTAGTGTAGGCACAGCTAGTTCCAAAAAAGGTACGAAAACGGATACAAGAAATTACAAACCCATATCAAACTAATCGATTGTAGCTAAAATATTTGAAAAAAACATTAATTTTAAAAATATGAGGTTCTTTGTTAACTGGTCAAAAATACTTAAAGACAATGCGGTTTTCGCCGAAATACGATCGCCCTGCATGGATTATTGTTGTCACATATGGAGTGTACCATACAGGTTTTGATTGAATGTATACAACAGAGGGCTGTTAAATTGATCAGCAATTCAAATCTTACTAATGAGCTTGATTCCTGGTATGCCGCTGATTTGACGGTATTTTACATTATGGATAAACGGGCTTCTATCTATATCAAATCGATTTTACCTAAACGTGCAAACTTGACACGTTACACCAGAGTATCAATAAGAGTATAATAAGATAAAATAATATTCTTCCTCCAAACTTTAAGATTAGCGTTAAAAAATCTTCAAAGAAAATTGATCAACTGTACATACATACTTCTAGGAATAGAAGTTGAAAACAATATGAAATGAAAATCTCATATTTTTAACCTAGCTAAGAACGCTGTTCAAAAATTTAGGTCTTTGGAACGATTTCGTAAGTTTTTTAATAGCGAACAGCTTCTTTTAATATATAAATCATTTATACTCCCTGCATGGAGTATTGTTCTCATATATGGGGTGTATCTGATTTTAGTAGTTTGAAGTAAATTGAGTTTGTTCAGCGCAGAACTGTTAAACTATTTAGCAACTCAACTCTTATTAATGAGTTAAATTCCTTGCAACACAGGAGAAATGTTGCTGATCTGAGAATTTTCTATTAATACATTGTGGATGAACAAACTTTGACTGAGATAAAATCAATTTTACCTGCACTAGCAACCTATCGCGTAACACCAGAGTAAATTTTGTAGCCCATCCTTCTACACTTCATATAAAAAGGTTCAGAAGTGTTGCTTTTCAGCGTGATTTTTTCAGCAGAGTCTCTCATCTATGGAATGTCTCACCAGCAAGGGTTTTCCCTGATAGCTTTAATCCTCAAAATTTTAAAGTTAACGTTCATAAACTTCTTAAAGAAATTTAATTTATTCAAACTTAATCCTAATCCCTAGTTGGCATGGTATCTTCAGATATTAAGAGACGTTAATTTATAATTTATTATAATTAACACTAAACATGCCTAACTTTGTATATAGGGGCTATTATTTTGAAAACGTACATCGAAAAAAATACAACTATTTTTTAAAAATCTGAAATTTTGATATTTTGTTGGTATTGACGAAAGGAAAAAAGTCATTTCTGCTCTTATTTTTTGTGTACTCTGAATCGGAGTTATGCGCGGTTGAATTTTGAGGCTTTTTCACGTAGTTTTGGTAATGGTGTCAATGTTTTGTGAATAGGTGCCACAAATTTCATCCGACTTAAGTATATTTTTGCAAGTAAAAAGGAAAATAATTGAATAATTGAAATAAGTAAGTTTAAAATTAATAACTTTTCTCTTTTCCGCTAGGCGGCGCGTAAAACCTTGGTTTACTTCAAAGCTCATATCTCAAAAAGTGGGCTTTTTTTTTTGTTTTTCACAAATTTTAAAGTAAACATATGCAGCTATGAAATTGAGAAATAAAAAGTCAGCAATTCAATATGGATTTTTTCTTACGATTTTTTAAAGTTTGGTATATGAAAAATTCACATGTGTTTTTTTATTAAGTTAATAATCCTGTACTAAATGTGGATCTAATAAATTAAACATTTCATATTTTAACACCTGCAATAAATTTGAACCATTTTCTGTGTATTTCTGATTGAGAAACAGGTTTTTATTCAGAATAAGAATTGGAGATCCCAATGATCGAAGATTTTGTTATAATTTCAACATCACCAACACTAACATTAGAAAAAAACATTAAAAAAATATTTTTTCTATAAACATTATAATTTAATCAATATTATAAATAAATACATTAAAAAATTAATTTATATATTTTTTTTTGCCTTTAAATTGAAATATTTATGATCATCAGAAAAAGAAAATATTTTGGCAATTATTTTATCGGGTGTAGTGTTATCCGGTAAAAAACAGTGGAATCCTTGAGTTCCACTTATGGTTTTAATGTCCGAAAACCGTTTTAAACCCGAAAGAAATTGTTCCTGTAGTTCGATATCTTCTGAAGACACATATGAAAACTTCATAACGTGGTTTTTTTTTCGACCAAATTTCCGCCCATTCAAACAATTCCCTTGCTGTTGATATTTTTTCTCCTCTAAGCGAAGCTCTCCGGGCTTCTCTTTTAAGTGTTCCTCCAATCCCATCGGATGGACCCTTTCCGTGGGCAGTTGCAAAGAAATGCCATTCTGCAGGTATTTTAAAATCATTAATATGTTTGCAGAGATTTATGAAATTCTTCTTATTTTTATATTGAGCTGCTGAACCATCAGTAAAATATAAAATATTTTTGATACTTGGATATATTTCTTGCTGTTTTTCAATGAATTCAATACACCTTTCCTGGTATTTATGAACTGCAACTGTGTTATGCATTAAATGATCAGATATAATGACAAAAGATAAGACCTCTAGTTTATCATTACATGATTTGTAGTAAACTACGATTGGGTGGATTGTGGCTTGAACTTTATTGAAATGTGCAGCTTGTATCTCATTCTGCGTTATCATTGAATAGTTTTTTAGTCCATAATAAATACGTATTCGCCGTGACGTAAGTTTTGTTTCGTATCCTTAAGAAACTTTGATTGCTGCCTTGCGATGAAATCATGAATTTTTAATTTGTTTACCGATGTATGTACTAAATCTTCTACAAATTCTTCCTTATTTTTTCCATGCGTTCTAACGAATATCTATCTTGCATTAACCATTTCTCATAATGTATTTCTTCGTAAAATTCAAGAGATTCCAAAATTGTTGCTGTGTAAGCTTCCACGATATTTTTACAATCATTGCATATATTTGTTGCACAATCCACTGTATCATAAGAACAACTCAGTTTCTTAAGCAGATCTTTTTCATTTTTTACTAAATTTAAGATCGGCTTACACATTAAACGTACATTTTCATGTATCATGCATATACAGACATTGTGTGTTCCAGTAGGTCCGGCTAAAATACATTCCTTCGGTCGCAACGTAGTGAACTTTGAGAAGCTGATTTTGACATCTTTGTTTTCTTTCAAGAACATTTCGTAGATGTCGGTGAGGGTCCATCACACCAACCGCTTTGATTTCCTAATTTTTGTTGATCCTTCTGTAATAGTAACAACATCTTTAAGGCCAGGCATTGTTCTACTAATTTCCTCTGATAAGAAGTATGTTTGAATTTGTTGTACTATATTTTGTGACAAACTGTGCACTTGTTTGCTTTGAGGCCAACTGTAAGGACCTACTGTTTCCAACAGATCCATGGCGAATTCTACCAGTCGTCTTGATGCATTAAATCCATCCTGGATACGTTGATTTGACCAAAATTTACGTGGTAGAGTTGTCAACAAAAACACTTGTTTTGATTTAGAGCTGGCATCTTTGAATTCTTTTTTAAGGTTCATAAGCCATGATGTATATTCACATTCCTCCTTTGGTGATAACACTTTAACTGAATCTACTTGAAATATTCTTTGACTTATTGCCGATGTGACACTTGCAATTTTTTTATAACTTCCTGTTGTAATATGTTTTTGTTTGATAGGAGATTCGGCTCACCTTCCAAGAACATTGTTAATATCTTCTAAAATGTCATTAAGTAGGTCAGGAACTGGTGGAGATATAGTATCAACCGAAACTGGTGATGGATCTAAAGATGCTGGAGGTATTTGAATATTTTCGTTCGTTGGAACATTTTCAACATCCTGATTTATAGAAATAATTTCAATATCGATAGTTTCCGAACATGAAAGCTGCTGTATAGAAAATATTAGTTGCATATGAATATTTATTCATTTTAATAAAATAATTAAATTTACCTTATTTTTATAGATATAAGTGCAACATGTTTCACATATAAACTGGTCATCACGCAGAGTAAAATTTAGGGTCGCAGCTTTTTGAATAACAGCTAGTGTGACCAGTTTCACATTTTTTGATGTCCGCTGATGATTTTTGAGACCGTACAAGTTACAGCACAATTTGAGAGGCATTTCTATTATTATCTTTTCTAAACGTTATGTCTTCTAAATATTTTGGAATATAATTGATTATAAGGCAACCCAATCAATATATATATATACTCTTGAAATAGTTTTGACATAGGTAGAATCAGGTAAAATTAGGTAGGTACAATTTAATATATTTTGATTGGATGCAAGTATGATTTGGTCAAAAACCGTTTGTGGGCGTCATTAGAAATTTTAAATGTTAAAATTATGAGTCTCTAATGAGATTTTAATTAGTAAAAAGGGGCTGAATAGACATTTTTTAAAATGAATAAACATTTTACACACCCTTTTAATAATTTAAATTCCTTTATTTTACCACTTAACTTAAATTAATTTTTAATAAGTTTTTAACCATTTAACCGCACAGAAAATGGTTCAAATTTATTGCAGGTGTTAAAATATGAAATGTTTAATTTATTAGATCCACATTTAGTACAGGATTATTAACTTAATAAAAAAACACATGTGAATTTTTCATATACCAAACTTTAAAAAATCGTAAGAAAAAATCCATATTGAATTGCTGACTTTTTATTTCTCAATTTCATAGCTGCATATGTTTACTTTAAAATTTGTGAAAAACAAAAAAAAAAAAGCCCACTTTTTGAGATATGAGCTTTGAAGTAAACCAAGGTTTTACGCGCCGCCTAGCGGAAAAGAGAAAAGTTATTAATTTTAAACTTACTTATTTCAATTATTCAATTATTTTCCTTTTTACTTGCAAAAATATATTTAAGTCGGATGAAATTTGTGGCACCTATTCACAAAACATTGCCACCATTACCAAAAACTACGTGAAAAAGCCTCAAAATTCAACCGCGCATAACTCCGATTCAGAGTACTCAAAAAATAAACGCAGCAATCACTTTTTTCCTTTCGTCAATGCCAACAATATATCGAAATTTCAGATTTTTTAAAAATCAACAAAAAAATGTACGTTTTCAAAATAATAGCACATAGAAAAAAAAATACGAATTTTCTTCAAAATTTAAACCGTGCTATTTCAAATAAAACCGTGTAAAAACGAATTTAAATTTTTTTTCTAGACCGTGTTATATCAAAACCGTCTAAAAAAACCGTGTAAAAACAGAATTGGGTGTATATATATATATATATATATATACATATATATATATATATATATATATATATATATATATATATATATATATATATATATATATATATATATATATATATATATATATATATATATATATATATATATATATATATATATATATATATATATATATATATATATATATATATATATATATATATATATATATATATATATATATATATATATATATATATATATATATATATATATATATATATATATATATATATATATATATATATATATATATATATATATATATATATATATATATATATATATATATATATATATATATATATATATATATATATATATATATATATATATATATATATATATATATATATATATATATATATATATTTGAGCAATTTCACGAAGATTCAACATCGTTTTGACTTGACCCCTTTTAATTTTGATTATTTTTTGTTTATAGATAGTCTTTAATAAATGAAAAATACAAGTTCTCTTAGAATTTTTTTTTCGACCAGGGGTCTTCACAGGGTGCCCCTCAATTTTTTGCTATTTTGTGATGTGAGTGCATTTTGACGACCGATTGTAGAAAAACTACTGAATCGATTTTCATAAATGATATGTCGTTGAATAGGTATTGGAACAAAGTTTCTAAAAATGTACACTGCTAATTTTTTGATATAATTTTCAACGGTGTAACATAAGAAAAAAACGGTGTAATTGAAAAAAAGATGGCATAGCCTTTTTTTTTTTAATTAAATTGAAGCTTATTTTATATCTAACCAATTGTGATAGTTTAGGACACGCGTTATTTTTTGTTTTAAAGATAAAATTCGTTGTGCATATGACTGTCGGGAATCAGTTTTTTTTGTTCTGAAGGAAAATTATAAAAAATGGCGTTATAAGCTAGGAGATTTTTTTTGTATGTTAAATATCAAATATTTTATTATTAGATGAACTTTTTAAAATATTATAAAAATTATATATGTAGTACACTAAATAAAATAAATTTGTTAAAAATGATTGACAATTGTTAAAAATGATTTACTTATTTTACAAACAGAAGTTTCTTTTGAATAGGAAAACACTTCTGCAATTATTTTCAATGTATTAGATAGCATAAAAAAATGAAATGTTTATTTGTCACTTTTAGTAATCACTTGTCACTCGACAGTCTCGACTGCAAACAAAAAAACCGTATAAATAACTAAATCTATTTAGGAACTTTTGACTGGAGAAGCATTATGTTCGTATTATGTTATTATGGTAATAAAGTAAAAGATTGTATTTTAACATTAAATTACAAATATTTTATTATTGAATAAACTTTTTAAAGTATCATACAAATTATATATGTAGGTTAAAGAAAATAAATATAGTTAAACAAATTATTTACTTATTTTGCATTTAAAAGTTTCTTTGAGCTGGAAAACAGTTTTGCATTTATTTTCTTAGTATTTAATGGTACAAAAGAATGAAATTTTTGAGTTCCACTTACAGTAATCGCATTTTTATATCGGTTTTGTAATTTTCCCTTTGTTAATTGATATTCATTTTTATCGGCGTATCCAAAGTTCATGGTAGATTCCCATTTTAAAGCCCATTCGAAAAGTTTTTTTGGTGTATCAATAATATTATCTATATACTATAACGATGTGCAGCACGCTTCAGTGCACCACCAATTCCATCACAAGGTTCCTTTTCATGGCTGGTAGCATGAAAATGCCATTCTGCATCAACCTTAAAGTCTTTTTGATGGTGGCATAAGTTAATTAGGTTATGTTTATTTTTGTATTGAGAAGGTGCACCGTCAGTGTTATAAATTATTTTCGTAATGTTAGAATTTATATGCGTTTTCATGAATTCAATAAGTTTTGTAATGAAAAGATGGACTGCAGTACTGTTGTGATCGGTTATATCCGAAATGAGTATAAAACTTCGGTGCTGTATATATTAACTTGCGGCACTTTTAAATAAATGACAATAGGATGAATAGTAGCTTGTGAATTATTATAATAATAGCCTTGAACCGCATCCTGAATTATGAAGCCGTAGTTTTCAGAAAAATCTCCTTGAACGAAGCACTTCCTGCTTGTAATTTTTTTTTCCTCAATGAATGTAGATTGCTGTTTTGCTATAAAGTTGTTTGATATCAAAATTTGTAAACGGTAAATAAATTTTTTCCTAAATTCTTCTACAGTTTCAAATTAAAGTATCCAAATTGCATCGATCAGTGGTATTCCATTGTTGATATTTGACTTGAAGGATTCCTTTAACGTCAAAATCATTTAGTAATTTTTCTTCCAGTTGTTGAAGTTTTTTTGAACATTCATTGCACTTCAAAGTGCGCTCATCTCCTTTTTTAAAAGATATTGCATCTCGTTTGCCTGGCAATAATCTACTGATTTCATCACTTTTATAGAACTGCTCCACAACATTTATATCTGTTGTGGATACACCTCTTTTATCCGTCGCAGATGAATGTTGAAAATTATTTTCATGTAGAGTTTTACTTTTTTCAACCAAATGACGCGTAGCATTACTGTTGTTTGTTATTATAATTATATTGTTATATTGTTATTATAATTATATTATTATATTTAAAAATAAAATTATTATATTTAAAAACAATTCTACGAGAAGTCGTATTTTTCATATATCAAAGGCTATCTATAAACTAAAAATAAACCAAATTAAAAAGGGTCGAGTCAAAATGTCGCAAAGTTTTGCTGAACGTGACTGAAATTGCTTTTTAAAAAGTTCATTTAATAATAATAAAATATTTGATATTTAGCATAAAAAAAAATCTGAATCTAAAAATCGCCATTTTTATAATTTTCCTTTAGACCAAAAAAAACTTATTCCCGACAGTTATATGCACAACGAATTTTATCTTTAAAACAAAAAATAATGCGGGTCCTAAACTTTCACAAGTGGTTAGATATAAAATAAGCTTCAATTTAATAAAAAAAAAAAAAAAAAAAGGCTATGCCATCTTTTTTTCATTTACACCGTTTTTTTCTTATGTTATACCGTTAAAAATTATTTCAAAAAATTAACAGTGTACATTTTTAAAAACTTTGTTTTAATACCTATTCAACGACATATCATTTATGAAAATCGATTCAGTAGTTTTTCTACAATCGCTCGTCAAAATGCACTCACATCACAAAATAGCAAAAAATTTAAACTTTCACATATAAAATAAGCTTCAATTTAGTTAAAAAAAAAAAGGCTATGCCATCTTTTTTTCAATTACACCGTTTTTTTCTTATGTTATACCGTTAAAAATTATTTCAAAAAATTAACAGTGTACATTTTTAAAAACTTTGTTCCAATACCTATTCAACGACATATCATTTATGAAAATCGATTCAGTAGATTTTCTACAATCGCTCGTCAAAATGCACTCACATCACAAAATAGCAAAAAATTTAGGGGCACCCTGTGAAGACCCCTGGTCGAAAAAAAAATTCTAAGAGAACTTGTATTTTTCATTTATGAAAGACTATCTCTAAACAAAAAATAATCAAAATT
>OY856188.1:154915985-154967624 GCA_963693315.1 Diogma glabrata | reverse complement strand
AAATAATCTAGAATCATGTGATTTGCCATCAATAAGAGATTTTTGGTGACATTTAACTGAAAATAATATTTAAATTGAAATCGGAATAATAAAATGTGAAGCAATCAAGTAATACTTACAGGTTTTAAACTTTATTGTAATTGTTTATTTTTCAATGTTAAGTCAAGGTGATATGAAAATCAACACTTAGACTGTAGCATGCAAACCGAAGATATCTTTAATTCAGCGGAGCAGAGCGGCGGCACCGAGCGAGCGTAGTTAGCGCGGGCCAAAATATTCGGTGACCTGTCGTACCATAATAGCAAAGTTATTTTTGCATTAAGAAGAATATTGATCAAATTAATATAACGGTGCATGCACAATTTATGAGTTTTTTACTCATGAGATTTGAGCCACTTTTTATTATTATTTTTTAATATCAGCACAATGCTTTAAACTGTAGCCAGAGGCGTAGCTAGGGGGGGGCGGGGGGGCGGTCCGCCCCGGGTGTCACCCGTTTTGGGGTGACACCCGAACGTAAAAAACTTAAACAAACCATCACAATGTTTTCAACGATAAATCACCTCGAAACCGTTTTGGGGTGACACCCGAACGTAAACAACTTAAACAAACCATCACAATGTTTTCAATGATAAATCACTTCGAAACCGTTTTGGGGTGACACCCGAACGTAAAAAACATAAACCAACCATCACAATGTTTTCAACGATAAATCACTTCGAAACCGTTTTGGTTTGACACCCGAACGTAAACAACTTAAACAAACCATCACAATGTTTTCAATGATAAATCACTTCGAAACCGTTTTGGGGTGACACCCGAACGTAAAAAACTTAAACAAACCATCACAATGTTTTCAACGATAAATCACTTCGAAACCGTTTTGGGGTGACACCCGAACGTAAACAACATAAACAAACCATCACAATGTTTTCAACGATAAATCACTTCGAAACCGTTTTGGGGTGACACCCGAACGTAAACAACTTAAACAAACCACCACAATGTTTTCAATGATAAATCACTTCGAAACCGTTTTGGGGTGACACCCGAACGTAAAAAACATAAACAAACCATCACAATGTTTTCAACGATAAATCACTTCGAAACCGTTTTGGGGTGACACCCGAACATAAAAAACTTAAACAAACCATCACAATGTTTTCAACGATAAATTACTTCGAAACCGTTTTGGGGTGACACACGAACGTAAACAACTTAAACAAACCATCACAATGTTTTCAATGATAAATCACTTCGAAACCGTTTTGGGGTGACACCCGAACGTAAAAAACATAAACAAACCATCACAATGTTTTCAACGATAAATCACTTCGAAACCGTTTTGGGGTGACACCCGAACGTAAACAACATAAACAAACCAACACAATGTTTTCAACGATAAATCACTTCGAAACCGTTTTGGTTTGACACCCTAACGTAAACAACTTAAACAAACCATCACAATGTTTTCAACGATAAATCACTTCGAAACCGTTTTGGGGTGACACCCGAACGTAAAAAACATAAACAAACCATCACAATGTTTTCAACGATAAATCACTTCGAAAGCGTTTTGGGGTGACACCCGAACGTAAACAACTTAAACAAACCATCACAATGTTTTCAATGATAAATCACTTCGAAACCGTTTTGGGGTGACACCCGAACGTAAAAAACTTAAACAAACCATCACAATGTTTTCAACGATAAATCACTTCGAAACCGTTTTGGGGTGACACCCGAACGTAAACAACTTAAACAAACCATCACAATGTTTTCAACGATAAATCACTTCGAAACCGTTTTGGGGTGACACCCGAACGTAAAAAACTAAAACAAACCATCACAATGTTTTCAACGATAAATTACTTCGAAACCGTTTTGGGGTGACACCCGAACGTAAAAAACTTAAACAAACCATCACAATGTTTTCAACGATAAATCACTTAGAAACCATTTTAACCAGGTTATCCATATAATTTTAATTTATAAATTGTGATAACTTATAAATGTGTCCTATAAATGTGTTATTGGTTCAAAAAGAATCTATTCTACTTTTTAAAATTTTTGAGTTATTACGTGAAATAAAATTGCATTTATTACGTGAAATAAAAAGCAATGAATCCCATCACCACAATTACTCAATAGCTTTGAATATTCCTATAGATACCATATTGACCGTTTTTTACGATATATTATTTAGTATGCAAGCATGATTATTTAATGACCTGGGTGGTTATTTTGTAGCGTTATCTCACTAGGTGAGATAAAAAGTGAGATAAAATATTTGTTTTTGATCGATTATATTAGATAAAAGAAATCATTTAAACATAATTTTTTTATCTCACTATTTATCTCACCTAGTGAGATAACGCTACAAAATAACCACCCAGGTCTGAAAACACATATGCTGAATAATGTATAGGAAAAGTGGTTTACGTCGATAATGTGGCACCCTTTGTCGATTGGGTGGCACCCTTGAGTTACAATGGCTCTATTCCAAAATTATTTCTAAAATATCCGCTTAACCTTACCACCTAATATATGTTTTACATTTCAAACAAATTAATTGCAAACACCTAAGGAAACTAACAAACAATCAAATTACCGTGTTTGTTAATGATCTCAAAATAATTTTTTTTCCTTTATCTTGAAACTCAAAGAATAAATTGAAATAGATCGTTTTTCAATGGACACAAAAATAATTACTGTAGAATAAAATGGCAGTTATGCAATTACTGCAGTTTTGCAAATTTTTGTAGGTTGATACATACTCATACTGTTTGTTTTCAGTTTTATATATTTATATATTTGAATTAAATGAAAGTTTATCATTTAAAATTACATTTTGTTGGGTTTTAAATCCCTTGGAAATTTCAAACTCATCAAGTGATTCTTTTAAAGATCCTTGGCTACATAAATGTAAAGCCTTCAATTTTTTTTAAAAAGTGGTGTAGCTATTGTTATTAACTATGTAAATGGTTTGCAAAAATAAACTTTAACTTTTGTTTATTTTTCTTCTTAGGCAGGTATTCCTTAAATCAGTCTTTAAAACATTTTCCGGTTTTCCCGATGTAAAATTTTTCACAAAAATCACATTCAATTTTGTAAATTATTGAGCATGATTCTAATTGGATATTTAATTTTGGTTTCAATTCTTTATATAAAATATCTTTTAGGATTTCATACTTATATTTTTTTAAATAGTTCCTTATAATATTAGGCTATGATTTGTATATTCCATGTTATCAAATATTATTTAATATAAGTTGTTACAAGGAAATTTAAATAAATTAATTTTCTTAGCGGTTTATTTAGTCGTTAACACAGTGTACTTATTATGAACTATGTACCTATTATGTATCCTACAAATATATTTAGAATTAATGCTTTGCTGATACCTATACTATAATTAAAAATATTTTTTTAGATTTCGTTTAGCAAATATCCCAAAAAATAAATATGCCACGAGGAGTTCATACTTTTTAAAGAAAAAGTTGGTTCCAGCAGAGAAAGACCAAATCTATAAATATGTTACAAAACCCGATGATATCCAAGGTTCATCAAAAGAAACTGATTATCACGTTGATGCAACGAATGTTTCAGAGAATATTGGCTAATCTTCGGAAAGTAACAGCAACAATACAGAATTAATAATGATAACCTATGATGACGAATTAGAAAGGAATAATGAAAATGACAGTGATAATGCCGCTAATGCTTCTACTATCGAAGACAGTATTTGCATGGGTGAATCACTTCAGGACTTAAGAGATGTATCACATTGGAATATACTCGTCTCTGGTAATGTTCGCATTGAAATCATAAAAAAAGAAAATGAATATTTTCAAAATAGAGAAGGGTCGTTTGTTATTGTATCTAGACACGGGTTAGACATAAAAGGTGATGTTCGCCATCTTTCTAAAGAATGGTTTTATAAAATGATGAATAATGGTGAAAAAATTCTACGGCCATGGATTGTTTATCCTCCTGTAAATAATAACTTGCGTCCTGTATTGCTTCTGTTGTCGTGTATTTGCTGTCACCAATAATAATAATACAAAATCAACATTTACTACTGGATATCAGAAGCGGTGGAAACTAAATCCCAAAGTGGCCGAGCATGAAACTTCAAATGAACATCTGGAGAATTTTGAAAAGTGGAAAACTTTGGAAATGAGGTTAAAAATTCATAAAACGATACGAGACGCAGCCTTGCAATTAATATATAATGAAAAACAGAAGTGGAAACATCTTTTATCAAGATTATTGGATATAACTTTGTTTTTATCTAAACAAAACCCAGCATTTCATGGACATGATGAAGGACAAAGTTCTTCAAATAAAGGCAATTTCTTAGAACTAACCAAACGATTGTCAAAGTATGATGTAGTGTTAAAAGAACACATTTTGAATTTGGAGCATGGTAAATCACCAAAAGTATCATATTTGTCACCAGATATACAAAATGAGTTCATAAATGTTTTAGCGATCCACGTAAAGTTTAAGCTTGTCAACGAAATTAAATCGGTTAAATATTTTGGAATTATGTTTGATAGCACACCTGACATTTCACATATTGATCAAATGTCAGAAGTGATTCGTTATGTGAAAATTGATGGTAGTAAAGCGGAAATCAAGGAAGTATTCCTTGGATTTTTTCCTTTACGTGGAAAAAAGCCGCTGATTTAAGCGATGAAATTCTTACACTGAAAAAAAAATTGAAGTAATGATAACCTCATCTCGAAGATGGCAGTTTATTATTCATGCAAAGAAAAGATATTTACAAACAATTTCACCTTGATTGGGACAACTACTCAGTACTCAGTAACATTTCCATGATAACAGAATGAGGTGTAATTAAAATATAAAGTGCTATCCAATATAACAGTAGTTGAATAAAGTTAATAACTATTTCCATGAAAACATATTTCTTTGGCCTTATATCATGAATTTTTCATTTTAAAATTTAAGTATTTGAAATTAATTGAACTATATTTTCTTTTCACATAAATATTTCATGTGATTGTCTCAACTGCATCGGCTTATCATTGTACGGTTGTTGAATCAATCTCGCATTTCGATTCGCCATATCTGCCCGCACGGTGAGGTTGAGACAACTGCATTTCGATTGGAAATAGGACATGTTTTTTTCAGTGTAAAATCTTGAAAATGATGGTATAGATGTTGTGAATTGTCGCTCCCAAAGGTTATGATAATGCAGCTGTTATGAGTAGTATACATGGAGAAGTGCAAGCTATTATTAAAGCAAAAAATAACAAAGCAATTTTTGTGGGCTGCAAAGATTATTCAATTAATTTATACGGCCAACACTCGTCAGTGGAAGCCATTTTTACATGTTTTTCTGCTTCGACTAGCCGCTGAGAAGTACTTGCTAAACACAACAAAGCAACTGCTAAAATACTCTTAACAGCGCATTGGAGTGCTCATTATGCCGCAGTAAAAGTATTGGCCGAAAACTTTGATGGGATTGTGGCTGAAATTGAGAAGTTAAGTGATCAACAAGAAAATGTAGACACTAGAGGCGCTGCACAGAACCTTATCAATGCAGCATGTGATTTTTCGTTTCTTTGCTATCTTTTGTTTTGGAATGATATTCTAAGAGAAATAATATCTGTGCTCAGATTGGATTGCAAAGCACGGGCTTGAATATTGATCAATTAGCTACAAAAATAGAGTCAATTCATAACGAAGTCTCATTGTAGAAGAGGCAATAGATCTTGCTGCGAAAAAATCGAAGGACTATGACATTCCAATGGAAAGCCGAATTCGTCATAAAAACGCAAAAAACGAACGGGTTTCAGTTTGCAATTTCAGTTTGCACCTGATGATGGACTGACACTGAGAGCTCAACTTAAAAAGAACATGTGTAATGAAGCGCTTTCTCAGTGGCGAACCAATGAGAGTGGCATAGCAGGAAGCGTACCTTGAGTAGTTTAAAGCCATCACGACTAAGACTCAGCCATCGCGGGTTTGATAGAGTAATACCTGCTACTTCAGCACAAATACAGAAATGTACGCTATTTACGAAAATCTGCAGAAATGGAAAGAAATACAAGTGGAAAAATGGAGACTCTGGCGACGCCATGGGCGAAAGATCCACGATCACCACGCCCAACCCCTACATTCACTCTCAGACGCCCACACACTCACACGTCACACATTCACCCACACATTCGACGACTAGCATGTCCCGATTCAATCTCTGACACGCCCTTTTACACCCATTCACACCCCCCACCTTAATTAAAAAAAAATAAAAAAAAAACAAACTGAGTGTACTCACCCCACGATTAATTCCTGACCTCCTATTCCGATTCCATCAGCCTTCCATTGGTACGCTGGTCACGTTGGAGAATTTCGATGGATAAAGCGTTGATTAGAAACGTTATCTGATAATATTGTTGAAGAAAAATGATGAGTAGAAACGATCAATAAACTAGTAATCATCAGCGGTAAGTAATGTTGTTGAATAAAACGTTAATTAGAAACGTTAAATGATAATATTGTTGAAGAAAAATGATGAGTAGAAACATTCAATAAACTAGTAATCATCAGCGGTAAGTAATGTTGTTGAGTAAAACGTTAATTAGAAACGTTAAATGATAACATTGTTGAATAAATATGAGGAGTAGAAACGTTCAATAAACTAGCAATCATCAGCGGTAAGTAATTTTGTTGAATGAAACGTTAATTAGAAACGTTAAATGATAATATTGTTGAATAAATATGATGAGTAGAAACGTTCAATAAACTAGTAATCATCAGCGGTAAGTAATTTTGTTGAATGAAACGTTAATTAGAAACGTTAAATGATAATATTGTTGAATAAAAAAAATGATGAGTAGAAACGTTCAATAAACTAGCAATCATCAGCGGTAAGTAATTTTGTTGAATGAAACGTTAATTAGAAACGTTAACCGATAATATTGTTGAATAAAAATGATGAGTAGAAACGTTCAATAAACTAGCAATCATCAGCGGTAAGTAATGTTGTTGAGTAAAACGTTAATTAGAAACGTTAAATGATAATATTGTTGAATAAATATGATGAGTAGAAACGTTCACTAAACTAGTAATCATCAGCGGTAAGTAATGTTGTTGAGTAAAACGTTAATTAGAAACGTTAAATGATAATATTGTTGAATAAATATGATGAGTAGAAACGTTCAATAAACTAGCAATCATCAGCGGTAAGTAATGTTGTTCTTATAAACAATGAATAAATGGTTGTGTAGAAATGTTGAATAAATTTGCAATCATTAAACAATTTTATTGAATAAACGTTACGTAGAAACGTTAATTGATATCGTTGTTGCAGTGAATGACCCGTAGGAACATTCCATAAACTGGCAGTCAGCAGCGTTATATAATGTTGTTCTTATAAACAATGAATAAATGGTTGTGTAGAAATGTTAAATAAACTGGCAATCAGCAAACAATTCTATTAAATAAAACGTGACGTAGAAACGTTAATGGATGACGTTGTTGCAGCAAATGACAAGTAGAACCATTCCGTAAACTTGCAAGCATCAGCGTTGAAGGATTTTGTTGGATAAAACGTTGAACACAATGATAACGTTGTGAGAAAAAAAAAATGGTACATAGAAACGTTAAATAAACTTGCAATCAATTAAGCCGAATGCGTTGAAATGTAGTTGTGGCAGGATGCGTTGAAATCAAAAATAAGTGTACCAACACTAGCCAAACTATTTATTGAAATCGAACGGTGACAATTTGTATCAATGATGGGAACGCAATACGGCAAAACATAATTGTTGACGTATGCGTTGAAATCCAAAACTTGTAGTAAATGGCACCAACACCAGTTAAACTATTCGTTGCAGTATATAAATAACTTGCACTATGATTTTTGAAAGTCAACCGGACGGAATGACTATGTGACCATAACCATCACCACGCAAATGTAATAAACTAAGAGATTTTAATAATTGACAGAGCCGTATTATATAGCCAAAAATTTTTGTCTCGAAAAAACTCGAATACGGTGTTTTGGAAATTAATTTCCATCAAGTTTTCAATTGTTGGGAATTTTTCAAAATTACACAAAACCGTTCGTTATTTGATACTATTGCACAACGACAAGGTTGTAACACAAAATATTTCCGACACATCAACAACATTCACCATTGAATTCAAAATGAATCAAATGCAAAACTATAATCCAGAATCACATTATAGTGAAACGGAAAAATCATTTTGAAAGAAAATAAGACAATAGAATGTTTAACAAAAACGAGATATTAAATCGTTGAATGTTGATGACTGGAAAAATACGCACAGCCGACTTAGGGTTCAAAAAAAATTAGTTGTTTAATTACGGTTGATGTTTAGAGAATTCAAACTTTAATAGTATATTGAATGTAACCATAGCGCACGTCATTTTTAGGGTGTTGTAAAATAAAAATATGGATGATCTTTAAAGATAATTATTAATTAATTAAAACCAACCAATCTTATATTAGATTAATTAACATATCAAACCAGCGTAATCAGTGCAAAAATCTTTTGGTTTTCTCACATATGGTCGGTCCAACTATTGAAAATTTAAATGGGGTCTAGGAAAAATAAGGAACTACGGGTTACGGGGACTATAAAAATACGGCTATTGAAGGTGAATGGATGGGAAACTATTACGCGCGGTACAGGTGAATAAAAAAAAATGAAAACCAATAAATCTGAGACTATAATATACTGGGTTCAGACATTAGCCCAGACTATCCATTACAGAGCAAGTGCTTTTTGGAAGAGCACTCACGACCAAAAAGAAGTTGAAAAGAGGACTAGACTGGTCGCAAACAGACCTTGTACATCCACCTTAGTATGGTGAGGCACTTCAAGATTCTACAAATTAGCAATCAAATCGATCGGTATTATAAACCCAGTCTTAGCAGAAACAAAGTAACAAAGTATCTAAGAATAAAAAAAAACTTTTGGGAGGGGTATCGATAAAATCAGTATTCTACTCTATTGCAAGCGGTGGATAACTAACTTCTTCCAGACCCAATTTCGGGCAGATCTGGGGGTTCCCGAGACTCTAAAGTCACAAAAAAAAATTTATTCAATCTGCTACAGATCGAAAAGAAAAAACACCATTGGACCGACTCCTTTAATGAAACATCCGACACCATTCCGCTTTTACGCCATGCAGGCTCGCAACCCACACCTGAACTAACACGAGTCTCATACTTCTCCGACTGAGCTAGCCGGGCCACACTGTTGTACGCTTCCGTCCCAGTGACTCTGAAGGCTGAAAAAAAACAAACTGTTCACATAGGTTCAAAGTAACCAACTGAACCAAACTCAAATACGTTCAATCACGGAATTTACACTTATAAATAGTCAAAACAAAAAAAATTTTGAAACAAGACCCGAACACCAAAGTTGATACACACTCACTGAACTGTGAATTCAAGATGAAACTACCTTCATACTTTGTGGTCGTCGATAATCTTGACTTACAATGGCGGTGAAACACGCACGAAAGTTACTATCATACTGACAGAAAAAAAAATTATTGCCGATGTTAGGCACGAATGTCCTTGGAGTGATAAACACCTCTACGTTTAGAAACCAGGTCCTCCAGTTCGTAGGCAGCGCTACCTACCAACCTTATTACTCTGGTCTCAATAAACTTCCGTGCAAGTTTAGCAGATAATCTCTTACCGGCGTCACTCAAAATAAAGTTCCTTCGGAACACCGTATCCCCTGGTTTAAACAAAGCTACTCGAGCTCGTAAATTGTATCTTTCAGCACTCCTGACAAATGCTTCGGCCGTTAGATCTAGAATTCGTAATCGAATCCTGTTAAGATAATCAGGTCGCAGAACCGTTTCACCTGGTTCATGAAGACCATTCAATCGTCTCAGCAACTCATATGACGAACCATGAGTCACCATGGGTATCCCAAACATTGCGTAATATGGGGAACATTTAAGTGTTTGGTGCAGGGAACAACGTAGTGCACAAGCGATCTCGCTCAAGTGCAGATCCCATTTAGAATGCTCCTCCTTTAGGTAGGCTCGAATACCAGATAAAACACTCCTATTTACCCGTTCCGAAGCGTTAGCTTGAGGTGAGTATAACGCTAGTAATGTATGTTTCACTCCGTGCTTCGCCAAGAAATCTCCAAATAGTTTAGACTTAAACTGCGTCCCATTATCGGACACAATAACTTCGGGACAACCAAATACGTGAAAGACATTGGTAGCCAATAGATGACAAATTGGTTCAGCAGTTAGTTTCCGTAAAGGAAATAAAAATGGATATTTAGTAACATGATCTAATACTACAAGAATAGCGATATTCCCGGCCTTTGAACGAGGATAAGGGCCAAGAATATCGATATACAATCGCTGACCAATTCGTTCTGTTTTCATCTGAGAAACCATGGGAGCACGAAGTGGAACATTAGTCGCTTTGATTTCTTTGCAGGTCTTACAATTTCCGATGTACGATTTAACCTGGGTATACATACGAGGCCAATAGTAAAATTTACGAATGTTAAACAAGGTTTTTGCTAGACCTCCATGAGATGAGGTAGGAGGATTGTGGGCCCTTGCAATACACTCGTCAGTGTATTCCTCAGGTAACCACAATTTCCAGACCTCACCCTCTGAAGGAATGTCAAGATCCAAACAAGCCAATCGTTTATAAACCCGACCAGAAATTACTTTCAGATCAGGCAATGTACCGTCTGCTTCGGTAACCAGATTTACCAACTCCAAATATCGAGAAGTGTTGAAGAAAGGGGAATTAAGATCTAATTCAGGCACTGGACATAGTTCAGAAATGATATCGACAGAGTCACGTCTTGATAGAGTGTCAGGAACAGTATTTAATTTTCCTTTTCGGTACTCAATATCAAAGACGTAACCCTGCAATTTCAGGCTCCAACGAGCCAATCGACCAGAAAGGTCTTTTTGTTGCATTAACCATTTTAATGAAGCATGGTCAGTTATGATCTTAAAGGCCTGACCCTCGACATACGCTCTAAACTTCTTTACCCCCAGTACGGCGGCTAGACACTCTTTCTCACTAGTGGAGTAATTGCGCTGCGCAGAATTTAGCTTTTTGGACATGTACGCTATGGGATGTTCCATACCGTCCATGTCACACTGCATTAATACACAACCTATACCGTCGTTGCTAGCGTCGCACTGGAGAGTAAAGGGTTTAGTATAGTCGGGGTTTATGAGGACTGGTGCTGAGATGAGAGCATTTTTGAGGTTTACAAATGCTATTTCAGCTTCGGGTGTCCATACGAATTTATTAGAATTTTTCTTCAACAAATCTGATATTGGAGAGGACATAGCAGAGAAATCAGATATAAAACGGCGATAATAACCCGCCATACCCAGGAAACGTCGAATCTGTTTGGACGTACGCGGTGTAGGAAATTCAGAAATAGCTAGAGTTTTATCAGGATCAATTTTCAACGTACCACCTCCCACAACATATCCCAAATATTTTACCTCCGGCAAGAGAAACTTACTTTTTTCCACGTTTATCGTCAAGTTCGCACGTCTAAGACACTGGGAGATATCTTCTAACAGCTTCAGATGGGCCTCGAAGGTATCTGTAACTATTAGAAGATCATCCAAGTATACGAAGACGCACGACTTGAGATGTGGAGGAATTACTTGGTCCATCAATTTAGTCATTGTTTGCGGCGCATTGCACAGTCCGAAAGGCATTCTTACGAACTGATACAATGGCCGCCCCGGGACCGTAAAAGCAGTTTTCTCTCGGGAGTGTTTTTCAAGAGGTATCTGCCAAAAAGCGTCTTTCAGATCCAAACTGGAAATGAAATTACTCTGTGGCAGACGACTCAAAATTCCATCAATCTGTGGAAGGGGGTAAGCATCCTTTTTGGTGACTGTATTGACCTTTCGGCTATCCAAACAAAGACGATTCTTCCCGGGTTTGCGAATTAAAACCACTGGGCTCGACCATGGACTGTTTGAAACCTCTATGATACCCAGAGATAACATTCTATCCAGTTCTTCTCCCATCAGTCTCTCAATGGCGGGCGATATTGGGTAGTGTCGTTGCTTGATGGGAGCTGCAGTGCCCACATCAATAACATGTTCTAACAGATGTGTTCGACCCAGACCCATTTTCGAAAATGATGGTAGAAGTTGGATAGCGTTTTGTAAGCGTTCCTGGTTGTCCATAGACAAATCTGAAATTACTGACTCTGTAGTCGAAAGTGTAGGTAAGCTAAATAATGGGTTAAACAAGCCAAAAGCATTAAAGAAATCTATACCTAAGTATAGATCTTGCGTTAAAGACGGGATAACGAAGACGTCCAGGGTTCTGACTTGGTTCATAAATGAAATCTTTGTTTTTACAAATCCCAGGATCTTCTGCCTTTGGCCATCGGCAGTACGAACTACTGCAGATGAATAAGTCAGGAGGTCTGGAGTTTGCACGATTTCTTTAGCAAAATCACCACCAATTACAGTCAAGGACGCTCCACTATCCAACAGTCCAGTATGTTGTTTACCCAATATTGACACGGTGGCATAAGATCTCACATCGTTGGCCAATTTCACAATGGAGGAAATGGTTTTGGATTTAAACAGATGTCGTTGTTGCCAATAAATACGAGAACGGAGCGCAGAGCGCGATGGAAGTTTCAAAGAGGATAATGAATCGACAAATATGGTTGCGCGTATTTTCAGGTATTCGTTCAATCGTTGTTGGAACGATTTGATTTTGGTCCATAATGGAGGCGGTTCAGTATGATCGGGTGTTCGTTTCAATAATTTCACATTAGTATCATGAGTGGGTACTAATGTAACCGAAGTAGTAATTAACGGGTGTTCTATCAGATTGGAAGTTGAGGTTCGGTTCGACCGTGTATCGGGTACAAATAGGTTAGTGGGAGTGGTAGATGACACAACCGAGGGATCAGGAGATAAATCGAATTTGGTCTCAGATGATTCTAAGACAGGTCCTGGGAGCGAGAAAAGGTGTTGGGATTCTGGCCCCCCCTTCGGTTTCCCCGACAATTTTCACAGTTAGGACATAATACATCGTCTTTTCCGCATCCCCAACAAAACAATCGCTGAGATTCACGACAATCGTGCCACCGATGACCAGGTCGTTTACAGTTCCAACAAATAGTTGAACTGGTTATTCGTTTCATATTAGGGGCAGGCTGTATTGCCGCAAGTTCGTTAGAGGTAATTGGTAATGATTCAGTTGGCAATTCGCTAATTTGAATTTGTGAGAATTCACTATCTAAATCCACCTCAGACACCGGTCTAGACGGTCGAATATTATAATCTCGCGATCTGGTTACTGACTCGGCCCATAACTTTTCGCGATCACGGCAGAGCTGGCGCAGATGTTCCAGTCCATAAATGGTAACATATAACAGCTCCCTTCTAATTTCTAATCGTAAGTTGTTGCGTATCAAGGATAACAACTCCGCGTCCGACATCGGTACTCGTAGCTTATCTGCCAGTCGATAAATCGCTTGTAAGAATTCGTCAAACAATTCCGTGGGCCGCTGTTTCCTGGCCCTCATCCGCTCCTTCACTTCTTCGTCCGTCTGCCGGTCCTGAAATTCAATTCGCAGAGCGTGACACAAGTCAGTCCAAATAAGCTGTCGGTTCTGGCGAAAATATCTCCAGAACCAATCAGCTGCTCGATCTGTGAACAACAGGTACAGACAACGGGTGACAATAGTAAAATCGCTATTTAAACACATCTCGGTCAGCCGCTCTATTCTGAAGATGAACGCTTCAACATCTAGACCATCGGGTCTACCCGAGAACGTTACGTTCCAATTTCTAATTGTTGTAGAGTGCTGCTCGAGATGTGTTCTCATTCTAGTTGGAGCAAGAGCAGGAGGAGGCTCAGCAAACAATGGTGGTACTGGTACATTATTTCGCATATACGCATTCACTGGTGTATAATTTCCGGAATGAACCGTTTGATGACGCGGGGTGGTGGGTGATACTGCATTATGTGCTAGGGGTAACAACACTTCAGGTGCTGGAGCACGTGATTGCATCATTGAGTGATTAATTCTTGAAATTTCCCGATCGATGTGAGCATTTACCGCTTCCTGAAAACCTGGATCTTCCGCTGCAGCGGCACCATATATGGGAGATCTTTGAGCTATATTCCCTCGCACTTCATCGGCGAGTCGAGATGGTGGGAGACGGTTTGCCAAGGGAGTGGACGAGGGTTGAATTCCGGTACTGGAACGACGTTGCCAGCCTGCGGTAATAGAGCGGGTCACCGGTCGCGGTGGTGGTGGCACCATTGTATCATTAGTTTTCTCCCTCCCTCGAGGTAACCTCTGTAATTCTGCACGCTCACAAGCGGCTCGACAAATCGGGCAGGTGCTATTCTGCAACAACCAGTCGTTGAGGCAGATGTCATGAAAGAGGTGGTTACACCGAGTGAGGAGTTTTACGTCGGCCGGCACTATTTCGTGCTGACAAACAGCACAAGAGCTGGACCTGTCCAGAACGTCAATCTTATCAGCCGCTGACATTATGAAAACTCAAACCGCCGTACAGGACCAGACCAATAAAGACAAGTATAGGGAGAAAAATTGTTACACTAGCCAAGTGTTACTTATTGCAAACGTTGAAAACGAATAAACAATTTAATTATTACCAGACAAAAATACTTTATTACAATATTTTAGTACTTGAAATATATTAGAGAGTTGTATGGAAATTTCGTTATTCATTCAAACCCTTAACCAGCTGTGCGATATCTGACCACTTCGTCCAATGTATGGATTAAGAAACTTGTAAAACGGGCTATCGCCGAGGGTAATCAAGAATGAAATATCTATTACTACTTACGTTGTTGATGTGTGAACAATCAGGAAAAATTTGTTTTTTTTGTTTTTTTTTTTTTTTTTTTTTTTTTTTTTTTTTTTTTTTTTTTGCTTTAACGGGCAGCAGTTCAATCTGGTGAAACAAACGCGAAAATGAAGCCCAAAAAAAAAACAGGTAAGTTATACTGTTATTAACGAGGTAAGTGGGGAACAAAAATTATGAAGCAAAATGCGTGAAAATTAATATCCTACACTATTGTCGGCGGGGGATTAAACAAAAATTTCCGAATCGATTTCGGGCGGCTCAGAAATTCCCCGAATCGAAAATCAAAAAGGGAAAACAAAAAAAAGTGCGGCAAGCCTACCGGTTCGACAAGCAAATGTGTTTCAAAATTTAACAAAAATACAAAAAAAAACTTAGCCTATCATGCCTTAAACGAAAATATACAAACAAGATTAAATCTAACAATCTATACCTAATATTAATCGAATTGTAGTCTTCTATCCAGGTTAGCTTTAAATTGGTGAATAAAATTTTTGGTTTTCCGTTATAATTTTCTTATTCTTGATGCTTATTTATTTGAGTTGAATACTCTTCGTTTTCCTTATTTGATATATTATTAATTCCTATATTTGGTTTAAATACGTATTCTTGATGTATAATCTATTTGTTTAATATTTATTTTTTTGTGCTGGCATCTAAAATATATTGAAAAAAAAAATTTAGTTCCCAATATTATCAGCTGTTTTGCCGTCTTATGTATTTATTAACTATTTAATTAATAAATACTTATTTATTTCTTTATTAAATATTTATTTATTTATTATTATATTTATTTATTGGTTATTCTATTTATTTATTTATTATTATATTTATTTATTTGCTATTTACACAATAATAAATATTTATTTTCCTTTTTTTTTGTTATTTATTTATTTGTGGACGGAGGACAGACGGACCAATCCTGGGGGAAGTTCACCACACATGGGGCTGGAAGGGGTGATCGCCGGTCTTTCATTATTTGTTGTTGTTTTAAGATGTTTTTGTTTGTTTGGGACCAAAGAAAAGTAAAATTATGCTACGTTAAAGGATGGGAAATCAGAAAGGGGAAGGGAAGAAGAGCGGAGGTAAAAGGATGGGAAAAGGTAGGGTGGGAAAGGAATAAGAAGGGGTATGTGCTGATGGGATCTCACCCAGCTGACAAGTGCTGACGGGATGGCCAGAAGATAAATCCTCTGGACCACCATTCGATCATCAACACCTGCCAACTGCGATCCACACCACCAACACATACGGGCGAGGTGCTATGATCTGAGTTAATCCAATTAACTCGCGACATGAAGGCTGGGCGAACATCTTCCCTCAGCAGTTGATATCGAACTGCTTTAGAAGATGTTCCCCAGTATCATTCGCGAGAACCGGACAACTCAGACCATAGGGTGCTAACGCTCCAGGGAGGGGACTCTAACGTTATGGAGCAGTTAGCCCAGCTGAGAATCTCACTGTCACAGCGAACCCAGAGCATGGCCAGATGACCAGGATGGATGTGATAGGCGTATACGCCATTTCACAAATATCTAATCCTGGCACCCGGTCACCCCCGGCATTCCCCGTGCCAGTAAGAAACCCAGCCGTTACTAGGGTCCGTGGGTTTGTAAAGCCCATTGAGAATGATTCCGAAGAACCATTCTCACCCTTGCGTTATCAAAATACAAAAAGGAGAGTTGTAGCTGGAGGCGTGGGGACGCAAAACCCCATCGAAGGAAAGTCTGAGGAATCTCAGACTTCCTTCGCTCCTGCGCGTGTGAAGCAGGGAACTGCTTCCACGCCGCCAGAGTCTCTTACTATTGTTGGGTGCAACTTGAAAATTAACATGAAAAAAAATTTTCAAAAAAAAAATTTTTCAAATTTTGTGTAAACATGGAGGGACTCCTCCAGGGTCCTACATCACTGTAGAAACCCTTAGAGAAGCCCCACGTTGGGCGCCAATTTGTAATGAAGCGCTTTCTCAGTGGCGAACCAATGAGAGTGGCATAGCAGGAAGCGTACCTTGAGTAGTTTAAAGCCATCACGACTAAGACTCAGCCATCGCGGGTTTGATAGAGTAATACCTGCTACTTCAGCACAAATACAGAAATGTACGCTATTTACGAAAATCTGCAGAAATGGAAAGAAATACAAGTGGAAAAATGGAGACTCTGGCGACGCCATGGGCGAAAGATCCACGATCACCACGCCCAACCCCTACATTCACTCTCAGACGCCCACACACTCACACGTCACACATTCACCCACACATTCGACGACTAGCATGTCCCGATTCAATCTCTGACACGCCCTTTTACACCCATTCACACCCCCCCACCTTAATTAAAAAAAAATAAAAAAAAACAAACTGAGTGTACTCACCCCACGATTAATTCCTGACCTCCTATTCCGATTCCATCAGCCTTCCATTGGTACGCTGGTCACGTTGGAGAATTTCGATGGATAAGGCGTTGATTAGAAACGTTATCTGATAATATTGTTGAAGAAAAATGATGAGTAGAAACGATCAATAAACTAGTAATCATCAGCGGTAAGTAATGTTGTTGAATAAAACGTTAATTAGAAGCGTTAAATGATAATATTGTTGAAGAAAAATGATGAGTAGAAACATTCAATAAACTAGTAATCATCAGCGGTAAGTAATGTTGTTGAGTAAAACGTTAATTAGAAACGTTAAATGATAACATTGTTGAATAAATATGATGAGTAGAAACGTTCAATAAACTAGTAATCATCAGCGGTAAGTAATTTTGTTGAATGAAACGTTAATTAGAAACGTTAACCGATAATATTGTTGAATAAAAATGATGAGTAGAAACGTTCAATAAACTAGCAATCATCAGCGGTAAGTAATGTTGTTGAGTAAAACGTTAATTAGAAACGTTAAATGATAATATTGTTGAATAAATATGATGAGTAGAAACGTTCAATAAACTAGCAATCATCAGCGGTAAGTCATGTTGTTCTTATAAACAATGAATAAAATGGTTGTGTAGAAATGTTGAATAAATTTGCAATCATTAAACAATTTTATTGAATAAACGTTACGTAGAAACGTTAATTGATATCGTTGTTGCAGTGAATGACCCGTAGGAACATTCCATAAACTGGCAGTCAGCAGCGTTATATAATGTTGTTCTTATAAACAATGAATAAATGGTTGTGTAGAAATGTTAAATAAATTTGCAATCATTAAACAATTTTATTGAATAAACGTTACGTAGAAACGTTAATTGATATCGTTGTTGCAGTGACTGACCCGTAGGAACATTCCATAAACTGGCAGTCAGCAGCGTTATATAATGTTGTTCTTATAAACAATGAATAAATGGTTGTGTAGAAATGTTAAATAAACTGGCAATCAGCAAACAATTCTATTAAATAAAACGTGACGTAGAAACGTTAATGGATGACGTTGTTGCAGCAAATGACAAGTAGAACCATTCCGTAAACTTGCAAGCATCAGCGTTGAAGGATTTTGTTGAATAAAACGTTGAACACAATGATAACGTTGTGAGAAAAGAAAAATGGTACATAGAAACGTTAAATAAACTTGCAATCAATTAAGCCGAATGCGTTGAAATGTAGTTGTGGCAGGATGCGTTGAAATCAAAAATAAGTGTACCAACACTAGCCAAACTATTTATTGAAATCGAACGGTGACAATTTGTATCAATGATGGGAACGCAATACGGCAAAACATAATTGTTGACGTATGCGTTGAAATCCAAAACTTGTAGTAAATGGCACCAACACCAGTTGAACCATTCGTTGCAGTATATCTGTAATAACTTTGTATCAATGATAGTGAAGCAATACGGCAAAAAAGAATAATTGTTGACGTATGCGTTGAAATCCAAACAATGTGACAAATTGTACCAACACTAGTTAAACTATACGTGCAGGATAACTGTAATAATTTTGTAACAATGATAGTGAAGCAATACGGCAAAAGTAATGGTTGACGTATGCGTTGAAATCCCAAAGGTAATCAATTGTAACCACACCCGTTAAATTATTCGTTGAAGTATAACTGTAACCAAGTTGTAACAATGATAATGAAGCGATACGGCAGTAATTAAATGAAAATTTTGTATTATTGGTGTGTCGAAACAGGTATAATAGACGATAGCAACAGCCAAAAACCTGATGCCAATGCTGAGTTGCACTAACCTACAGTAGTAACCGCCAAAATATTGATACGGCGGATGATGATATTGTGGCCTCATCGTTGAAGGACGTCATATTCCGGCCTTTTTTATAATTTGGATCTTGCATCATATTATTAATTTATTCACATCAACATCCAACTTCAAAATAGTACTGCCATTTAAATTTGGTAAATTTCAGAATCACAAATAAAAATAAACCATTTTTTTTATGTTATCATAACACAAGTTATCAAATTCCACGACGTTCAATAGAAAATAAAATACAGCATACGTTCATTTAGCATAATAACTGTAATCATATTTTGTTACAATTCGATTGTCTATTTAAACAAATACACAACTAATAAATAAGATACATCTTTCTTTTACACAATATAGTAGTTCGAATTTATAATATTTATCGTACCTTCTTAAATCTTCGGCAGTCGAAATAATTTAAGTTTTACAAAAAAATAGGACTCATTCAACTGAGTTAAAAACTTTTAATTAGTACAAACAATTGTTCTACTTAAATTTTAAGAGAAATACGTGGATACAAAATATATTCCACAAAAAAATATATACTTTAATAGTTAGTCACAATAATTCCATTTAATTATCACTAAAACATTTATGTCAAAAATAATTAACATTAGGATGATAGCGCGCGTACAGTTTTCGTTACGTCACAAAACATATCAATTTGTTTTAACTTGCACATATAAATTTTTGACTAAATTGGACTAACTCAGTGATACTAAATACAAACAAATTCAACTAATGGAAATATTGGCACTCACCAAATTTAATATTGATTATAATATTTTGTACTACGTAGATTTAATGCAATTTTTTTGCTTGTTGATTTTACGGCACATTATTATAGTGGGCACAACACAAACATATAAAGATTTTTTTTTTTGCGTTAACAATTTTACAAATTCATTAATTTTTTTTTCTTTGTATGATTCAGAACGGCACACAACATATAAAATTTTTTTTTTGTTTTAAATTTAAACTCACAAATAACTTGCACTATGATTTTTGAAAGTCAACCGGACGGAATGACTATGTGACCATAACCATCACCACGCAAATGTAATAAACTAAGAGATTTTAATAATTGACAGAGCCGTATTATATAGCCAAAAATTTTTGTCTCGAAAAAACTCGAATACGGTGTTTTGGAAATTAATTTCCATCAAGTTTTCAATTGTTGGGAATTTTTCAAAATTACACAAAACCGTTCGTTATTTGATACTATTGCACAACGACAAGGTTGTAACACAAAATATTTCCGACACATCAACAACATTCACCATTGAATTCAAAATGAATCAAATGCAAAACTATAATCCAGAATCACATTATAGTGAAACGGAAAAATCATTTTGAAAGAAAATAAGACAATAGAATGTTTAACAAAAACGAGATATTAAATCGTTGAATGTTGATGACTGGAAAAATACGCACAGCCGACTTAGGGTTCAAAAAAAAAGTTAGTTGTTTAATTACGGTTGATGTTTAGAGAATTCAAACTTTAATAGTATATTGAATGTAACCATAGCGCACGTCATTTTTAGGGTGTTGTAAAATAAAAATATGGATGATCTTTAAAGATAATTATTAATTAATTAAAACCAACCAATCTTATATTAGATTAATTAACACATCAAACCAGCGCAATCAGTGCAAAAATCTTTTGGTTTTCTCACATATGGTCGGTCCAACTATTGAAAATTTAAATGGGGTCTAGGAAAAATAAGGAACTACGGGTTACGGGGACCACAAAAATACGGCCATTGAAGGTGAATGGATGGGAAACTATTACGCGCGGTACAGGTGAATAAAAAAAATGAAAACCAATAAATCTGAGACTATAATATACTGGGTTCAGACATTAGCCCAGACTATCCATTACACTCTGCCCCTCTCAACTACACCAACCTAATTCTGTTAGCATTACCCAGGTAGCACGGCGTGGACGTAGAATTTCGGATTTCACTACCCTTACCCTTACGTGTAACTACATTTTAGAAAAATGGAAAGGAAGCTCAGAAAATGATATTAAATCGTTGTTTGCGCTTCATGGCTATGTTTCCAAAATGTAGTTACACGTAAATGCTTTGGAGCCGACGATATTAAGTTTTTTTTATTATACTAACGACTACCAAAGTTTCAAGGAAACGGAAATGGTCGGGGTCACACCTTTGGCGACTTGATTCGAATTTCCTTTTATTAAGTTTTGATTGCAATTTTGAAATTCATTATCGTTCAAGGTTATTATTAGATTGGGTTCACTTGTTGCAGGCTAAATTAATGGTTAAATGTTTTAACGTATCCCCTCTGTATTCTTACAAAGGCCTTAGAAACAAAAACAACATTTCAACAGTAAGACCTATTTGAAATTTATCACCATTTCGGACTAGAAATATCGTAACTTAGATCAAATCTGTGTTTATGGAAATATATGCATTGAGAAAATTTATTTCGAATATAATATTTTTTTTGCATGCAACAGTTTGAACCTTTATGCTCAATTAGGATTTGTTAAAAAATTAAATTATAAATAATTTGCATTTTAGTTTCGAAACAATTTTACGAAACTTTGTTTCATGAAAATTTAAAATTAATATGTAATCCATTGAGATTGACTTTATTGCAATAAACTTAGAAAAATTTTCATCAAAAAATCCACTTAAATGAATTTTATTTTTTTTATTTAAAAGTTTTACAAAATAATGGAAAATAGAATCATGACATCGATATAATGCGACCCATTCATTTTTTGAAACTTCGATAATCGTTAGTATAATAAAAATATTGCGACGCTGATGCATAGCCTGACTTCACCACAGCTCTGGAAACATAGTGTTCTGGATATATAATGAGCTAATATCCATAAAATACTTTAATTAAAAGCTAACCAATATTATGGACTTCGTAGTTCTAATAATAAAAATATTAAAGCAGGCAGTAGTATCCCAACAAACATAAATTCTGTTGTACGAGAAAAAGTAAAAAAAATTTTATCGGAAGTGACAGAGTGGAAGTAAGGATGCAGAACTGTTCTAAACCGTACTAAATGTGTATGTACCAAATTTCATCCAACTCGATTATCAGGTACAGAAGTTATTGAGCTTCCAAAATAACAGGTGCTTGGAGGCCCCCCTACCACTTTGTTCACTATCGCTAAAAAAACTAATCAGTCATATAACCATACATATATTCATCTTTTTGCAAAGTGTAATCAAAATTACTTAACGAACGAATGCTGTATGCTTCCAACAAACATTGAAACAATAAACAGGTGTTCGGGAGGACCCCACCACTTATCCCAATATTGTCCAAAAACTAGTCAATTCTTTGTCAATAAAGTCTTTATCTTTTTTCAAAGTGCCATTAAAATTGATTAATGAATGAAATCTGTATGCTCCCAACAAACTTTAAGACCAAGTGTGAAAAGTCAGCAGTTGTATGGTAGATCCCCCGCCACTTTGATCAATGTGTCTCAAAAGATGATAATTATCTTCTTACACTAATTGAAACCTTTCCATAAGTTTTATCATAATCACTTCATTATTGTAGGCTGTAGTGTGCATAAAGATACTGAAAAAACTGCCAACAATTAAAACAAAAATTTTTTTACCGGAAGTAAAAAACCGAAAGTTGGGATGCAGAATTTTTGTAAATCATACTAAATGCTTATGTACAAAGTTTCATCCAATTCGCTTATCAGGTACAGATGTTATTGAGCTTTAAAAAAACCAGGTGTATGGGACACCCCCCACCACTTTGTTCACTATCGCTCAAAAACTAATCAGTTCTTTGCCATACATGTTTGCATTTTTTTCCAAAGTGTCATCAAAATTGGTTCACGAACGAATGCTGTGTGCTCCTAACAAACATAGAAAAAATGCTGACACAGTAAACAGGTGTTCGGGAGACCCCGTACCACTTATCCCAATATTGTCCAAAAACTAATCAGTTCCTTGTCATTTAAGTTTCCATCTTTTTCCAAAGTGTCATTAGAATTGATTAATGAACGAAGTCTGTATGCTCCCAACAAACTTTAAAAACAAAGAGTGAAAAGTCAGCAGTTGTATGGTAGACTCCCCGCCACTTTGATCAATGTGTCCTAAAAGATGAACATTATCTTCTTACACTAATTGGAACCCTATTCCATAAGTTTCATCATAATCACTTCATTATTGTAGGCTGTAGTGTGTATAAAGACACTGAAAAAACTTCAAAAAAGTACAAAAAAAAAATTTTTTACCGGAAGTAAAAAACCGGAAGTTGGGATGCAGAACTATTTTAAACCGTACTACATACTCATGTACCAAGTTTCATCCAATTCGCTTATCAGGTACAGAAGTTATAGAGCTTTGAAAAAAACAGGTGCTCCAGGGACCCCCCGCTACTTTGTTCACTATCGCTCAAAAGCTAATCAGTTCTTTGCCATACATGTTTGCATCTTTTTCCAAAGTGTCATCAAAATTCGTTCACGAACGAATGCTGTGTGCTCCCAACAAACATTGAAAAAAGTGTGACACATTAAACAGGTGTTCGGGAGGACCCCCACCACTTATTCCAATATTATCCAAAAACTAATCAGTTCTTTGTTATTTAAGTCTCCATCTTTTTCCAAAGTGTCATTAAAATAAATTAATGAACGAAGTCTGTATGCTCCCAACAAACTTAAAAAACAAAGTGTGAAAAGTCAGCATCTGTATGGTAGACCCCCACCACTTTGATCAATGTGTCCCAAAAGATGATAATTCTCTTTTCACACTAATTGGAACCCTATTCCATAAGCTTCATCATAAATACTTCATTATAGTAGGCTGTAGTGTGCATAAAGACACTGAAAAAACTTCAAAAAAGTACAAAAAACTTTTTTACCGGAAGTGAAAAACCGGAAGTTGGGATGCAGAACTATTTTAAACCGTACTACATACTCATATACCAAGTTTCATCCAATTCGCTTATCAGGTACAGAAGTTATAGAGCTTTCAAAAAAACAGCTGCTCCAGGGATCCCCCACCACTTTGTTCACTATCGCTCAAAAACTAATCAGTTCTTTGTCATACATGTTTGCGTCTTTTTCCAAAGTGTCATCAAAATTCATTCCCGAATGAATGTTTTATGCTCCCAACAAACATAAAAACTTTGTGGAAAAAACCACATGTTGTATGGTGGACCCCCCAACCCTTTATCCAATGTGCTCCAAAAGCTGATAAAATCTTTCTCATGTTATTTAAAAGCTTTTCGCAACGTTGCATGAAAATCGATCGGTAATTGTAGGCTACAGTAGGGATAAACACCAGAAAAAAAACTTTTTAACCGGAAGTTGGTATGCAGAAATATTGGAAACAGTACTAAAACCTTATATACTAAGTTTCAATAAGATCATAGCTCGGGATCCTAAGTTATTCAAGATTTAAACTTAGAGGTGTTCGGGAGACCCCCCGCCATTTTGTCCAAATTTGAAATGAATCAGATCCAGATCTTCCATTTTCAAGTGAACCTGTATCATTTGCCAAAGTTCCATCAAGATCCTATGCAGAAAACTCACCCACCCACCCACCCACCCACTCACCCACCGACAATGGCCATCTAGTATGATTTCTGAGTAATGATTTGCCCCTAACAGCACATCGATAGGACCCGGTTTGTAATAAGTTGGGTCAGCTCACATAAGATTGCTTAAACGATTCCACTCTCTATCATCTATATGTTGTTCTGGAAGGATGGTAGTAAGAACATCAAGAACCAAAGCGTTAATTTCCATCTTAAATGCAGATGAGAATCTAGGTTGTAGTTCTAGATTCACAGATTTTCGTACAATTCCAGCATTGGCTCCCGCAACTCCAGTTACTTCAACAAACGTTTGGTGTCCTTGTATCTTCAATTCATTTGCCGCCTTTGTTGTTATAAACGTTGCTTGAGACCCAGGATCTATTAATACTCGAAGATATTTGGGTTGAAAATTATTTTAATTACAAACTTGAACAAATGCCGTTCCTAGTAGCGTACCGGACTGTTGTTCATTCTGACGAAGTGACATAAACGTTTTTAAGTAAGATGCACTAATGGCTTGGTTTTTGGTTGACGTTATATCATTTTGTGATTTATCTGCGTGTAGAAGTATGTGATGATTTCCCATGCATTTCGTACATTTTATTGCAGATTTACAGTAGCCATTGTTCTGGTGCAAGGTAAGACATTTTCTGCATAATTTTAATAAATTCACCATCTGTGTTCTTTCAATTGTTGATAGTTTATTAAAAGCTGGACATTGCCCAATATGGTGACTTCCACTGCATTGTTGGCAATTGTTGACGTTTGAATTTACTGTATGAAACCCTTTTACTTTACTGTTAGTCGATGAATTGGTATTATTATTTGAAGCGTTTGAATAGCCAGTGTTGCGGTTGTTGCATGCTTTGGATGATACTTTTGCCGGCTATTCTAGAGTTGGAGATTGCTGCAAGTGATTGAAATCGTCCTTCTAGAAATTACAGAAATTCGTCCAATGTTTGAATTTCTCTAGGACTAGCGAGTGTTGTTTCATATAATCTAAGAGTTTCGGAATCCATTTTATTTGTGATTATTGGAATGATAATTGCATTCAAAGAACTAGAAATGTATCATGCAGATTTCTGATAGCTGCAGCCGATTCTGTGTTAATAACTGGTAGAGATAAAATTGTGTTTACGTATTTTGTTATCAGTAACCTTTTGTTGTTATATCTCGCTACCAGAATTTCCCAAGCTGTGTTGTAGTTTTGATCAGTTGTTTCCAAATGACTTATAATTTTGGCTGCATCACCACCTATGTAGGATTTCAGTAAAGACATCTTATAAGTTGTAGTCAATTTAAGATTTTCATGAATAAATCTTTTAAACTGATCGTAAAATGATGACCACTTGCTGTATTCTCCATAAAAACGAGGAAAATCGATTTGTGGCAGCTTAATATCGATTTTCGATTCGTTTATTTCTATATCAACCTTATTTCTACTAATGCATTGCTGCAGAAGAGTTAATGTTTCTTCTGCTTCATCAGTAATAAATTCGTAGATAGCTTGTTAGTTTACATATCCTGCATTGTCTTCCTTTTCTAAAGACACAATTATTTCATGGTCAATAAGTTCAAGTTTTTCCATGGTAGATTCAATCTGTTTTTGTTTTATTGATAAAAGTTCTTTTGGTTTTTGTAAATTAATAGCGTCTCGAATTCCTCTTAGATTTCGAATAAGTTGTGTGTTCATTACATCTTGTTTTCTTGCTAATAATGATTCTGGTAAATCTTTTGTTCCTGTTGATAAACCACTTGAAAAAGTTGTTGATGCTGGTAATTTATATGGAACAGAGTTTTCTGGATCTCTAACGACACAGGCATTCTGCTGAATTTCATTTACGTTTTTGGTTGCTGCGACTGCTGGTACTGATTGTTGTTGTTTTAGTTCAGCCATTATGTACTTATATGATTGGTGAACCTTCAGCCGATGTTCTTTGAAGTGAGGAGGCTTCGTATCAATTCCTTTGGTGGTTCTTAGTATTTCGTCCACCCGTTGATACTCCAGATACAGCCTTTGTACTGTAAGTTTTTTTCTCTCACAATGATCGTACGTTTTTTCTTTTTTTGCCATCCTTCTTTTAGTTGGTAACCAGCTGATTAAGATTTTCAGCTATGTCTGCTTGTTGGTCAAACAGAGCTTTGGTACCCATTGTAAAAATGTAAATATTAACTTGTAATTTACTTGTAACTTCGTTTTCAGTTTTCTCAGTTGTTTATGTTAACTGATTTTTTAATAAAGTGTATGACTGTTTTTCTATCACTGGTCACTTTATTTTACTCGAAGGACCATGTACAATCTTTCAATAATAGCTAACCCGCTTTTCACTGGTGGGGGCTGGATAGTTAGCTTTACTGGAAGATTTGTATGATGAAGAAAAATAACGTTAAAGTTTTAATGTTAAAATAATTCTTATTTATTTATGGTAATTCATTTTCTTTAAATAAGCAATTTTTGCTGCGTTAACAATTCTATAAAGTTATTATAAAGAAAATTAATTAAATATAATAATGCAATTTTGCATTATTATGCATTATTGATTTGAGCAGGGTTGGTTGATATATTTTTATCTGTTGAGGTATCAATACTACTACACAACACATTTTATTAAAAAGAAAGAAAAAACTTATATTAGGTTCAGGGCCTTATGACTATAAGTTAAATAATTTCACTGTCCGAAAAGTTTAAATCAGATTCAATGGCAATTAAACTTTCTAGTATTGCAAAAAGACTGCTCGATCTTGAATCTAGAATCAAGGATAGTTGTGTTTTTCACCACCTTACCATGTTTTCGTAGATTGTCTTTCTTTATTGGTAGTTTGCGAAACATCACAACTTTTCTAATTTTTGCTATTACAGAACTTATTTCGTCATGCTGAACATGAACAACCTAAGATGGTACGGCAACTAATACTGCAAAATTTTCTTCGTCTACGAAGGGTCTGTTTCTTCAAAATATCTATTTCGCCTACATGAATATTGCTGATGCTTCTTTTAAAATTATAAAATATAATTATAATCGTTAGCTAAAGGAAACCCAATTGACGATAAGAATTAATCAAAGATTCTACTTTTTTCCTAACGGCAGCATTATCACTATCAGTCGTAATTGAATCAATGTTCTATTAAGTTTGAACATTTGAACATGTTGGTCAACAACGTTAAACATTTATCAGATGGCAAGAACCAGATTTCAAAAGCAGTATTTGCCATGAACGAACGACTAACGAGCACCATGTATCTGCGGTTATTTACTTGCGGCAAACTGTTAGAATATTAAGTAGGAATATTTCACCGTATCTTTTGAGGAATTTCTTCCTTGGATTTTTTCATGTCTTAAAATTTGTTTAGTTAGGTCCAGTTTATGCTTTTTTATTAAAAATTAATTAATTTTCTTCAGAAGATTATAATTATTAATTTTTTCAATTAAATAAGCATAAATCAAAGTTTGTTTAATTTTTACCGAAACCGGTAAAAATTATAAATTTACCGGTTTTTATAATGTGCTTTTGGCGATTTACCGGTTAGCCGGTAAACCGATTAACCGGTATTACAAACCCTATAGTATCATTTTGTTTGATTTTAACTGCATGCATTTTGTTGTTTTTTTTAGACACTGAAGATGACCCAAAAGGTTGAAACGTTTGATGTTTAAATAAAATTCAACTATATAAATAATAGTCTAAGGCCATAAATATAATTATTATAAAAAAATATGTTTTTTGTTATGTAAAATCTGGTTGTAATGTAGATCAACGTAAATCTAATACGTTAGTTCAAGTTTTAAAAAAAAAATAGAATTGTTGTCGGTAGAAGAGATATTTTCTATGTGGAATCTGGTTATAATATTCAATGTGGATGTCATAGGTGAGTTCAAGTTTTTAAAAAAAATAGAAGATATATTTTTTCTAATTGTGTATTCAGATGATAGGAGAAATTGCAATCGTTAAAAGAGTAAATAAATTGTATTGCCAAATTTCATTGAAATAGTTTCTATTTGTGCTGCTCTGTTAAAAATACATAATTTCTAAAGAAGCAATTTGTCTTTAATTGTTGGTTTATGGAAGAAACTAAAGTTTCCTTAAGTAATAAGTTTGAAAGTTGTGGTTCGAACGATACAAAATTCGATTGGTAATCCTAATCCTAATAAATTGGCTGACAATAAATTGATGATACATTAAGGATTTAAAATAGCGCGGCCAGTCAGATAAATTAATTTTATCCAATTTTTTAGGGTCACCCAGGTAAATAACACGTAAACAAGGTTTATATGACATTGAGATTTTTTTAAAATTCTTACAGCTCATGTCGTCACTCTAAAAATTCATAGTTATAATGGTAGTGGCCTATTTAGAAGGAGTGAATTCGAAAACAATGGATTGGAGACGAAATGTCTTTGAAACTACCACCAACAACTGCACTATTTGACACTTTTAACATATTATCTAAGTTGGTGTCTACGGCTCTTAATATCTGAGAACAAATTTATCGAAGAAATCGTAGAATGCATTAATACCACAGCTTAGTATTTCAGTAATCGTGCTAGAAATAAACAGTTATACAACAGGAAGTTTGGACAAATATATATATTGAAAGGCAGACAGAACGAATTGCTTTCACTTTGATGATTCTAATAACGATATGAAAATTAAAATTGAAACGGAAATGTTTTTTTTGATAATAAAAACTCAACGTTAAAATTTTTAAATTATTTATTTGTTATACAGTTTTTACTCATAGTCAAGAATTAGGAAGGTTTTAATTATTTTTTATACAATTTTTAAGTTTTGTTTTTATTTAATAATTTGTCGTAATATTTTATTAATTTTAATTCATAAGTTTTAATTTAAAGTTTTGATTTTGTAATAGATTTAATTTATTATAAAAATTGAACGTTAATTATAGGTTTTTCATATAATACATTATAAATTTATTATTATTTAATTCTTATTTGTAAATATGCATAGACAGCTACCGCACGAGTTTTAATTTGTTTAAGTTTATTTAAAAATAGAATTGATATTAAATTTTGATTAAGAAATGTTATATATTTATATAAAATTGTTTATAATTTAAATAATTTATCTAAAGACATCAATTATTTCGAGACTCAATAAATAAATTTGTTTTTAACTTATTAATACTACGTTACAATTTTTGTTGTTTAACTTTTGGTTTGTTGGTTTTTTTATAGGAAATTTTTATATTTATTTCGAAAAATTTAAAATATTTTCTTATTATAATAATAAAAATAATGGTAAAATTAGTTTTTATTAAAGTTTTTTTAGAATTAGAATAACAACGAAAACATATGAAAATAAAATGTTTACAAGCTACCGGAACAATGTTTTTTTTATGTATGTGTAACAAATACCTAATTCATATATTTTATCCAAATAAATTTTTTATTTGATTTATCTTATTTAGTATTAAAAGAATATTTAGAATACTTTATTTATTATATGTACGTATTATATAAATAAAAACTTAATGTTTCTTATATAAATATTTTATACTACATTTGAAAATCAAAGATAAATACGAATTTATTCAGTATAATTCAAAACGACAATAGGGCTCATTATTGTCAAGTTGAGATATACATTATACTGTATACATACTTTGAAAATATAAAAAGTTTTATTTGGATAACAAAACGATTAAATAAAAAATTACATTTTAGGGATTGAAATAAAAATTTTTTTATCTTCAAATAATAAAATTGTATTTTTTATGCAAACTTTTTTATGTTTGACATATAAGGTTTGTATTTTCTTGAGCTTAAACGAATAAGAAGTGTAATTCTAATAATACTTATTATAAAAAACTTACATTTCTTTAAAAAAACAGCTTACGTGAAATTTTTAATTGTTGTTTTTTAAGGTAGTTATTGTTGGTTCTTATATAAATTGTATTAATTTTCATACCAATAAACCTTAATTAAACTGTTACAAAAATTCAGCTATGGAATTTATACTACCCAATGTTGTGCTTAGATGGAAAGTTGAAGAAATAGTAGGAAATGTTTGATGTTAGATCGTTTGTTCATTTAAGTACTTAACATTTAATAGTATTGAAACTATTACTAAATAAAATAACCTTAAGTAAATCTAAAGTTTTAGCTGTCAAATAGATAAACAAAAAAAAACTGCAGATTTAAAGAGAACCACTTTTGTTGCTCTATGTTGTTGTGTTGCATTTTGTAAAATACACCCAATTATTTTTAGGTGTAAATATAAATGGAGCCGGAAATAAACTTTGACTACCTAAACCAACGGTTCCGACTCCAATATAAGACAATGGCCTTTTTAGAAAATCAGACAGTGGCACACGGAAAAAAACTTTTAGGGAAGGGGCCAAAAAGCTTCTCTTTTTAATAAAATGTGGTGTGCTAGAGGAATTACAATATGTGTCACAACTACACATAGATATCTTTTGAAACCTAGGTCCCACAACAACATCCGAATTCTGAGGTGTTGATGAACGCTTTTTTTAGCTTTTGTTGATTTAACTCCCCGAGCATTCCATTTGTACGATGTACGGACAAATAAATCTCTCTGAATTCTGTCAATATGACAGAGAGTAATCTCAGTTTGACTTTTTGCACAAACCAACTGACGTGTAAAAGGCGGCTTTCATCTGAGCACGAACGGTCGAGTGCAAAGCAAAGCGTTCTGCGAACAATGTGACGATTAAACAACATGTGACGATTAAATCTATGTCAATAATAGGAGGGATAGAAAATTTGGTACCAGACTTTAAAGAATTAATGGCACTGTAAAAACAATTTTCAGAAATGGACATGGTAGAAAGCTTTGCCGCTTTCGCTCTGTCAGTTTCTGTTTTTTTCGTTTTCAATTATCTGGTTCGATATTTTACTGTCATTTTTATATTGGGAGCGATTTGAGGGATTTTTGATATGGATCCCAATATTAAATTATCTACGTTTATTTCTAAGGGCCAATTTGACTGCCTTGGAAAACAAATATTTTTGTTGGGATTTCATTATTGAGAAGGAAATGAATTTATGGATACTAAAACATTCTAGTCAAACAAAATTTATACTAAGTATATTATTATTTGAATTTTATATTTATTTTCACTCAGATAACAGACCAACCTACCAGAGGTCCTGACATTCCTGTCCAAAGTAGTGAATTGCTTTCTTTGTTTTTCGCAAATAATCTTTCGTTGGTACAATTTGAAGTAGTTTAGGTGGATTATTGTATTACTTATTATATTATTTTTAGGTGGATCAGATCATAATTTGATTTCCGCACATTTAAATTTACAAGTTACTAAACAGTTTAAGGCATAGTCTTGTTTGGGATTATAAAGCTGCAGGTTGGTAGAGATATCTTTAATTCATACATTTCTGCTTTTAATTTTTCAAAAATAATACACTTGGGTATGCGAAAGTTTATTTCAATTGATCGTTACGAAGATTTATCTATGGGTTTCGAGTAAATGTAAAGAAGTAATAAAATTAAAAAAATGCTTTGAATTTAAAAAAAAAATTTAAAGTACATTCAACCATAACAAAACTGAAGAAAAACTTAGATTATATACGAAAAAGAACAAAATGTATGTAGAACCTACAGAGATGTAGAACCTGCACCCAACCCAAGTGGTTCACGCAATTTTTATAAAGTCATTATAGTAGAACCTAATTTGCAGACCTTTACCTAAACCAATTCCTGCAGTTTCTAACAAAATGAGGCGGATCATTTTTCGTAAAAATAAAACCCAGAAAATACTTTTACAAATTTAAACTAATAAGGCATCTGGGGCAGACAGCATTCCTCCAATTATTTGTAAAACATTTGTTAAGGAGTTAGCATCAATCCTCACAAAATTTTTTTTAGAAAATTTACAGAAAATTTTTTCACATTTTTGAAGATAAGTCGAAAACTGTTCTTCCGAGATTCACAAAAAAATTGTTTTGAGCTAGAAATAACGTTTTATATAACACCTCACTTGCCAAGGTCATTATAATAAATAATTAGTTATTTATTAATTATTAATTAATTAATAATTATAATAATTAAATCAATCTTTACAACATTTCAACAATTTTTCTTTTCAAATTTTCGAAGCTAAGAGGAGAGGGGAGGGAGACAGGAAAACAAACTCATGTTTTGAGTAATAATTCAGAAGCTAAGCTAACCAAGTTTATGATTTGTTTTTGAAATATTTCAATCTTTTTCGATTTTTCTAAATAACTCTATTTTAGTAGGCGTGAACAAATATATTTTACAACTGTTAAAAATTTCAAGTTGATAAGCACTTATAGTTTGTGAAAAAATCGATTATGTAGAAATTCGGACGGACACCGAAGTTTTACCAATAGAATACCATTTTTAGTATGTCAATTACCCTAAAATAACATCTTCAATAAAATAGTACATTTTGCTACAAGAGATGAAAACGCTGTTTTTTCGCGAGTGAAAACTTGTTCACTACATACGTCAGCGTCGAGTGGGGCAATTTCACGAACGTAAAATGTTTTTATCTCGCGTTGGAAATACAATTTTTTCTTTGATAGTAAATATACAAACGATATTTATTAGAAATTATTAAATTAGAAATCGACAACATAACATTCAAAATTCATATTCTATATTTTCATGGTTGCTTTGTTTTAAAAATTTGTAAAATTATATGAAAATACAATACATACTACAGTTTGTTATTTAGCGAAATTCATTTTACACTAGAGGAAAAAAACCATTTTCACAGAGGATTAAGCCTGCTTGAAAATATACTTTTCATCTGCTATCTTAAAATATTTTTTCTATTTTGCGTCTAAAATAAAGTCATTTCGATACCCAAATGCGTATCGAAATAGCCTTCATTACGATACGCAAAGTTTTGTCTTTCAAGGTTGGTCACATTGGTCATACAAACGTCAGTAAACATTAAAACGAATAATTATGTAAATTATATTAATAAGAATATCTAAATTAATGTTAAATATTTTAATTAATTAAAATAATTAGTAATAATAACAAAATTTCAAATTGACTATTTTTTAATAAAATACGCATTTTTTGAAATTTCAAGACAAAAAATGCAAAATAGAAAAACTAGTATAAAAAACTCGTTTCATAAGACGTTTTATCGCACTTATCCTTTAGAAAACCCTCCGCTGTGCGGATCGTTTTCTAAACAGATTGCGTGCGATAAAATCGTCGATTATGAAACTAGTTTCTTAATATACTATTACTTCGGTCTGAAAGACCTAAGTATTACATTCATGAGCTCCAAGTGAAATTCTTACCCCCACTTTTTTTGGCATTTCTCGACGTTTTAGGACCTTCTGATTCTAAAAAAGCAAAAAAAAAAAATGTGTGTCTGTCTGTCGGCCGTCCGGCTGTCCGGCCGTCACAACCGACGAAATCTAGAAAACCGCTGGACGGATTTCAAAATTTTTTTTTCTAAAATAGGTTTACTCAATGGGAGGAGCCGAAAGGACGATGTGATTGATAACTGTACCGGAAGTGTGTCAAAAAAATTGTCAAGTGTGTCAAAACAAGGATATTTGCATATTTTTTGCTTAAAAAACGTTCATTTTAAGTGATTACGAGTAGGAACATTGAATTTGGAGAAATCTTGATGGTCGGGATTAGTATGTGAGACCAAAATCTAGATTATTGCATTATAAGTTTGTCAAAAAAATGTTGTCAAGTGTGTCAAAAGAAAGATTTTTATTTATTTTTTTACCCAATTTTTTGGAAAAAAAATAAAATTAATTGTTTGTTTGAAATGAAGTTTTATTATTATTATTGAGAATTATGGCATTATAAGTTTGTCAAAAAAATGTTGTCAAGTGTGTCAAAAGATTTTTATTTAGTTTTTTACCTAATGTTTGGAAAAAAAATAAAATTGTTTGTTTGAAATGAAATTTTATTATGATTATTGAGAATTATGGCATTATAAGTTTGTCAAAAAATGTTGTCAAGTGTGTCAAAAGAAAGGTTTTTATTTATTTTTTACCCAATTTTCTTAGAAAAAAATAAAATTAATAGTTCGCATGACATGATATTTTATTATTATTATAGAGAATTATGGCATTATAAGTTTGTCAAAAAATAATGTCAAGTGTGTCAAAAAATGATTTCATTTAATTATTTAGTCAATTTTTTGGGAAAAAAATGTAGCTGTTTTTATGACGTAAATGTAATTGAAAATGAAATTGGACATGGAAATTTTTGAATTTGTTATAGTTTTTGAAATATTTTTGGAATTTTGAAAAAGTTTGTATTTTTGATTTTGTAATAATTTTTGCAATATTTTTAGAATTTTGGAAAAAGTTTTAATATTTGATTTTGTAAGAATTTTTGGAATATTTTTAGAACTTTGAAAAATTTTAAATTTTTGATTTTATTATAATTTTTGGAATTTTAAAAAAGTTTGATTTTATTTAATTTAACAATATTTTTGGAATTTTGATTATAATTTTCCGGCAACGTATTGATGTTTCGTGTTAGTTTTGTAATAAATTTTTAAACAGAGATAAAAAATACTTGTACTTTAATAAAGAGTTATGTTTGATATACATCGCTGCCCAAAACTAAAAACCATGTCCTCATAAAAGTTTTTTACCGAAAACTATATCAAAATCCTTAACCCAGACCGAAGTCTTGATATCTCAGAGCTGTGAGATTTCAGCCCCTCCATATTTTTTTCTTTGCTTTATGAAGTGTGCAATGTTATATTCATTATTCACGCACCCGTTTTTTAGGTACAAGGTTTTGTTTTAGTTTTTTTTATACATATTTCACAATTTATTTGTGTATAATGTATTGGATGTTTTGGTTAAAGATTTTGGTGTTATATACTGTCAAACATTCAAAGCAAGTGCTATATAGTGTCGCAAGTGCTATATAGTGTCAAAGATTATGACTTAAAGTCCAGCCATGTTAATTTTACCGCTGTTCCTAGTGATCGTGATAAATGTTCGAAACATAAACGCAATCAAACAATTACACGACCTAATAAAAAAGTTATCAATCAAAGAAGATAAGGCAACTTGGCAGTCAAAAGATCAACATCGAACGGTTCAGCAACAGTCATAGATCTTATTTGAATGTATATTTACTTTAAACGAAAGACAATATTTCTGTACATTGAAAAAATAATTTTTAATTCACCAGATTAGAATATTGAAAATTTTGAATTATATATTAGAGATTTTTTGAGCACCTTAACTCAAGCAATTAAGTTATTTTGAATTTTTCAATTCGAAAGTATATTTTGAATTTTTCTCAGAGAAAATTTCCATTTTTATCTTATACGTGTTTCGGATTAGGATTCGAACTATCCTCATCAGTGCCATGGTTTGAATCCGTTTTGGCAGACACGCTATCGAACTTGCCAACCTAGGCGATGGTATTTCAAAGCTGAAATTTCATCATTATTAGTTTAAGTTGAAGTAATTATAAAATTCACCAGCGTATTTCAATTTTAGAAATATGTATATAGTTTAAATCGTTTCATCTATGATTTAGTTATCGCTTCTCGGCTAAAAGACTATAATAATAGTGATTAAGGTTATGTGTTATGTTTTAACTTTTTTATTTTATTTTAATTAATTTATGTATGCAGTATAATATATAAATATATATCAAAGTTTGGTCCAGCTATCCCAATCAGAGCACAATCTGATTATCCCTATCAGGGTCTGATCTGGTTATCCCAATCGAACCTGATTGGAAAAAAGCGTTCACTCATGAACAGAACCCAACCAGGCTGCCCTTTCAATGCCTGATCTGTACAAAGCCAAACCTGATCAGGATTCAGTTTGAGCCTTGACAAATATCTGCTCGGGATTATATGAATACTAGTTACAAGAAAAATTCGTTTGATTCTTTAAAAATTACACTAGTTTACAAGAAAAATCGCCCTAAATAAAACCCAACGTTTCCTAAAGATTTTGACCTGCTGAACACGTTAGCTCTTGTTTTTGAGATATTTCCGAAAAACCAATTTTTTCAGTGAACAAAAAGGTTATTCCGGTTTTTAGATCGCATATTTTGCAAAACAAACAGTATTTAATATATTAATGAAACCAGTGCATAGTAAAGATGCTAACAAACATTTTGAGCTCTTTTTTGAAAAAATCCATCAAGCATTCTGGAAGTTATACTCGAAAAAAGTTGAAAAAAAATCAAAAATGTATGTTTTTCTATGCGAAAAGTAAACTCACTAGTGTAAAAAAATAACATATTATAGTTGCTATGGTTTTTCATATAATTTTACAAAGTATTTTAAACAACGTAACCATGAAAAAATAGAATATGAATTTTGAATGTTTTGTTGTCGATTTATCTTATATCTTATATATATATATATATATATATATATATATATATATATATATATATATATATATATATATATATATATATATATATATATATATATATATATATATATATATATATATATATATATATATATATATATATATATATATATATATATATATATATATATATATATATATATATGTATATATATATATATATATATAAATCACGTGTCACGTTGTTTGTCCACGATGAACTTCGCAACAACGTAACCAATCTTAATGAAATTTTGTACAATGTGTGTCTGATGGTCCAGCTTGAGAGATAGGATAGTTATTATCTTGATTAAATGCCTAAATATTTTTTAATTGCGAATTAAATGTTAAAATATGGAGGGACTGAAATCTCACAACTCTGAGATATCAAGACTTCGGTCTGGGTTAAGGATTTGTATATAGTCTTCGGCAAAATACTTTTATGAGGACATGGTTTTTAGTTTTGGGGAGCGATGTATATCAAACATAACTCTTTGTTAAAGTACAAGTATTTTTTATCTCTGTTTAAAATGTTATTAAAAAACTAACATGAAACATCAATACGTTGCCGGAAAATTATATGTAATCAAAATTCCAAAAATATTGTTAAATTAAATAAAATCAAACTTTTTTAAAATTCCAAAAATATTCCAAAAATTAGAATAAAATCAAATATTTAAATTTTTTCTAAATCCCAATAATATTTCTAAAATTCTTAAAAATTCAAACTTTTTCCAAAATTCTAAAATTATTGCAAAAATTATTACAAAATCAAAAATTTAAAAATTTTTTCAAAATTCCAAAAATTATAATAAAATCAAAAATTTAAAATTTTTCAAAGTTCTAAAAATATTCCAAAAATTCTTACAAAATCAAATATTAAAACTTTTTCCAAAATTCTAAAAATATTGCAAAAATTATTACAAAATCAAAAATACAAACTTTTTCAAAATTCCAAAAATATTTCAAAAACTATAACAAATTCAAAAATTTCCATGTCCAATTTCATTTTCAATTACATTTACGTCATAAAAACAGCTACATTTTTTTCCCAAAAAATTGGCTAAAAAATTAAATGAAATCATTTTTTGACACACTAGACATTATTTTTTGACAAACTTATAATGCCATAATTCTCTATAATAATAATAAAATATCATGTCATGCGAACTATTAATTTTATTTTTTTCTAAGAAAATTGGGTAAAAAATAAATAAAAATCTTTCTTTTGACACACTTGACAACATTTTTTGACAAACTTATAATGCCATAATTCTCAATAATCATAATAAAATTTCATTTCAAACAAACAATTTTATTTTTTTTCCAAACATTAGGTAAAAAACTAAATAAAAATCTTTTGACACACTTGACAACATTTTTTTGACAAACTTATAATGCCATAATTCTCAATAATAATAATAAAACTTCATTTCAAACAAACAATAAGTTTTATTTTTTTCCAAAAAATTGGGTAAAAAAATAAATAAAAATCTTTCTTTTGACACACTTGACAACATTTTTTTGACAAACTTATAATGCAATAATCTAGATTTTGGTTTCACATACTAATCCCGACCATCAAGATTTCTCCAAATTCAATGTTCCTACTCGTAATCACTTAAAATGAACGTTTTTTAAGCAAAAAATATGCAAATTTCCTTGTTTTGACACACTTGACGATTTTTTTCACTTACTTCCGGTACAGTTATCAAACACATCGTCCTTTCGGCTCTTCCCATTGAGTAAACCTATTTTTAGAAAAAAGTAAACCTATTTTGAAATCCGTCCAGCGGTTTTCTAGATTTCGTCGGTTGTGACGGCAGGCCGGACGGCCGACAGATAAACACACATTTTTTTTTTCGCTTTTTTAGAATCAGTAGGTCCTAAAACGTCGAGAAATGCCAAAAAAAGTGGGGGTAAGAATTTCACTTTGAGCCAAAAACAAGAGCTAACCTAAAAAATGAATTGATATTCGTGCTCAGCAGGTCAAAATCCACAAGAAAAGTTGGATTTTAGTCAGGGAGACAAAAAAAGATCAAAATTTGTAAACTGAGAATGGTTTTATCCTTTATGTTTTTTAATTTTAATATATGATTTCTATTTGTTTTGTAAAGGCGTTGATTTGGTATTTGAAGAGAAAGCTAAAGTTTAAAACCTGAACAACACTGAAAACTTTATGGACAAGAATTATTTGTTACAGTATTTTGATATAATTTTTTTAGTTTACACTTTGCTGTTATTTTTTGTTCATTAAATTATAGTTTCAAAAGTTTAATGAATATACAAGCAAACATTTGTTTTTGTTACATTGAATTATGTATTATTTATTTCTGAAATAAATAATTATAATTATTTCTGAAATAAGTTTTGTGTTCGTTTTTAAAGAAAAAGTTAGAGTTAAAATATTAAAAGATAGTGTAAACTACTAAGCATTCTTGAAAAACTGTTGTAGAACTTTGATATGCATTTAACATTCTTTTTCGACTATATGAAACTTGTAAATTGGATGATGAACTTAAAAGTAATAATGTGGTTTCGCTGATTCAATCGCTTTTAATTTTTTAGTTTAAACTTTGCCTTTTTCTAATTTAATGTTATCTGAGATACAATTCCATATTTCAAACAAACATTGTTTTCTTAGTCACTTTTCATAAAACACCTAGATCATATTTTTAAATAAAAAGTATTAAGTAATAGGAATTATACTACGTTCATATTAGGATGAAATCAAGCTCGAAATCACCCGAAATTAAATATTCCAAAAAACTGTTCACATTATCATTAACATGATTAAGTATGAAATTTATTTGAACATATTCCAAATATGTGCAAAATTTTTTAATTTCAGCTATGTAAAAGATATCCAAATAGATTTGTTTGTTGTTTTGGCTTTTTTTTTGAGTCCAAAAATCCATATACAAAATAGTACATTATTTAATTAGGAGCTAAAGTGATACTTTTTGTGTTGAGTCTATAGTTTGACGGCCGATCGTAGGGAGGCCGTCAATTATAGGCGATACACAAAAAGTCACTTTAGCTCCGAATTAAATACACTATTTTTTCGGCAAACGTTTAAATTTTTTATAAATATGAAATTAATACATCAATATTTATAAATATGAATTTTTATCGTCATAATTACTTTGTATTTTGTTTGTATTACTTTGTATTTCTATTACTTTGTTTTTGTATTACTTTGTATGAATAAAATTTTTTTATCAAAACAGCCTTTTCAAAATTTCATAATCCAATTAAAATAGTTGTTATTTTGTTGTCATAGTTATACAATAATTCCAAATTTCATTAACCAATGAAACTGTTTGTTATGTTTTGTTGTCATAGTAACATACAATAATTCAAAATATCATAATTCAATGAGAATCAACTTATTTTTTGTTGTCATAGTTAAAAAATATGTTTGAAAAAATAACAAAATAACAAATAACAAATGCTACTTTACAGCCTCCGTAATATAAAATAAAAATGGCGTTACTTTTGCAGCCGCATGCTAAAAAGTAAGACTTTAGCTAATTCCCTAGCGGCAGTAAAGTTAAACTTGACAGCCGTTTGCCGAAAAAAATAATTTTTTATATGATTCTCAATTTTATTTTAATTAAAAACAAAATATTTGAATTATTAAATGTCACTTTTGATGTAGAGCTGCAATTTTTTTTTCTCGAAAATCAAATATTCAGAGGTGCTTAGCGTAATTTAGAATGGATTTGATAGAAATCACCTTTCGACATGATCTTAATTTGGTATGGAAAAATTAACTAAAACAAGCTAATAATCGACCTGAAATCATAAATTGTTTGAAATCATGGTAATGTGAACGTAGTATTACAATATGTCCTACAACAACACATAGATACCTTTAAAAACCTGCATGTTGATGGATGCTTTTTTAACCTTTGTGGATTGAAGGCACTCGAGACAATTTATTATGCCAAAATCATTCCACTTGTTGTCCATATGTTGTGCTGAATTGAGTCAAATTGAATTGATTTTTAGGTGTGGATAACAAGTAAATAACAATTTACAATTATTATTTACTAGATAACTAATAAATAATAATTTAAAAAATCTTTTAAATATCTTTTAAATATCTTTCTTTCTTAAACAAGGAATGTGCAATTCAGCATTTTAAATTTGGTGTACGTAGCAGAGATTATGAAAAATTTTGTTCTGCTAGGTTGCGTGGTAAAATAAACAGCATTTGAAAGCATTAGCATGTGTAGCACACCAGCATTCTAAAACCACTAAATCAAGAATCGGTATTCTCAGAAGACGACACCGAGTAAGCCATCAAACTATATTAACAGTTATTGCAGTTGTAACATTGAAATCAAAAAACATAATTTACAAGCAAAACGTCAACTTTTATCCATCCATACATTCTTATGAAAATGAGTATCAAATGCACGATATCGTATATACGGCTATTTTTCTAGTTAAACAAAAACAACTTTCGTGTCTCAGCAAGAAACCAAAAATTTTTACTCCAACTCCAGAACCATTCCCTTAAATAATTTATTTCAATTTTGTTTCCTCAAATACCAAAGAATTTAATTAAAACAAACTTGAAATTATGAAAAATTTGGTATAAATTGTTTATTCACACAGCGTACTAATTATAATTTAAGAGAATTTTTAAAATTTTAGATGTAAATACTTTTTTTAATTAATAAATTGTTGCGATTCATAAAGATTCACATTAATTTTAACAAATTAAATAAAAACTTATGAATACCAAAGCTGTTCCACTTTAAATATTATTAAATCATTTAGTGGATATTTATCTTTGATAATTTGAATTCTACCAATATTCAAGTCTTCGGTGTTTTATAATAAGGATCTACTAGAAAAAAAATCTTAAATTTTGCTTTTAATTAGTAGGAAATTTTTGGAGATGAACAATTTTATTTTATAATACATCTAGGTGGACCACCCGACCACGCGTTGCTGTGGCTCAGTCCGGTTGTTTGAAAAAAAAAACGAATAAAAGAGAGCGAATACGTTTCTAATACGTTTAATTTTACGATGCTTCTGGGTAAACAATATTTGTTGTTGTATACAATTTCTTTACCAATATTCTTTGTTCCATTGATAAAGAGATTGTAACTACATAAGTATATAGTTAAGTTTGCTATAGTTCTCTAGTTTGCTGCCTCTAGAACACGAAACATAAAATAGTTAATGTGAGAAGCTATCTGTTCTAGATCTGAACCGCACACTTCGAATGATTGAACCTGAACTTTGTTGACGGTAAATGCAAATGCCAATGGAATTGAGAATTGGAATCGTTTAAATTGAAATAGCATATCATCCGTATTGTATTTATATTAACGACGCCTTTCTACATTGATTGAAGCAGCAGCAGCAGATCAACTCGATGGTGGTATTCATAATTGATTGAGAACTAAGTTGGCGATTACTAAGAGTAAGCATATAGACCTTTAATCATTATTAACGCTTCGTTTTACATTTTTTTGTGAACTCCATGTTTATATTGGAATATTCTTTCCATATTCGACTGGAAATATCTTCAACCATGTGCAATTTATATTTTTCCCATAATTTGTTGTAGATGAAGGAGAGCAAGCAGTCAGTATGATTGCAAACAAAACTTGGTTTAGAGATGACGTGCTGCACGTGTAATTAATGCATACATTCCAGTGTCGGTGGTTCTAAAATTAATTCAGAGTTTGACATACACTGCAGAATGTGGCATGTGTAACGCCGTTGACAATTCGTAATTGCTGAAAACCACGTTTGGGAAGACCTATCTGCCCATAGTAGTTTTTTTAATATGGCAGGTTGTTCGTCGACTCTCTTTTCTCCTTAAAAATAACTTTTTATTCGTATTCCATATTGGGTACTTATAGATACTTCCGAATATAGCAGTGTTTTCGTAAATGCGTCATTTTGACATATGGTAAAGAAAGCGGTTTAGGTTCTAGGTGGTAGATTCAATGCGTTTTGTTGCATATTTACAGCTGTGATATATACGCGCTGTTCATATTCTAGATGAACTGCTAAATGAAAAACAGCTGGTTCGTGTTTAGGAAAAGAACGAATTCGAATCACAGCTGCATTGCTGCAATACAGAAATTGTGGCACGCTGAAAACTGAAATGTTGCTGCCGTTACTAACGTACATACTAATAAACATATTCGACTGATTTATCCGCCCTGTATGTTACTGGTAGCAAATTCGAATAGGGAACAAACACCAGTTGTTATCTATTTCGATGCACCCGTTTTGCTTATCTATGATTGTTAATTTACCACCATCTGTTGCCGATCTTATTTTGTATAAATGATAATTATGGTCTCCTGTAACTATAGTGGCTACTATTCCTACTATTCCTTGATGATATAGCTTTGAGTATTTTTCGTTTATTTTGCATTCTGAATTTAGATTCAGTGTTCTGCAAGGTTCTTGTTAAATAGTTTTTGTCACAACTGCCTACAAATCCCTATCGATGTTGGAATCGGGTATTTGAAGTGTGCATTTGAAATGATTTTGTTTTGAGCCAGATTAGAATGTGAGCGTGTAACAGACAATCCTCTTTTTGTCATTCAACTGAGTACATTCAACAGGGCCCAGACTCAAACACATCATGATTTACCACAAAATTCGCCAGCGATTGCAAATCTGTATAAAAACTTGTGCTGTGATGTCACACCTATCCAACGGTGATTGCACAGGAACTAAATGTTTATATCGTCCCAAGCTAGATTGCATGTAAATGTAATGGATAGGTCTAGACGCCTGTAGTAAAAAACATACGCATATTGCGTTTTGAATGTACTCATACATATCACGTGTATGTCTGTAAATGAAGATGAATCGTTAGTCTACCGACATTAGTTGTTTATAACGCTCATATCAAATTGGCTCTCGCAAATAAACTGGTACTTCAGAGAAAAGCATGCGGTTTGATTTAAATTTAAACGAATGACTACCGAACTTTCTGTTTCGAATATTTTTGCGAACGTATTTACGATGTATTGGTGAAAGAATTGACGGCATTGCACTTCATCATCTCAAATCATTAATCAATTTTTTATGAAAAGCAATATCCCTAGGTTGAAACTGGTAGGAACTCGTTTATAGTTGCAGCATCGAATCATGTATTGTGTCGTTTGGTCTACCTGAATTATTGAAACTTGTGTGTATAGCATCATGTCAATTGCTGTTTTGAAAAAATGCGCAAAATCGTTTTTTCGTGAAGAACCTCTTGTAATATGGAAACGAAAGACCTTAAAATTCCGCAGCGCATACTTTCAATTCATTATTGCCATCAACGATGAAATACATTTGTCGCATATTGGAACAGAATAAAAATAGAAATTTTCAATAACTGTTATTTTTACCAATTCTTTATTTACTCGATTAAATTTAAATAATTTTTCTTTCTAGGCAACGAATAGTTATGTCTTAAACAACATTAGCTGCATTTCATGAAACCATGTGATCCGGATCAACTTAAGTTTTACATGCAAACTGAGATCCAAAAACAAAGTTGGATCTAATTTTACATGTAAAACTTATGCGGATCCGGATCAGACGGATTCATTAAATGCAGCTCATGTAACCATGTGATCCGGATCTGCTTAAGTTTTACATGCAAACTGAGATCCAAAAACAAAGTTGGATCTGATTTTACATGTAAAACTTAAGTGGATCCGGATCAGACGGATTCATGAAATGCAGCTATTATGGTTCTGGTTTTCAAAAAAATTATCTCCCAAAATACTACTTGGTGTGGAAGTTTTAGGTATTACGTACAATAGATCCAATTTCAATGCATTGGGAAACAATGAAATGGAACATTTTTAGGATAGTTTGTAAATATATGTATGTATGTGTGTTGAGTGGTCTAGTGGTTAGCACCTTGGACTCGAATTCGAAATCCTGGTGTTTTAAGCAAAACCATTAACTAAAATCAACACACCGGTCTTAAAATTAACCAATATGGTTGATAAATTGTACATAATAATAAATAGCTGATCACTATACTATACTGTTACTATACGTGTAACTATACTATTTTTGGTCTTATTATACTATTTTGTATAGGTGATCACCCATACAAAACTAATCGATTTAATTAAGTCTTCAGGTGAAACTCGACAGTTAAATGACTTAAATTGAGAATAATACAGGTGAGGGACACTTGTACTTGTTGACAGCCTTCCTTCCTATATGGAGCATTAACGGCTGTAAAAAAACTGTATGAAAACCTTTCTATATTTTAATGCAACACTGTGTCCAAATTTCAAAAGAATCGATCAAGTACTTTCGGAGATTACCTATTTTGAACAAACGAACATTTACATTTTTATTTATATAGATAGATCAATAGATCAATATAATCAATTCCATTAGTGCTACAGTTTGTGAAATGATAAAATTTTGTGTAGTCAAATATTTTAACCCTACACAAATTTTTAATTCTTTTATTTACAATTTTAATTGCTAAATATATAACTTTTAACAATGAAAACATTCTAACGATAGTTATGTTTACAATTAAAACATCCCAGGTAGGATTGTACAGACGGCCTAGAAACAGATCATTATTGGGGTGCAGTTCTTGCAGCAATGGGTGAATAATGCGAGCTATGACTGAGCCATTAAAACATTCACTCTGGATGATAACTAAGGGTAGTTTTTGGCGACTGCTCACTGCCAATAACAGAATAATATACTGGTCCAGTTATATGGTTATCAATAATTAATTTAATTGACTGTTCATTAAAACTACAATAAAAATTATAATTTATTGTTATAATAATAACTTTAGAATAACAATTATAATTTATTATTATTATTACTTATTTCTATTCATTTTCAGTTTCATTTCATTTAACAAATGCGCAGTTTCATTTTATCATATTAAACTTTTTATCATTTTATCATATTAAACATTTTACTGCAAAATGAGTTGGAAAAAACATAATGTTTGTAAAATGCAGCAGTATATCTCTTCGTTTAAATTGAGTTCGTGTTCATTCGACCAACAATGTGAATTTTGGACCCAACTAGCTCACACGAATGGAACGACCTCATCACCCAATCAAGTTGCCTTTCATGGTTTTAAAAACGATTAAAATGCTAAAAAAATGTTGATCTTAACAATCAGTATTGTTTATGAGCTCTATGAGATTAGATTACCCAAAAAATTACATGTTATTCAAAATATCCCGTTGAAAATATCAAAATATCATAATATAAACTTCACACTATACGAAAATATCGCATCCTAAAATCACACGCGTAAAAAATATCACATCATAAAAGATACAGCAAAAAATCGAAGTTTGTCTATCCAGTTACATCGTATGTAGGGCCTGTAAAAACCCGAAAAACAAAAAAAAAAACGGTGTAGACCAAGGAAAATAGACAAAAAAATCTTTGTTACTTAGAATACAATAATTCTTTCGTTCTCTACTCGTACAATACATACAATAATTAAAAATATCATAATCCAATGAGAATCAACTTATTTTTTGTTGTCAAAGTGATACAATATTTTTGAAAAAAATAACAAAATAACAAAGAACAAATGCTACTTTACAGCTGCCGTAGTATAAAATAAAAATTGCGTTACTTTTGCAGCCGCAGGCTAAAAAGTAAGACTTTAACTAGCTAAAGTTAAACTTTACAGCCGTTTGCCAAAAAATTTGTTTTATTCTCCTGCATATTAAAGTGTTAATTTATAACTGTGATTTGCGGCCGTATAGTGTCACTTTTTAACCATATATTTTGTTGTCATAGTTACGTCCAAAAAAGTAAAAAATATTTGTTTTCGTTTAAATTCTATAAAAAATAGAAATTTTTATCAAAGCAACCTTTCGATTCCATATTTTCTTATCCAGTTAAATTATTTGTTATTCTTTGTTGTCATAGTTATACAATTATTTTGAAAAAAATAACAAATCTTTTGTCAAAGATTACTTGTTCAACATATTGTTATTTCAAAATTTATGCAAATTTATAATTTTGATTTAGAATAATAATTTTTTGTTAAATATTTTGCTTGCGGCGAATAAAAAATAGTATATGACGCACGGACGTAAGCTACTTTGGACTTAATGTGGGTGCAACGGCTAGCGCCTCGATTTGCAAACTCCACATACGTCCAAAATATTTAGCTTTACATCTTTGCATCATAATGTACTATTAAACCAGCTTTTGTTATACTTTTTATTATGTGGTTTAGGAGGCTTTATTTGTTCCGCGAGTTGAATTTAACTACTTTTTAGAACCTTCAGATTGTACTATATAGATTTAAAAGTATATAAATATAACTTATTTTCAATAGAGAAATAACCTCTATGTAAGACCTGAAAGAGTCGGTTACCGGAAAAAAAATCCCGCAATTTATTAAAAAAAACAAATCAGAGTTCTGGTTATCCGAAAATATTATAAGTTCCCAAAATGTATTTTTCTATTTTGAGTCTAAAATAAAGTCATTTCGATACCCAACTGCGTATCGAAATGGCCTTCATTACGATACGCAAAGTTTTGGTTTTCAAGGTTGGTCACATTGGCCATACAAACGTCAGTGAAAATTGAAACGAATATTTATATAAATAAAATTTATAAGAATATCTATATTAGCGTTAAATATTTTAATTAACTATAACTATAAAATAATTAGTAATAATAACAAAATTTCAAATTGACTATTTTTTAATAAAATACACATATTTTAAAATTTCAAGACAAAAATGCAAAATAGAAAAAATAATATAAAAAACTCGTTTCATAAGACGTTTTATCGCACTTATCCTTTAGACGTTTTACCGCACTTATCCTAAACAGATTGCGTGCGATAAAATCGTCGATTATGAATCTAGTTTCTTAATATACTATTTTGCTTTTCAATTCGTTCATTAGTGTTATTGTTTTAAACTTTTGATATAAATTACAAAATAAATCTGTTTTCTGTTTACTTTTATTTCTATTTATTAAAGTGAACATCTGGAGACTTTGGAAAAGTGGAAAACTTTGGAATTGAGGTTAAAATTTCATAAAACGGCAGGAGACGCAGCCTAGCATTTAATACATAATTAATTTAAAACAGAAGTGCAAACATCTTCTATCCAGATTATTGGATATAACTTTGTTTTTATCTAAACAAAACCTAGCATTTCGTGGATATGATGAAGGTCAAAGTTCTTTAAATAAAGGCAATTTCTTAGAACTAATCAAAATATTGTCAAAGTATGATGTAGTATTAAAAGAACACATCTTGAATTAAATATTTAAAAAAATATAAATATTTTGGCTAAATATTTTGGAATTATGTTTGACAACACACCTGACATTTCACATAATGATCAAATGTCAGAATTGATTCGTTGTGTGAAAATTGATGATAGAAAAGGGAAAATCAAAGAAGAATTCCTTGGATTTTTTCCTTTACATGAAAAAAAAAAAGCCGCTGATTTAAGCGATGAAATTCTTAAAAATCATGAAAATGACGGTTTATATGTTATGAATTGTTGTTCCGAAGGTTATGATAATGCAGCTGTTACGAGTGGTATACATGGAGGAGTGCAAGCTATTATTAAAACAAACAACAACAAAGCAATTTCTGTTGGCTGTATAGATAGATCATTCAATTAATTTATGTGACCAACACTAATTTGCACAAAATGTAGCTTTTGTAACATGTTTCGGAACAGTGGAAGCCATTTTTACATTTTCTTCGACTAGCCGCTGGAAAGTGCTTGTTAAACACTGCAAAGCAACTGTTAAAAGACTATTAACAACACGTTGGAGTGCTCATTATGCTGCAGTTGAAGTATTGGATAAAAATTTTAATGGGATTGTGGCTGCAATTGAGAAATTAAGTGATCAACAAGAAAATGTAGACACTAGAGGCGCTGCACAGAACCATATGCGTGGAGTGTGTGATTTTACATTTCTTTGCTGGGGAAATAAATTGTGCTCAGATTGCATTGCAAAGCAGAGGCTTGAATATTGGCCCCTGTGTAGGATTCACACTAAGAGCTGAATTTAAACAGGACATGTGTGAATGTCTTGACCGATTCAGTGTTCAATTTCGAACTAGATTGAAGTCAGTTCAAGATGTAGCTTCATTGTTCGAGGTTGTGCAGACAAACATTTTTCTTTTTCCGAACAGCGAAGAGTTGGAATTATCTGAATTAAAATTTACCGGTTTTTATGATGAGGTATCAGAAACAGAACTCATAGAGATACCAAGGTTAAGAAGGCTTTTAAAAGCGGCCAATGTTATAGTTTCTAGCTGGGTGTGCCTATTGACTTTTGGAAATTCATCGTGGAATGGGATTTTACAGAATCTTATGGTCACACTAAAGCTATTTATAACTATTTGCTATCAGTGGTTTCGTGTAAGAGGAGTTTCAGCAAATTAAAATTAATTAAAAATTACATGCTGTCAACAATGACCCAAACGAGGCTTAACAATCTTGACATATTAACAATAGAACATGAGGCAACACAAAATATAAATTGTAGTGACCCTCACAAACAGACAGACGTTAGACTCACTACATTGTAGCAAATACCACTCTTTAACCTCCAGTGACCATTTCCAAACTTGGAATACGTGCAGCTTGAACGCTCATATTACGAAACATCTTTTAAAACAATCGGACCATTAACTAACAAACATAAAACTTCAATCTTAAATTCAATTATAATTCCAACAAAAAAACCATTTTTTATCGTAACAAACAAACATTTCACATTTTCACCTAAAAACATTTTCAATTACAAAACTAATTAAAATATGTAATCCTAAACTCTCAGACAATTATCCATAAAAATCACATAATAGTTTATTATGATGCTAGGACGTAAAGCTGAAGATTTTGGACGGATGTGGAGTTTGCAAATCGAGGCGCTAGCCGAGATTTGCACCCACATTAAGTCCAAAATAGCTTACGTCCGTGCATCATATACTATTTTTTATTCGCCGCAAGCAAAATATTTTAAGAAAAGTTGTTTATTCTAAATTAAAATTATAAATTTTCATAAATTTTTAAAATAAAAATATGTGGAACAAGTAACCTTTGACAAAATATTTATTATTTTTGGCATTATCCTAGTTTATCCCCCCAAATAGATTTGCGTTTTTTTTCAGATAAATAGAAAGATTAGGTCCTCTGCATCCTAATTATTAAAAAAAAATTTGCGGAAATGAGGGGGTCAAAAGTTATAAAGGATCAAACTTTCAATTTTACCTTGGTCCCCCCTTTGGCTTTTTAGACTTTGAATTCAATTTTAAAATTTTTTTTTGACTCAATTCTGCGATCTTACACAATTTCGATCAGAGATAGCACCGACCCCCCCCCCCTTCCCCCTCCAACGCGACCAGCCCACGCGTTCCCCCTCGCACGTCCACGGCGCCGGCGACGCGAAAAAACGCGGGGGGCGCGACGCGTGAGGGGGGGGGGGAGGTCGGTGCCATCTCTGATCGAAATTGTGCAAGATCGCAGAATTGAGTCAAAAAAAAAATTTAAAAATTGAATTCAAAGTTTAAAAAACCAAAGGGGCGACCAAGGTAAAATTGAAAGTTTGATTTTATAACTTTTGATAAATAAAAATAAAAAAAGAAAGAAAAAAAAAAACTAAAAAAAAAACCAAAGGGGCGACCAAGGTAAAGTTGAAAGTTTGATCCTTTATAACTTTTGACCCCCTCATTTCCGCAAATTTTTTTTTTCATAATTAGGATACAGAGGACCTAATCTTTCTATTTATCTGAAAAAAAACGCAAATCTATTTGGGGCGATAAACTAGGATTGTACCTTATTTTTCCAAATTATTGTGTAGCTATGACAACAAATGATAACAACTATTTTAATTGGATAATGAAATTTTGAATTTAAGGGTTGCTTTGATAAAAATTTTTATTTTTCATAGAATTTAAACAACAACAAATGCTTTTTACTTTTTTGGACGTAGCTATGACAACAAAAATAAATAGTTGAAAAGTGATACTTTAAAGCCGCAAATCACAGTAATAAAGTAGCACTTTAATATGTAGGCGAATAAAAAACATATGAATGGAAAAAACTATTAAAAATCATACTTTTGTTAATGAAATAAAAAACTACAGCTAATTAAATTATTTGCTCACCAAAATTGCTATAAAGCAATCTTGACCCAGTTATTCAATCTAACCCATATTGTTGTTGTAAAAAACATTTAAATTAAAATCAAACCAATTAAAATATGTATCCTAAACTTCCAGACAATTTTCCATAAAAATCACATAAAACATGTGAATGGAAAAAACTATTAAAAATCATACTTTTGTTAATGAAATAAAAAACTACAGACGAAATATAATAAAAACCCATAAAAAGTTATAAATGAAAAACTATTAAAATAAAACAAACGATGCATTTTCCGATGTCACAACTTTAGTGTGAGAAAAAATATTTTAAATATTTTTTGTTATTTTACCACAAACAAATTATGATGCAAATTTTTGATTGGTCAAAGCCAAAGATTGGTACCCACGACGAAGTATTAAGTGTTATTTTAAGTGTCCAAATAAAAATAAGAAGTGCAGAGAAATAAGTGTAACTAAATTTAATTATCCGTTAAATAATTTAAATTCTATCAAACCAAATCTCCGAACAGA